>OZ026627.1:34731127-34868627 GCA_964020975.1 Hermodice carunculata
ACCATGGAATAGCCACCAATAGCATATTAGTGAGAAATTAAAACGACCATTATTGCTGTCAACACACGCAAACGTTTCACGCACAGATTTGCTTTCAAGGAAATGTTTGTTTTCTAGCCTTGGATCTTTCTTTACGATAAGGGCTTGAAGTCGTCATCAATTTAATGATGTCACTAAGCATTTTATGTGTGCGTTCTCTTATACAATAGCACATATTTGCATAATATCACATGTTTGCATTCTCTTATATAATATCACATCACATCATACTGCATATATGCATGTATAACCAGGAATCAACTATTTCGGGGGGGGGGGGCTTTCATTTGTAGTAATTTGAGCTACATACAGTTTTTATTAATATTTAGCATCTGCTTGTTTCCTTGCTGTGGAGGTATAAACTAGGTATGTGATTGGTGTGTGGGTCGCAGTAGTCTTGGATATCAGACATGCAAGATTATAAATAATCAAACAATAAAATTAATTATTCTGTCCTTTTGAAATATGTGATGTCATACTGATTAATAGAAAATAACAGCCAATGCTGTCTTCATGAATACTTTATTCACATATAGACAAACATAGCCAGCAAATAGATATCCCATTCGTTGTAGTTTGATCTGGTGTGGTGGTGATTTGCTGTGAAAGACATTCCTGGTTTCCTTTGTTTGGAGTATAAATTATCTCTGGGTCGGGAGTTATAGTGCCGAGCCCCAGCCACCAAGGATATCAGACATGTAAAATTAGTAGAATTAAATACGTAAATTATTCATTCATTCCTTTTGATTGATGTAATGTAACATAGCACATCACAAAATACCGTCGCATTATCGTGCAGTGCAATACCATCTTTTGGGACAATGGTAGATGCAGAAACAAACTCTCTCTCTGCCATTGTAAAGGGTGATGATGATGATGATGATGATGATGATGATGATGATGATGATGATGATGATGATGATGATGATGAAATTTAGATATCTTTAAAACAGATGTCTGCAACTACCAAGTACCCATGAAAGTTCTAAAGGAAAATAGAATTGTGATATGTATTTTGAGCTCGAGGTTGAATACGTATATTAGATTAAGTTTAGAACTGTCACATGTTTTACGAAGCCAGATGAAACAGTTGATGTCGATCATAATTAAGTTTATCTTCAGATTTTGAAAGATTAAACATAGAAAAAAAATTTATGAAATCAAGTTTCAGATAATTTGACAAATTATTGGAATATATAGCCTATGTTTAGACTTTAAAAAAAAATAAGAGGTGAACGATCACATGATCAACAGATGAGTAAAATATTGCAATATAGACTATAGTTGTGTTCTTTGGCAATATTCAGCTGGTATTTTTGTATAGCTGTGAGAAAGAAAGAAAGAAAGAAAGAAAGAAAGAAAGAAAGAAAGAAAGAAAGAAAGAAAGAAAGAAAGAAAGAAAGAAAGAAAGAAAGAAAGAAAGATACACAGGGGACTCTTGGAATTTTATGCTAAAAATTCTTGAAAAAATGCAGTCTGCATATTCTCTCTGAATTTCATCAATATTTTAATTTTTCCTTCTGTAGACCTTATTTCATATTGATTTATCAATCACCGGGAATTTTGCTGTCTCTCAGATTTTAAGTTTGGCATCACTGGGAAGGAGGGCAGCAAATAAGAAACGCACTTTTATGTTAATCGATATCTTTTGAATGGCAGCAATAATATGCAGGAAAGTATATTCAAGCTTTGCAAATTATTTGAAATTGTTTACCGGAAACAATAATCACGCAGGCGCACAGTAACGTGGCAAAATGGCGAGCAAGTGGCACACGTTGTTGTGGGTTGCGTTTTGTTTGGCGGTAAGTTGATCTTATTCGCATCACATTTGCATGTCAGGCGAAATGCAACAGCCAGCAACGAATATAGGAGTACATATGTGCAACGTTGCTTGAAAAGCCATGATTTAGTGAAAGCTAGATGCATGTTTGCTATGTAAGAATACATGGTAACAAGTTCAATTGCCCAGTCCGAGCTGTCGCGTGCTGACCGGGCCTGGATGGCCGCACCGGCAACTTCGAACAGCCGCGTTTCACCCGTTCAGCTTTTGTACTAGCGAGTCCTGAGATTTATTACGCTGTTCGACCATGGAGGAAAGAAATTATTGCTCCATGGTTTGACATACGTATAATTTATGAAACTGTAAGAGCGAAGTATTAAAGACGCTCGCCCATTCAAGCCCAAAACTGGAAAGGCATTAGGCCCTACTATACCAGGCGAGCAACACGAACTCTGAACCACAGTCCAGGCGAACTGAAAAGTCAGCGCTCTGAACTGAACTCCCAAACCCAGTGCAACTTTCACTCCGAGCTCTTGCAAAGGCATAGCTCAGCTGGCTGCAGCCCGCATTGACGATGTTCAGATTGTTGCAGCCACAATGTCCGACCAGGGAGGTAGACATGCACGTCCCTGTCAGACCATACCTCAAAATTCAATCAAATTCTTTTAAACCACACACATCAAACAATGTGCAAAAATGTTTAAAACTTGGACCCAAAATTCACAAGGCATTGAGTTCTGCCACTGCACTGGGTTGTGATTTGGTAGCCAAGGCTTAGGCACATTAATTTGATTTTGGGAAATAAATTTCCTGGTTCTCCTTTTTTACTTTTATTCATAGAATATCAGGCAGATGGGAGGATTTTACATCAGTTTATGAATGGGGGTAATGCTTAAACAAATCATCTAGTGGACAAAAACTTCCAGGACACCCTAAGGAATTATAAATTTTGCACATATATGTTGTCAAAATTGTAAATGTGTTGTGTAAATTCTGTAACACAGCTAAGCCTAAGTATATGTTACCCCCCCCCCCCAAAAAAAAAAACAAAAACAAAAACAGCCAAACTTGATGAAATTTGGCAACCACGGAATATTTTTAACATTTTGCAACAAATGCTATATACAGAGGAAGCCCTGCGTCCATTTTGACCTGACAAAATAAAATTTACACTGCAGGTCAAAAATATTCGGGCAGGTGGTAATAATAAGAAACAGTAGGGGCTTACGGGGGGGGGGGGGGGGGGGAGGGTCACAGCTGAAGATGCCAGTGCAGAAACAGAAAGACCCCTGTTAGACACTTTTCTTGTTTTTTGTGGACATGTGCACATATGCCCTTTATAAAGGGCTACAGACACATTTAACACAACAGAAGTTAAAATGTAAAAACAACAGGGACCCAGATAAATGCAATATAGCACAGAAAAGCAGTTGCCTGCTAAACATTCCGATCTCCAACTTCTTTTCACTGCACAATTGTAGTCTAGATAATGGGGGCTGGCTGCTCAGGAGTCCAAAAAAGTGAACAGGTTTAGCAAAAATTTGTGCAAAAATGAGAGCTCTGACAACATGGGTATAAAAAGCAGGAGACCAAACAATTCAAGTACACTTTTAACCCTTTCTCACTCAAATCTGCCAAAAACACCCAGATGTATTACTGTCATCTGCTTTAATGTTTTTACTTATATTTCTCATTACTAGAAATATTTTTGCTGAGACTTGCAAGTGAGATAATTCATGATGGCACGCTCTACTAGGAGTCAGTAGCTTTCCTTGGCATGAGTTTGGCACATTGTGCCAAAGAAAGCTGTTAACCGAGTCATACTCTGACCAGAAATGGGTTATTAAAATGAACATAGTAAAGGCAGATCTCCCACTGTACCTGAGGTTTGAAGCATCAGTAACAAGGGTATATTTTCCGACAGATAGCCAAATTCATTTCAGAATAGTGTGGTGATGAGTGACACAAAAAAACTGGGAACTGTAAAAGTTAGGGGCATATTGCTGTACACATTGCAACTTCCACATGCTTTCCCTTAATACCGTCATGTCAGTAACCCCAAAAATGGAAACAAGAAGTCTCAGCATGTCAGACAGGAGCAAATGTATTTTTGGAAATGTGATAATACTAGGTTGCTATTCAATCATTCATGAACTGTGAACCTGACAAAACATTTGTTAAGAACTCTGAAATACTTGCTTATCATGCTTACATGCACTGCAGTTTCAAATAAATGATAACATGGTAATCTCAGTTATATACATAATGGGTATGTGAAAATTGTTTTTATGATTTATGTAAAGTTTGAAAGTCTACATTTCCACTGTGTGCTGTGAAAATAAATCCCGAACCAGTGACTCTGAAGGCTTGAATTTGCCTCCTTAGCAGACTTTCTCTGTTGGCCCCCGAAAGGGGGCCAACAGTCTATCGCCCTCAGAAAGTCTGTTTGGCAGGGAAAGCTTGAATTATTTTTCAGGGCCAGAATTTCGCAAAATTTTGCGATAATCTATTTGAATTTTTGTCAATTAGTTTTCATTTTAAAGAAAGACAAGTTTAGAAGAATCTTTATGAGAATAGATTCTCGGATTCTCGCCGAAATTCTGGCCCTGTTTTTAGTGAATGGTGGATGGGAACTCCTTCATACACCCCTCATTTTTAACATTTAAGTAAATCAGATCACTGGGTAACATGTTTTGTCTCTCACAAAGAGCTTGGTCTGCTGAGCAGCCAAAGTTAACTTAGCTGTTGGTCATGTGGTCACAAGGAAACAGTAACATTGTATAATTATTAATCGGTATGTTTAAAATGTCAGGGGTGACTTTACTCTAATTTTTGCGTACAAGTTACTCATAAAAGATAGATAAAGGCAGCTAACTGAAGGTTGTGACCCCCGTAAGGGCAATGGAAGTGTATCTGTGAATGCAAGCATTGACATAGTCCAGAGGTTAACACCCCACTTGGTATGGATAGGAGAGAACTGATCTGGTCAGTTAAGCAAATGGCTTCAACTCAGAAAAAAAATTGAGAAAGTTGCAGTTTTCAGAACTTTAAAGAATACCTTTAAGGCTTAACCATATTAAGTAAATTAGATGAAAAGAATGAACAAATCTTTTCATGCATGCATCATTTTCTTCCTGCCAGTGCTTGTGAAATTGCATTACTTTAATTTGATAGCTTAATGACTAGGAAAGCGAGGGGTAGGCTAAAAGATTAAGAGTTTACATTCATAATCTATGGACCATGCCCTTACAAAAAAATGCAGGCCTACACACTGTACTTTGTATCAGGACATGTGGCTGGCATATTTTCCTCTGGCATATGGGGAGTTTATCTGAATCATGCTTTAAATGGAAATGACTGAAAAATAATTCAGTTCTAGACAAGACTGTACGCATAGTCGAGCCTCACTTTGATATCCGCCTATGAGTGACAGGTTTTGCTGCATGCAGCAGATTGCCTCTTGTGTCTGTGACAATAGGTGGATGGATTTTAATTGTTGACGAAAAGGGTGCACAAGATATGAGGAGCTAACACTAGGGGCTCAAATTGTTTGCACAACAAACGTGTTTGGAATCACTTGATGATACAAAGCACAGCATGATTCATCAATAATAAAGTTTCCGAACTGGACATGTAACTGATAAAGCTAGATAGTGGGGATTATCAGTAAACTGTTCAGCTGGCTTTGACCCTTTTCCCTTCAAGCTGACAGCACCAGCTAGTGATGTGATGTTGTCGGCTTTGATGTTTTTGACTAATTTTAACTGGTAACAAAAAAATAATTCAGATGAAAAAATTGTAGATGAAGCATGTCGAGATAACATGCCCCAGGCCAACGTCTTTCCTTGGCATGTGTTGGGTATTTAGCACCCAACCCTTGCCAAGGAACCTGTTGACTCAGTCTTACTTCAAGGGGGGGAAGGGTTAACTGAAAATTTATTTACAGTATGAGTAATGAGATCTACTGTTGACACTGATCTACCGACAGGAGGTTTAGTTTTTCTCTGTCCTGACCTGCCATCTTCACCGATGCAAGTTTACATGAACTACTGTACGTACCTGTGCAAAGTTGCCACCTGTCTGCTGAGGGCAGTGAGTACACAGATATCATGAAGATTGGAATTAAAGTCCTACATTAGAAAAATAGCTATAGTGGTTACTTAAAGATGGTCATTTTACATCATATTTCAGGGAAATTGCTTGTGTTTGTTGATCTTCATACAGTAACTATCTCAGAACAGTTTAAGAAAAAAAAAATCTTGGAATGACCATTTTTCCCATATATTGCATGTAATTTGATGCAACAGTCATCATGTGTTGTGTGCATTGTAGTCCCATCATAATTTAAGTTTTCCAGTTGGGAATGGTCTCATAAGTAGTTAAGTACCCACATTGGTTGACCCTGTCTGGTCTCAAAAGTACTGCCCACATGGGTTGATCCTGTGTGGACTCATAAGTACTACTTACATGGGTTGACCCTTTCAGGTCTCATAAGAACTGCCCACATGAGTTGACCCTGTGTGGTCTCATAAATACTGCACACATTGGTTGACCCTATTTGCAGTGGGAATTTTTTACCCCCAAGTCCAAAGGTGCTCACTGCATACAGGTTTTACTGTGCATTGCATTATCAATTAATGTGAGCTGACTTCAGTGTTTTCATCCATGTACATGTGACTAAGTTTTTGGTTCTCATTTATTATGTTCCATACTCTATTCTGTACTAAATGTCAAAGTGCACACGGCTTTAGTTATATTGATAGCATTGTCTCTTTTTATACAGATAATGATCCCCAGCAAACTGGGGGCCAGAAAAGGCAAAACATTGCGCAACTTTATACAGGACATCCATGATATAAAGGAGCACAAGAAACTTGTACGCACAAAAACAAATGTTCTCATCATTTTTGCTAAGTCAGGTAAGTTCTAGATATTTATATACTTTGTTTTGTTTTTGACGTGCATTGCACGCTGAGTATATGCAGAGAAAGCCGTTCATAATGCACCAAAGTAATATCTAGATATGCATATTATTATTATGTAACAGCATACACATTGATGTAAATTTGGAACTTTAAAGCCACATTCTGTTTTGCACATTTTCACTTTAATTACTGTGCATATATTTTAAACTGTTTAAATGTTTTTGGGAAAAATGGAATAAAAAAGCGCTTCGTCACCTATAGAGCAACATGGTACTGATGGTAGTATTTTTTGGAGTCATTGCTCCAGTTTCACTTTCAGTATATAGTATTACTTCTGTCAGATGAACAACATGCCATTATTTTTCCTGGGTCCATCTGCTTGTAGAGTCAGTGAATGATACAACTTTGATAAAGTTAGTTATTATGCCTCCTCCTTCTCAACCCCCTCCCCCCCCCCCAGGAGGAGGGGGTAATTCAGTGCTAGAAATAAGGAAAAATTTTCACTTGTCCGCCAACCAAGTGGAGTCTTATTCTAATTGAACTGTATGTAAATTTTGGACAAGTGCATTGGCAACTTTACTTGTCCGTCACAAGTTTCACTTAGTACGGACAAGCGGATAAGCCCTATTTCAGCCCTGGGTATACAGCAGTTACTTTGCCTGTGTGTGTGTGCATCAGTCCCAACAGTTTGCATTGGCTAACTCAAAAAGTTTTGCCATAAGGCTTTCATATTACATATGCATAGTCTGGCATACGGTCTTGGACAAGTTCGATGATGGGTGATCTTGACCCAATTGCCAAGGTCACAGAACCATTTTGGTGAAATTGGTTTTCATAAATTCCAAAGTTATTGACATGTATAGGCCTTTCATGTTGGACATGCTGAGAGTCCTGCATAAGGTCTCAAATGAGTTTGAATATGGGTGACCTTAATCCAATTCCCAAGATCACAGCCATTTTAGTGAATTTGGTTTTCACATGGTAAGTTTAGTGGTTTTGACATGGGCCTTTCATATGGCACATGTGCGTATAATCCTGCATAAGGTTTCGGATGCGTTTGAAGATGAGTGACCTTGACTCAAATCGCAAGGTAACAGAGCCATTTTAGTGAATTTGCTTTTCAGGCGATAATTTGACAAATTTTGGTGTAGGCCTTTCAAATTGCAGGTGGTTATATAGCCTTTCCTAAGGTTTCAGAGAAATACGAAGATGGGTGACCTTGACCCAATTCCCAAGGTCACAGAGCCATTTTAGTGAATTTGGTTTTCATGCAATAAGATAAGTTTTTGACATAGGCCTTCCATGTTGTGCATGATTTTAGTCCTTCATAAGGTCTTGGACATGTTTGAAGATGGGTGACCTAGACCCAAATCCAGAGGTCACAGAGCCATTTTTAGCAAACTTTGTATTTACGCAATAACTTTAAAATTTTTGACATATTCCTTTCAAATTGTATGTAATTACAGACCTACATAAAGTCTCGGACGAGTTTGAAGATGGGTGACCTTGCCACTAGACTGGCTATGAAGGAGGATATCGCACAAGGATGACTCCTGTCAGTACTGACAGCTGTAGCATGGGGGGGGGGGAGGCATAGATCTAGGAATCTGATTATCTGATTGTGTGTTAATTCTATTCTACTTTTTTTTTCTCATTTTAAATACCAGTAATTTTTTGGAATCAAATGTACATGGCAAGACATGGACCCGCCATCATGTGTAAAATACAAATCACACATTTAGCTGCATTCGTGCAAGCTTGTAAGATCACCTTCCGTAACAGACTTTTGTCTCTTGATACAAGACTTCCCTTTCATGAGACCTTAAGACTGTTTCTCTAATAACGTGCAGAGTTGGTGTCTTTTGAGAGGTCTCTACTAGGGCAGGTCCAAAAGTGATGACATAAAGCAAGTGGTCCAGCAAAAGAGGTAAAATAACATGGAAAGGATCCAGACTTTAGGACCTGGTGAATGGGGTCCTAAAGTGAAGCTGGTCTCTCAAAAAAAGGATTATTGTATTTGGGAGCCTGGGCAATAGAAGACCACGTTTTGCAAGTACAGTGGTAGCAGGTACCACGGTACTATGCCACACAAATGATTCAAGAATGAAGATGTAGTTCTTTATTTTTTTTATTTTATTTTCTTCATTTTTCTCGTAAAAAGAGAAGGCTGCCTCCAAGCACTTTGACCTGTATGGCCAAGTGGCAGACGAAGTTCGAGGGTTTGGCTCCCTGGCCTTCGTTGACTGCATGTAAGTACTTATCCGCTTTTTGTCGTACTCCATTTGTGAGGTTACGAAGTGAAAGTGGGTATCTCGATATTTCACTGTAAAAACACTGCATTTGCACATGTACGCTTACATATAATGAGATTCAAGATGACCAATGGGGTTGTGTACAAAAAAAAAACTTTCCAAAAATCTGAGAAAACCTGAGAAGGGGGGAGGGGGTTAATGCCAAAATCAGATTTTCACCAATTCTTTGGAAAGATAAAATTATTTGACACTTCTAGGACTTCAAATGATACATTGTATCTTGAAAACAACTGTGCTGAGACAGACAGGAGCTTGCAACCTCAAAGTTGAACAACACAAAGGAAATTTCAATGTAAAATAAACAGTGATTTTATTATCAAAACTCAACAAAGAATAGAAAATAATTAGATGGGTGATAATAAGGGTTTTACATACCAATGTTTCTAAAGCTTCACTAGAGCTTCAAATTTTTGCATTGCTTATAGAGTACTCCGTTCTGAATGTTTATCAAATATATTTTCACTGAATCCTTTCTAATGTATAATGCTGAAGTTTCAACAGTGTGGATCTGTCTCTTCACATTCACAGCTTGAAGCACATGGCATTTTCAGTAATTCCTCAAAGTGACACTAGATGACACACTAATCATTAAGTCTTGAGAAGACCCACATGCATTCATTGTTAAATAAATTCATTAATTAATAAAATACAATAAAAATGAAAAAACTGCTTTTTTTTTTTAGGAATTTGGTAGTTTTGGCAGAACGTTCATAAAGACTTAAAATTTGAATGGAGTAAACCGAAAGAACTTTTGTGGGTCTAATCTCATGCAACATGTCAATTGTCAGACTGTTATTGTAAGTTTCTTTCACATATTACAGATGTGTACTCAGAAAAACACAAAATAAGAACAGCAAATAAACAAAACTAAAAGAATAACAAATAAATATACTGTAACTTGCGTAAATTTCACTGTATTCTTAAGTTTGCTTATTTCACTGATGGCACAAAACCACGAAAATAAAAACCCAGTGATACAGTATTGTAACATTGTTTGAAAAGGAGTTTTGTCCAAAACAGTAAGATTAAACCTGCAGTGAAATGGAAAAAATTCCAAAACCATGAAAGTTTATACACGCGAAAATAAAGCAATTTACAGTACATGTATCAGAAACAGAGAATAGGTCTGCATTAACAAATTGATAAATTGTCATTTAGAGCCTGTGCAGCAAAAATATGGGACAATTAAACTTCTTTTCAGAGTAGATGTGTGTTAGTAATAACTTCTTAGGGGGACAAGTAAATTTCCTATCCAATTTGTTCAGGGACAAGTGAAAATCCTTAATGTGAAGCCCTGAATACCATCCACAAAAATCCTGCAAGTATACCAGGAATTTGTCAATCTTTATGTAAATGTGCAGAACATTTTGAACCACAGTGTGGCAGTAAAGAAAGCACAAGAAAAATGGAAAGTAATTCAGAGAGATGAGAAGATGGTGATAACAATGATGGACAACCTACTCCAGGAAACTTCTGATATTCCATAGAGGAGAGTGGGAGGGGGTAAATTTTCCATCCATGGTTTTATTGGATAGTTGGAAAGGTTTGTTTGTATATGACCCCCAAAGGTAGAATGTAAAGTCATGTGTGCAAATGTATTTCTATTGGATGCAAGATTTAACAGTTTTTATACCTAAACCCGACATAAAATATCTGTAAAAAAAAAAAGCAATGACTATAGAAACTGATCATGTTGAAGTGGCCAACGAATATTGCAAAGCAAGATTGAAACATAAAATTTAGGTTAGAAAATGAACATGGTATTTCCATTTATATTTTTGTGGATGTTATTTATTGAAATTTGTAGATGGAGATGAACCATCGTTCAGATTCCTGATGTTTAAATTGATGCATTTATTTATAGGGTCGACAAAAAGCTCTGCAAGAAATTGAGGGTCAGTCCAGATCCTCTGGAACTAAAACATTACAAGTGAGTGGGTATAGATATTTTGACAGCTCTTTTATTTCTTAGATGGTAAGTGTAAGTGTCTATATTACTTTATGAATGTATTACATATTTCTGTGGGTTTGAGAGTGAGACTTTCGAAGTTGTGGCGTGTATGTGGCAGTCTTATCAATCATCGAAAAAAAACAAACTTCTATATATAGTCATCAATACAGGTGTTGAACCAGAGTCTGTTACTAGTATTGTAATCCAGGATTTAAGCATACACATATTGGTTTTCCTATTGATTTGTGCTTGCTGTACAATGGAAAATATGAAACTTATTTGCACAGATGCATGAAATTAACGACAAACATGTTCCAGGGTCAATCCGACTAAACACGCCATTGCTTAACAGTGTCCCAGCTGAACTGGAGTACTTAGAGCATCTGGTAATTTAAAAGGCTGTGTGCTTCATTCATTTTATTCAATAGTTCTTTCTCAAAATAATTATTTTCAAGGAAAATTTCCGGGAAGACTAGTCATTAGATTACCTCGGCACATCCAGGGCTCTTGGTGCAGAAGATGTGCTGAGAAAAGTTGTTGACTCAGTCTAATAATACCACTTTTTAAAGGTTAGGATAAATAATATAAGTGAAAAATACGATAAATTTTATGTCGACCTATATGGGATTCGAACCCACTACCTTCGGCACACTTGCCTAGCCAAATGTAAAGTCGAACACGCTGACCTCTAGGCCATTGGGGCAACCCCAAAAAGGTATTCTTGGCACAATTTTATTTCATCAAGACTCGTCGTGCTTTTTTCATGATGGAAACTTAAAAGAAAAATGGTTATACAAAACTATCAGTTGTTTATTCAGTGGTTGTTTTTTTTTCCCGAGCAGAAATTTGTGCAAGATTACAAATAATTTATGAGACCTAAGTTAGGTCTGCCTGAGTTTGTAAAATGCTAGCCTTTTAAAATAAGATAATATGTACTGAAAGCAGTGCTCACTGGAAACAAACAGTAGCTTATATATCACTGTGGGTCTGCATTCATCATATTTTAAAGTCAAATTGTGGACAGACCATGGTCAAGCAGGGAAGCCCCATTATAAAGGCCCTCAGATATCCAGCATTTCACGCAATGACATAAGTTTATTAGGACCTGAAGTAAGTTTCTTTGTTACTTGACTCGTCTCTCTGACATATTCAGACATCTGACATTTGTTGCAGGGAAAAGATGGTGTCATTATAATGAGGTTTCACTATAAAATCTATATTTTTTCTTCTACGTAAGGTTAACTATGATTGCACAAGAGGTCAAAAAAGAAAAAAAAAACAACTTATGAAATCAAAATATATTATTTCACATGTATTTGTTCCTGTGACTGCAACACGCCCCTTTTGTGTTCGCAGGGATGGGAATTTCAACAAAAATTATGACAGAAAATACACAGTGAAGGTGAGTACATTATCTTGTCCACTAATAATTATTAGTATACTTATATGCCTGTGAAACAAAAGCAGGGATCAGGTGGCGTTCTCCTGTCTGTGTGAATGGCATAAATACAACACACAATGTACTCACATAGAGCTGTCAATGGTTACCTGCAGTGGGTACAATAGGCTTACATCCCATTTTTCCACCCCTGCAGTTGAAAATCCTTGTCTGGGCTATATTTCTTAAACTGTTGTACTTACAAATCACAAACTTGGGGCGTGGATTTTTTTGTGGATAGGGGTGTCATGTACCCAAATTAGGTCACTGTGATGTTGACCTTTGATATTGTGGAAGAAAATGCTTGCCCAGACCATATTTCCTACTTTGTAAAAATTACAGATACATCTGACCTCCAGTTGGGACTTTGTAATACATTGTATATGTATTATTATGTGTAATTATGTCAATAAACTACTACTACTACTGCTACTACTAGTATTGCTGTACACTATGGCAGCCCTTTTTTAATACATGAGAAATGGGGGGGGGGGACATCTTTAATGCACGCAGTGTGTCATGTTTCTGGAACATGACAGGAGGGTTGATATTTTTCTGTTTCAAAATGAGCCTTTTATTCTCCATTTGACAAAACCTTTAACTTCTGTTTCTGTCTGGTGGAAAATAAAACACTGTCACACTCCAGACTTCTAATACTTCAGCTCCAACTTATCTGTGTTCACAGAAATAGTTTTTTCTCTGGGCACTTGTGTCAATGTTAAATGTACATGTATTTATGGCTATCAGAACCACAAAACGTAAAATTCTTAGGATATTTTTGTATGGGTTCATGCCGAGAGGGGACCTCGGGGCTCTGCAAGTCTTTTTATCTGCTGTAGTCCTCAGGGGTGGTAGTTTTGGCATATTACTAAATCTGCATTCAAATTTAACCTGTCTATACAAATCTCATTCAGCAAAGCAAAACTTCTGGTTACATCCCAAAGGCTAGTGCTTCGACATTTTAATTTGCCCTGATTGCAGTTTGGTTTGTCCTGGGCTAGCGAACACACACATTGTAGAGCCCTTTTGACCTATCAGGTATCAGCATTGTCGGTCTACCCTTGGTTCTGCGTATCCAGCATTTTTTGTGAAAAGGATATCTCCAGACTTTCTGGTCACCTGGAACTCAAATTTGTCTCATTTGTACCTTGATGCAATTTCTGCCCATGATTACATTTTGGTGACCTTGGCCTTATTTTTAAGGTCACAGGACCCACCATGGCTGGACCCCTCACTCAATGCTTCACATTGAAATGCCTCTGGTTCAGGTTATTCAACTTGCGCTTTATATGATTGATGCTGCATTAAGATGTAAAGTTTTTGATGGCCGACATAGAAAGCTAACTCCGCTTATACACAGCATACCAGGGAGCTGAATCTTTCCCTAATCAGCCACCTGTTGACTTTAAACTGTTGGTGTGGATAATACAGAAATTTTTACCGTCGTTTGGTCATACAACAAAACTGTCATTTCCTTACTCTGGTAAGGAAATACTCAGCGGTATTTCCATTGTGTTGTCCCTCATGACAGTAAATGTCCAGCTCCATCTGCTGGTCCTAGTACCACTGACCTTGCTGTAACGCTGTGGAAAATATATGGGTGACAGGCATGTGAGATTTCAGATATTAAGCTGATTTCAGCCATTTTAACACCTGATTTCAGCTAAATTGATCAAATATTTCCTTTATACATGTATCTCATATTAGTTCAGCTATTTTGAACCTCTATTTTTCCTTGGTTTGGAGGTACTTCAGATAGATTTCGGGAATTTTCAGATCATTTTTCAAAGTGGCCACTTCCATGCCTGAGGTAATGACGTGACTTCCTTTATTTTGTTTCAGTCTATGGTGAACTTCATGAAGGACCCAACAGGAGATATGCCTTGGGAGGAGGACGCCACAGCCCAAGACATCGTCCATGTAGAAGACAAAAAGGTAAGTCATACATGGCTGGCCTTGACCCTTGACCCTGTTTACGCCAGGTGTCATACTTTTTGATGGTGCACTTGTTACCATTTCAAAGAAGACACATGGCCAATTGTAACATTGAAACTGTCTTGCAGTAATGTACATTGCTAATGGATATTTCAATTTTTTATGTCTTCAATTTTTCAGGCAATATATTGTAACGGACATTATTGTTAAATCTTATAAAGTTCGTATACTTGCTAAATAATGTCAAAGGAGGTTTTTGTTCAAATTTAAATTCTTGTGTTTGGTCAAAAATGTGTGAAAATATGTTATTAAAGTTACCAATAAACTCGGATACTATGGTAGTTGATAGGTTCATGATAATGTGTTTGACTATTACATGAAAAAAATTTCATGTAGGAATACATCTCTTATGTCATGTGACCTACATCTGCAGGTGATGATGTATAAACAATAGGATATGCAGTACCATATACAGTGTTCCCTGTCTTGAGAGACCCCTCTAGTGAGAGACCACCAATTCAATATGAGGGTCTAAATATTTTTCATATTTATGCCTCCCATGGGAGACCACCTGTCTTGAGAGACCACAATTTGGTCATCCCTAGGATGGTCTTTCCAGACAGGGTTAACTGTATGTATAGGTTATACTCTTTCTGTTTTCTACTCCAGAAAATGGTGTTTTATATCTGTAAATATGAAGACATGTCATTTGTTTTTGCAGGGTTTACAAAAGTTACTGAGCAGAGAGAAACAGCCCATATTACTAATGTTTTATGCACCGTGTGAGTATGTTACACATGTATGCTGCATGAAAAAACAAGGAATTTTAGGCTTTATTGTAAGAATGTGTTAGTTCCAAGTGCGGAAAATTTAAGTCTTTGTCACAATAAGAAGTTTGAAATTACAACAGTAGACATGCTTGGATATTGTCTGATGGCAAAGATCCTGGTGTTGACAAACAGAGATTACACAAAATGTAGTGGTCCCTGCATAAGACACCACAACTTAGTCATCCCTAGGGGTTATCTTTCAACACAGGTTTCACTATGTGATGTATTATTGACCAGTATTTCTGGGTTTGGTCAAAATGTGCATTGATATTATTGACACAACAGAAAGAGAAATCTGCTAGGGGCCGTTTGTATGTGTGTGTGTTACTTGCCATCATCACACAATACACATGCTAAATGATGGCTGGAAGAAAGAAATGCCTTACAGACTAAACCCTTTTAGGACACCAGAGGGCAGCACTTGAGGGTGATTATGTATTTGCATGAATTTACTTATTTGCATTTTAACAAACCCTTTGAAGCTGTTGTGAAACAAATAGCCAAGGTTTGCAAATGAACACTATCAAGTGCTGCCATCTGGAGGCCTAAATTCCACTAACTTTGCATTTCAGGGTGTGGATTTTGCAAACAGCTGAAACCAGAATACGCAGCAGCTGCAAGTGAACTGAAGGGCCACTCAGTTTTAGCTGGTATGGATGTTAATAAACCAGAAAACATGGATGTACGGATGGAATATAATATTACCGGCTTTCCAACTATAGTTTATTTTGAGTAAGTATATTTAGCTCTGCCAACCATAAGTCGCATAGCTTTATGTTCCTCATGTCCATCTGTCCATCCATAAACATTTGCTTATTAGCCCTGCTGACTATAGGTTGCAGAGCTTATGCTATCACTCATGTCTGGCCGGCAGTCATTCCGTTTGGCCGTCCCTCCATAAACAATTCGCATGTCAAGACAATAGCATCAACAGTTTTAAAGGTAGCCTCTTGAAATGTTTTGGACATGTTCTATGAATGAAACATCTAGGTTCTTTTTGCTATTGGTGGCGCCACCTGCAGGATTACATAATACAAGGGCCAAAAAGTGAAAAAAAAATGAAAACACTCTGGTTGCCTTGATTTGTGATGGATCTTCATGAAATTTGTTGGAAACATTGGGAGTCTAATATGTGGAATCCAAATAGTACTGGTGGTGCCACCTACATGTGAACGGAAAACATGAGCCAATATGTGTTCAGACCTGTGAAATTCATTACCATGAGAAATAATCAGGCTAACTTAGTGACGGGGTTCAACATTATCATCAATTTGGAATTAGTACCCTATTTCACCCTCCCCCCTTCCCCAACTCTGTACTAGAAAATGATGATCTTCCTACAAAATAATACCAAAATACTCACAAAATTTTGGGTCACATTTGACCATTTTCATTATCTCTAGAAGTGGCCATGGTCATTTACCTCCTCCCTCATTGATAATAAAGCAGTACAAAATATAGATAAAAGGCAGCTAGGGTTACTAAATTGATACAAAATATGCATTGTTTATGAGTATTGATATTTTATACTCCAAAGACCTTAAACCTACTTTTTCAAGGTCACTGATGGAATAAAAGTGAAAAAAAACTTATGGACATTGTTCAGGTCCTTAATTTGTCATGGAACTCGAATGAGAGAATGTTGGGGAGGGAAAAATGTTGAAGTATTGTGTTATTGGTGGCGCCATGTAAGTCAATGCAAAATATCAGGATATGTATTTTGACAAAAGTATCATTCATTATCATCAGAAAGAATGAGACTGTGATGATTCTAGATGAACATGCGTTATAAATGTGTACCATGTGATTTTTTTTTTGTATACAATGCATAAACTGGTTGACCTTGATCTTGTCTCAAGGTCACTGCGGGTATAAAGTTAAGGACTCACTCATTGTTAGCTTGGCACATGCAACTTTGTCTGTCACAGGAATTGCACAAATAAGCTATGATTACATGTAGAGCAGAGTGCCATCTGGTGGATAAGTCAGACACTAAAATCATGGAAGCTTTTCAATATGTGCAGAAGCCACGTGAGGACTCACAACTTTGAAATGAAGATGTAGGTGAAATACAACCATGGTGCCAGCAGAGCATTGGGCCCATGGGCCTCTTATCAGCACGATGGCTGGTACAATTTTTACGTTAGCCCCTTAAATTTTTTTTTAATGTAGTGTGTCGATAAGAATCTAGGTTTCTTTTGTTATTGATGGCACAACCTGGTGGAGTACGTCAAATATGGGCCAAAAAGTGAAAAAAAAAATACTCTGTGTGCTTTATTTTGAATGGATCCTTATGAAATTTGTTGGAATATTCTGCAGGTGATTATGTGTAATCTAAGTAATACTAGTGGCACCACCTGTTGAACAGGAAATATTGCAAGCTTATTACAGTCTGACGTCGATTTAACAGACCTCATGGGGGACAAAGAAAAAGTCTGGTATCTCGATCGTCCGCTAAACTGATTTGCAACATTTCACCAACATACATGCACACACATTATCATGGGATCCAATACATTGTATATCTGCATGTTGTAACAATTGAAACGGACATTTTTATAACTTTTTCATGCTTATGTACAACATACATACCATACAATGCATCCAGGAAAATGAAGTTAAAAAAAAAAAGAAAAGAAAGTTGTACATGTACCCAATTTTATTTACAATTAACAGGTAAATTGAGAGTCGTCATAATGACTTTCTTGAACCAGCCAAGTGTCAAAATCTAGCGGTAAAAATCAATCCATTTTGTGGGAAAAGCACAACAGTCAATCACAGTTCATTCCTTGCTTTCCAGTCAATTTTTATCACCATCATTAAACACAATCGCAATAGAAGCACACAGAAGTCCAGCCAGAAACGATCACAAATTTGAGATGATTGAAAAGATAAAAATTAAAATTGTTCACTTCCATCCCCGGGCCGTAGGCCTCAATAAAATTCAGTTCCAAAGTTCACAAATAAACCACGCCCACGGTAAATCATGTCACACATTGTCAATGTTCACTGACATTAAGTTCAGTCTTTCAGTCTTCATTGTGCACCATCATCTTGCGGTGGGCATTCGCGAATAAAGTCCGTTATCTTTTGTTGCTTTCTCTTGCTGGTGTATGATCAACGACTGGCCAAACTGCCCAAACATTTCAACTGCAAAATTTGAATGGATTCCGTATCATGTTGAGCCTCTAACCACCGTACACACAGATCAAAACATTTTGCTGCTTCACCATGTGTAGGGACAGCTTCGGGTTCTTCGTCGGAGCTGTCATTGTCTTCTGTTTCAACACTTTGAGGATTCACAATTTCTGCAACAATGTCATCCTCTGTCATTTCCTCGAACATTGCAATACCATTGTCCGCACTAATCCATTCATGGACATTGCTGTCTGTCAACCTTTGGCCCGAAACTGATTCCGAGATGTCAGTCATCGTGACGTTGGCGGAGCATGTGATCACTGGTGGCACAGTTTCAGTGGATTCAGTGCTGCCCTCTCGCGGTAAAGTCCTCTTTGGAAGGTTCGTTTGATGGATTCCGCTGTTGCAGGCGATAAATCTTAGAAATAAAAATATTATGGCTATTCCTAAGTTTCGAACTGTAACATTTGGGAAACATAGTCTGCGCTACTTGGGGGCAAAAATTTGGAATAGCCTACCACAACATTTTAGAGACCAGATGAGTTTTAAAGATTTCAAAACATTACTTAACTGCTGGGATGGCTCAGAGTGCAGTTGCAACTTTTGCTTTAGGACATAATTTTTTTTTTTTTTTTTTTTTTTTTTTTTTTTTTTTTCCCTTGAGCCATTATACTGTGATATTACATGTACATGCATCTGACATTCATGACTTCATTTGATCATTGTATTAAACTATATATGATGTACTTTGATTAATTTTTACTACTGGAATGTGTATCTGTTTAATTTTATGCAGTGGAGCATGATTTTACATTTTATACATTGAGTGTCGGCAAAGAGCCTCAGCTGCTCACGTTATTCATTATGTAAATCCGACGGAAAATAAAGCTTATCTTATCTTATCTTATCTTATCTCCATGCCATATGCACCTATGATGTAAACTGCATCCTTCAGAGACACACTTTTCAGTGCCTCTATCAAGCTGCTTGATTCCTCTTTCTCTTCAATCTCTAGCAATGTCTGGAGCAGTTGCTTCTTGTAGCGCCTCTTCCAGCCTTCCAGCAAGCCCTGGTCAAGAGGCTGTAACACTGATGTTGTGTTTGGCGGCAAGAACTCGCATCTGATCAACCCGTCAGGTGTGGCCAAATCACCATGGGGACGGCAGTTGTCAATAAACAAAATTGCTTTCTGTTGTAACCCTTTCTTTCTTAGATAGGCCTTCACCTCTGGCACAAAGTGATCAAAAACACACATGTTGAAAATTTTGCTGTCCATCCATGCACTTTTCTGATGCATGTAAATCACAGGTAAGGCATTCATGTTCACATGTTTGAAGCACTGCGGTTTGGCTGACTTTCCTGTCACCAGGGGCGTAAGGAGGTGCCCGCCGCTAGCATTACAGCATCGGAGCAAAGTTAAGCGATCTTTACTTTTCTTGTAACCAGGGGCAGCTTTCTCATTTCCGTGGGCAAGTGTTTTAGAGGGCAAAAGTTTCCAGTAAAGTCTGGTCTCATCTGCATTATACACTTGCTCATCAACCAGGCCTTCCTCCTCCATAAACTGTTTCACTTTCTCTCGGTACAGGGCAACCTCATCCGTATGCGCTGACAAAACTTGCCCTTGTACACTAAGCTGACGTATGCCATGCCTTTCCTTTAAACGCTTAAGCCAGCCAGGCATAGCTTGAAATGAGTCGTTTTCTTGTTCGGGGTTGATTTTCTGGTGAAATCGCAAAGCTTGCTCTTGAAGCAGTGGTCCTGATATGCGCACACCTTTCGCCCGCTCTTGGGTAAACCACGTGTACACCGCCCCTTCCAACTTTTCGTCCTGGGCGATCTTCAGACTTTTCCTTTCTCACCCGTCACTTGTTTCAAGATTGTCTGGATATTTCATGACCTTTTCTCTGTCTTTCTTGATGTCACTTATCTGCTGCTTGCTCACACAATAATTCTTGGACAATTCTACGACTTTCTGGCCACTGTTTAGCTTCTGCAAGATCGCTAGCTTGTGTGCAATGGACAACCGCTTTCTCTTCTTGCTTTCCGACATGATGTAACACGTACAGGTACGTTATCATAGAGAGATCTGATTTTGGTTGAAAATTCACCCATATTTATTGCAAAGCTGGTAGCGTCATGTATCACACCATGCCAAGACAACTCAGTTCAAAGGCAATTGTAACAATACTGCTTAAACTCAAAGTTATTTCTAGTGACAAGGCTAGAACAATGCAAAAATCACATCAAGGGGGATGCCAGCCTAGGTGTGAACGGACGGAGCGGATTAGACTTAGTCAAACTGCATTGTTGTTTTTACTGACAGAGTTCAACTCACTTTGGTGTCTGACGGCTTTTTTATTCTCGGGACTTAAGTGAGCTATTTTGGGGGGAACAGACAGTAGGTCCTTCATTCTCAAGGTCACTGAGGGAATACATTTCAGGAAATGATATTTTTGCAATGGTTATTACATCTGAATTTGTGGACACACATCCATATTCCAGCACTGGAATATAATACAGACAAAAGCCTTAAGAGATATGGAGGCATGGTAGCGCTACTGGTGGTATTTATTGAAACTAACATCATGGGTATTAAAATCACATTAAATTCATTGTTTTGATTATATGTAGAGACAGAACCACATAACTTATACCAAATATCCATTAGCCCAATAGGTCAAATTTATGAAATTTAGGGTGATCTTGACCCATTTTCAAAGTAATTAAAATCTTAGTAAAGGACATGAAATTTGGTATTTTGATGAAGAATAAAGCTAATGATACCAGACATACCACAAATGTAGATCTTATGTAAAAGGTTGATACTGCACAATTTGGATGATGTTGACCTACTTTCTCCAGGTCACAAAGGGATTGCATTTCAATAAGATAATTTTTTTGTGATGGTCAATGTGTGTGAACTTGTGGACATACATCTATGTACCATTACAGGAACATTTTACAGGCAAGATTCCTATTTCATATGAAGTGATGGTGGTGCCACTGGTGGTAGAAATTGGATCTACTATTAAAGGTATCAAAAACACATTGAATTCATTTTTATAATAATATATTGAGATGGAACTACCAAATTTACACCAATTATGCATTAGATCAGTAGTCACATTTTGCAAAAACTGAGTGACCTTGACATTTTTCAAGGTCATTATACACTGTAGAAAAGAACACTAAATTCAACATGTTGAAAAATAAATAAGGCTAACATTACCAAATATGCCACAAATGTTTGCCATATATGGAACTTTGATCTTCCTCAGTATGGATGACCTTGATGTACTTTCTCAAGGTCACAGAGGGAATGCATTCATGAAAAGATTTTTTTTTTGGTGGTCATTACGTTTCAATTTCTGTTCATGCATCCATTAATTGTTACAGAAATGTTATACAGGCAAAAGTTTAGGACATAAGGAATTGTGGTGGCGCCACAGGTGGTAATTATTACAACTAACCTCATATGTATAAAACGCATTATTCTGCTAATAAATTGAAATGGAACTGCATTAAATTTACACCAAATATGCAATGGTCAGATTTTTTTCATGTTGTGTGACCTTGACCTATTTTTAAAGGTCATTAAGTACTAAAGAACAGGACACTAAATGCAATATATCGATAAAGAATAAGGTGAATGGTACCAAATGTAGCACAAATGTGTATCATGTGGATGTTTGATATGCATAATATGGACTACCTTGATTAATTTGTACAGGTCATGAGGGAATGTATTTCAGGAAGTAATTTTCCTTTGATGGTTGTCAGCAGAGCATTAGGCCTATGGGCCTCTTGTTAGTAGATCTACCTTCAGTTTGGTGACGGCATAAAGCATACATTTTTCAGTGTGGCCATTAGGAATTTTACAGAGGGTCCCATCCTGAATTAGAATAAAAATTTTAGCTTTATTTTTGCAAAATTCACAAAGCAAACATAGAAAGTTGGGACCCTTTGAATTTTGCTGAGGGGTCATTTCATGATTTGAAAGGGTAATATAGTCCTATTCAGGGGTTAATGGAAACCCTAATTTTTGTACTGAGGAATAACTTTTGTAAGAAAAATAATTTATGTGGAAATGTACATGACAGCAACGTGACATTGGTGTACCTAAAGCAGGTGACATTGTGTCTGCAGGGTGGACTTTGCATGTCTTAGCCCCATCATTTGTTTCATATACAAGTATGTTGGAATGAAACTGATGTAATATCCCTTTGTTTTATTATTTTTTTTATACATGTATTAGACAGATGAAAACTTTGGTATTGTTTTCATTTCCTGAGTGTCATGTCGTAAGTTCTGGCGCTGTACATGTATATACAATGTGGTTGAGTATGGACCTGATTTTCAACATAAATTGTTTGCTGTGTCAAAAAAAAATTTTTTAAAATCATGCACTTACGGGTCTTGACTGTATGCATTGCCATATGATTGTACCTTTTTGCAGAGAAGGAAGAATGAAATATAAATATGGCGGGGAAAACAATAAAGATGGCATTGTTAGTTGGATGAAGGAGTAAGTATCATTTAGAATAACATCTTCAATCCTTTCCTGTCTAACCTATCTATTTAAATAAGTTGTTTTCAAAATATGTATTGTTTCATGTTCCCCATGAAAAATAAACTTCTGTAACTTCTGTTTTTTTTTTTTTTTTTTTACCCTTTCCCACAAAAATTGGCTGGTGGTCAAATGTCTGCATCAGTGTTTTCAACTAATTTCAACAGTAATGAAAAACAATGTTACTGAGAATTGTAGATGATACCTATCAAGATCACATGCCCCAGGTGAACAGCTTTCTTTGGCATGGATTGGGCATTTAGTGTCCAACCCATGCCGAGGAAAGCTGTTGATCCAGTCTTAATTCAAGGGGAAAGGGTTAAACTGGTTGATGGTCAAATATCATCTGCTTCATTGCTTTCACTGGTTTCAACAGTGATGAAAAACAGTTTGAATAGATGAGACCTGTAAAGATAGTATAACCCAGGTCAACAGCTTTCCTTGATACAGGAAAAGGAAAACTGTTGACGTAATTCAAAGGAAAAGGGTGAAGATGAAAGCCTTGCTTGTGATGTCTCGACTGAATTTGCATCATGTTTTAACCAGAACTTGATAACGAAGCTCTATTGAAATGTGTCTCCCTTTTGCACCTATTGCTTGCATTTTTTTTGGTTTTGTTTCATGCGAAGGAGACAAATATGACGTAAATATGCTTCCAGCTAAATCAGAATGCAAGAAATAAGATAGAATTGCAGGAGTGTGATCATTATGTCAGTGTGACCAATGTCCTCATTCCACAAATAATGAAACCAACTGACTTAATACACTGAAAATGCATACATCAACCAAAGATACTGGATATCTTATTTACTTATTCATATATATATAAAGACATAAGCATTTGTTGCCAAATATTTGAGTAAGGTTGACACTTAAAGTGCTGATTTAAGACTGAGTCAACAGCTTTCCTCTGGACACTTTGTTCGCAAAGTGTCCGGAGGAAAGCTGTTGACCAAGACTACTTTTTACTTTAGACTAGGCTTGCTGGTATTTGAATGAAAGGCATGTTCATGAGGAATTTGAATCTTTAGAACCATTATATGTTTCACGGTAATGAAAAAACAACTATAGCCATGATTAGCACTCTAAGGGTTAATGGGAATTGAGTTCTATTTTTGTCTTCAGTCCTCAGCCTGCCAAAGAGCCAGCCAAGGAGGAGGAGTGGGCAGACCAGGAGAGTGATGTGGTACACCTCACAGATGCCAGCTTTGACTCCTATCTAGAGACACACCCATCTGTCTTAGTCATGTTTTATGCACCTTGTAAGTAACATTGTGATGGTTGAACATGGTCAGTATTTTATGCAAACTGTTGAATAAGTGTGTAGTGACAGGAGGCTCCATCTTAGCTCAATCTATGTGGTCCTTATACTGAACCTAAAAATTAAAACTGCAGTCATAAAAGAGAATCAAGGCCAAAGAACTGAAGCCAATGTAAACCTTACAAAAATGTAATTCCATAGGAAAATCATCAAAGAAAACAAAGAGATAATGCAAATCACAGAGCGCTGTTTTCAGAATATTAAGCCAGGTTTGAGAGGCAGTTGCATTTATTTTGCAACTGTTACGTGCTGGGATATATCATTTAAAGATGGCTGCTTTTTGGCTTGTTCTAAACCATATAACTCATACTCCTAGTTGGTGAAAGGTATTTTGCAGGCTAGAAAATTTTGTCCAGGTGAACAATAACCTAATTTTCAGCATATGATGTGTGTTGATTTCTTGAAACAAGGTTCAAAAGATTAAAGAGTAAGATTCCCAATACACGGTGCTTTTATTGCCATGACCAATTAATTCTCCTTGATGTTATTTGTATATTATGAAAATACTGACCACATCTTTGTGTCCTTTGTGCCAGGGTGTGGACATTGTAAAAAAATGAAGCCAGAATATGTTGATGCCGCTGCAAAATTAAAGGAACAAAATGTAAGTTTAATTATGACATAACTTTCCTGCTTAACAGGCCCATTTCATTTCTGTATGCACATGAATGTGTTCTAAAGAGTGGTGAACTTATTGGACACTTTGAGTGGGAATCAGTTGATCCTGCCACCTTGTGTTAAAATTTGTAACTAAAATGGTAACATTTACTGAGAGTAAAATACACATACATGTTGTGTATGCAAGTAACCTTTCTTCATGGTCTGTTGGTATTTGCTGAAACAAAAGTGTAGCACCTGTTGCCTCAGAGTACAGTGTATTGCAGTTGATTAAAGAGTGAAGACAAATATATTTTTATCCGATACAGACTTTCCCACATGTTCTGATGATAGTTTGAAAAGTAGAAGAGCCTTCAACTCTTTCACTGACACATTTTGGACTGAGTCAACAGCTTTTCTTGGCATGCTGTGGGTGCACTGCACCAAAAGCATGTCATGGGAAGCTGTTGACCTGGACTATTGTATTCTATGTAACTTCAGGCATATTGGTACTTGAATGAAAGGTCTTCTGACAAGGAATATGAATCTAGCACCGTTATCATAATTCAGAGCTGTTCATTTTAAGTTGTTCAACTTGAGTCACAGTTGGCACTGAGGAGTTAAGTACCAGAAATACTTTTAGGCTCAGAGTCATAAATGTTTTGTTTGCAGGTTGAAGGCATTGTGGCAGCTCTGGATGCCACAAAAGAGAAACAAGTCGCAGAAAAATTTGCCATCAAAGGATTTCCTACAGGTGGGTAAAATACGTGGATGTAGAATTTTGTGAAATACTCCTGTCCACTTTATAAGTTACAGTCAGAAGTGTTGTAGTTTAGTGTTAAAAATATTCATTCAAGGGCAGCACATGGACATTTGTGAATGTGCAAAACAGAAAAAAGTTAGATGGGACATGCATTGTAAAGAATAATGCTCTCAACATTTTTGCACAATTTAAAATAACTGCCAAAATCACTGGTCAGCTTTGTTAAACATGGTTTGTAAATATCAGATAAATGTGGTTGGAAATAGAGGCAAAAGGCAAAACAGAAGTTTGAATTTATTAATTTTTGAACAGACAAAAATTGATGACTGAAGGATCCCCTTGTGACTTGTTCATTTTTTTTTTCTAGTTTCACAGTAGTACCTGCTATTCAAGACACCCCTTCTAGAAGATCAAATGGGGTTTTATGTGGCAGTTGAAAATTCTGCTTCACAACAGGTAAACTTAGAAGAAAAACATGGTTTCTGGTCTTTAAAAAAAGAAAGAAAAAATTTTGATTTTAAAATTCATGGCAGGTGCTATTGTATTTGTGTATTATATTTATTTCCCGAGGTAGTTTTCTTGCCTTACTGGGTTTGTTTTTGTTTCTTTTCAACTGTTGCCGCTGTGTGGTCACTGTCATCCCCCGTTGTCCCTTATCAGTCAAGTACTTCAAGTAAGTGGCAGACTTGCATACAGTGTAACACTTTCCCCTCCTGAAGCCCATTATTCCTTATCAGCTAATCCTTTAAATGACGATTTCTAGACTTGAGTCAACAGCTTTCCCTGGGGCAATTTTGATGCCAGGCAGCTGGAGTGTGTGGAGGAAAGCTATTGACTTGTGGCATTTACTTTCAATGGGACGACCAAATTTTAGTTTAGACATGCCAGTATGTAAATGAATAAACTTTGAATGAAGAATTTGAAGGTGGAATCAATCATAATTCGGATAAAAGTGACAATTGTTATTTCCAGCTCGCAAAGGGTTTAAGACCAGGCCTTGTGATAGTGGAGTTCGTCAAGTGTCAGGCCCTGTGTCAATGTAACACTTGGGAAAAAAAAGTGTACAGTTTGTACTTTATCATAATTTAACTCTTTCCTCGTGAACTAAGACGTGAATGAACAGCTGTATCTGGTACTGGACTGTGGAAAGAAAAAAAAGTGTTAACTTAGAGCGTGCCTCCTGATAGGCATGGCATATAAGTTTAAAGAACTATTTTCTTAGCAGGTGCCTTGAGAAAAACATTGAAGCAGATATAGTTTGATTTGCAGTTGGTTTTGGTTAGTTTGAAGGAGATAGAGTTAGAACAATTTTGAGAGTGTGTTAATCCTTTCCTTAGAAACTCCAGACCTCAGCAGACAAATCTAATGAGGTTGGCATGCAAGCAAAATGGCCACAAGATGACGCCACTGATTGTAGGCTCTCAATCATGCCCCTTAACCAATTGAGTGAATTACACCAGCCATCTTCATATTAACACCCAACTGGAAAGTAAAGACCCTTTCAAACTGCAATGCATATAAGTAGTTCAAAAGGTCAGAGAATTGTAATAATTAGAACTTTTCGTGAAGCCTATGTAGATACCTTCATTTTTTCAAATACAAAAGGTTGCAAATTTATGGGGAAAAAGTATGCAACATACCCATGATTTTAGCTGTAACCAGACTGAGCAAAGTCAAAATGGAAGGGTGTCTGGAGTTAATTTGCAGTTGTTGACATCAGTGTGTGTTATCTAGTATGCAGCGTTATTGGAGTATTATTTGTGTCTGCTTTCTGTGTTCTGATGTCTATTCTGATGCACCATTACATTGCGTTTTAAATTGAAGAAAAGATAAATGTGAAGGATTCAAAATAAGCATTTTGCACATGTTAAAATTGCAGCTGGTTAATTCAGTCTCGCAGCCTTTGGCCACTGTAGCAAAGAAATTTATTGCCACTTTGAACAGCTGTAACTTACCATATTCTTACCAGTAAGGTTCACTACTCTAATAAGCTCCCACCTCCACATGTCCATGGTATCTGAATGATCTTATGTCAGACAAAAAAGTATAGATGTATTGAATAATATTTTTCCACAGTATTTTACCTATAATGTTCAAAATAGGGTTCTATATTGAGGGCTTATAAACCCTTAAAGTGCTGATTTAAGACTGAGTCAACAGCTTACCTCTAGGCACTTTGTGCGCAAAGTGCTCCAAGGAAAGCTGTCAACTAAAGCTACTTTTTGCATTAGATTAAACTTACTGGTATTTGAGTGAAAGGCATGTTCATGAGGAATTTGAATCTTTTAACCATTATGTATTTAACGGTAACGAGAAAATGACTATAGCCATGATTAGCACTTTTAATAAGGGTTAATTAGTTTGTAGATTTATAAGTGCCCTAGGTGCTTATTGGAAGAAATGTGGTACATACAAGTATGTCACATTAACAGAAACATCTGGAGCGTGGTAGCAAGGCTATGTCAAACTGCACGGATGAAAATTTTGGGTCTGTAAACTGAATTCAGGCAAAATTAGTATGAAGTGCCAAGTTTAATCTGTACTAAAGTATGGGAAAAACTGTAGTTTACTAAGTTTTAGCCCAGGTTGGTTTGATACTAGTTTCACCTGTGAAACTGAAGTTGAATTTTTCCTAAATAGTGCTCTGGCTGAAATTTTGCCTCCTGCATGAATTATCAGAGACTGAAAGTTAATTCTATCAGTGCCAATCACATCTTAAGTCAGTCTAGTTAAGTAAAGCAAGTCTTAATTATCACAGGGATCCCAGATTTGTATTTCTCGTAAAGAGACCTTTCATTCAAGTATCAGTATGCCGATAGTTCTAGAAAGAATACCCCAGGTCAACAGCTTTTCTCAGCACGCAGGGGGTGCATTGTGCATCGAGAAAAGCTGTTGACTCAGTCCAAAATTTGTCACTTAGAGAGTTAATGGATGCCATCCCTGCTTATACTTGGGATGTCACTTGTCCTTTCAGGGGTATTCCACTTTTTGTGTTCAACTCTTCCTTGCTCTGAATGTCCAAAACTGCACAGATGTAAATTGTCCGTTTTAATGTCATTACCTAGGTGTGGTGTTAATTGAAACCATTTTTGCTTCAAAATTGTCAGTAAAACTGATCACGATGGAATGCTCCCGGCCAGGAGCTCTCCTCTGCATGGGTTGGGTACATTGTGCCTCACATGTGCCAAGGAGAGCTATGTTAACGGAGTCTTATTTGGACAAGGAAAGGATTAACCCTTCCTTCTCCATTTGACTTGACAAGAGTCAGCTGTTTTCCTGGGGGTAAGTTGGGTACTAATTAGCACCCAATTAGTACCCAACACCCCACCCGCCCCCCGAGGAAAGCTGTTGACCTGACAGATGCTATCCTAATAGGGCTTGTCTACAATTGTGATGCCCACTTTATACCTCAAGCGGGTTTTGGCCAGTTAGGGAGTCAAGTGTTAATGTTACTTACATCAGAGGGATGTGACTGGAATGGAACAGGATGAGGAAAAAAAAAAACCCTTACCCTACCTTAGATATATGAAAAAAAAAGAACATCATATTTGCATTTTGCAGACGGAATTCATAATATTTTGAGATGGTTGTTTTAATCCTTGTTTCCCTTAATCTTTTACACTGTGTTTTGTATTTCAGAGATGGAAAGGAAGCATTTGAGTTCCAGGAGAGGACAGCTGACAAAATAGTGGAATTTATGAAGGAGTGAGTTCATTTGATTAACAAGTTAATTTCTTTATGGTAAATTGATTGTTTTCTTCATGGCAAGGAGCATATTGTTTCTATTTTGTTCTTTAATTGGCTTTGTACTAGTGTTTGTGAAAGGTTGTCTGTTATAAATTATTTTCATTGCTTGAACTTGAAGTTCAGGGTCGTTTAAAATGGATAGGCTAAAGTATTTGGAATCACTAGTACCACCAGGTGACTAATTACCGTTTTCTCCCTTTAATATCCCCCCCCCTAAGAGAGGCCACTTTCTCTGCAAGGGCCACTTCTTCATGCCACAAAAGTGTTATTTCTATTGTACTGTCCCACTCAAGAGAGACCACCTCTCTGATGTGGACATTTTTTAGCTGCATTTGGGGTGGTCTTATTAGAGGGGATGACTGTATGTGTTAATTATATACATGGGGCAGGGCAGCATTCACAGTGTTTTGTCTGGTAAGGAAATGTGTAACTCCTGTCAATGATACTGTCACAAACAGAGATAAAACATAAAGGGAAAGCCATATCATAAAATTGTTGTGTAAGACAAGACAAGTTTGTCTATTTTCCCATGACGTTGAGACCGAAAGGTACTTTTTGCATCTGGCATCACGGTGAAGACAGGCTACAAGAATTCATTGAATTCCTTAATTCATGCCACCCAACCATCAAATTCTCTGTCACTTACAATGACAAGAGAATTAATATCTTGGATACCCTGGTGTGCCTGAATGACCAGAATCAACTGTACACTACACTGTACACAAAACCGACAGATACTCACACGTATCTGCATTACCGGTCAGCACACCTGAAATTCTGCAAGACAGCGGGACCCTTCAGTCAACTCCTGAGGGTAAAAAGAATCTGCACTTCCAATGCAGATTTTGAAGAACAAGCAGAAAACATCATATTATATGGCAAGAGGCTACCCTGGAAAGATTCTTGAGGAATCTTTGTCCAAAGTGAGACATATCGACAGGAGAGATCTACTCCTAGATAATCATAATTCACCATCAGGTGATCCTAATCAGGACAAGTTGTTCCTCATAACGAGGTACAACCCTGCCCTACCTCCAATCAAGGAGATTATCAAGCGAAATTGGAACACAGTTCGTGCTTCCAAATTTGCCCCTGTTCTACAGGACAAGAGGATCATTTTGGGTCACAGACGGGCTCAGAACCTGAAAGACATTCTAGTCCGCTCCCGACTCAGTTATCCTCCACAGAGATTACCCCCAGCGGTGGCTGGGGTAACAGATACAAATCCTCGTGAGAAACTCAATTGCAAGTACTGTGAGAAGTTAGACACCTCGGGTCTAGTCACCAGTACAAAAACTGGGCGTAAATATGATACACCCAGGGGAGGCTCATGCAGACACAACAATCTTGTGTACCTGCTCACTTGTGAGATGTGTCACAAACAATATGTGGGTCAAACATTTCGACCCCTGTGCAACAGATTGAGGGAACATTTCTACTACATTGACAAGAGGGATCTGAATCAACCTTTGGGTAGACACTTTTCTGACCCGAACCACCAGAATCTCACTCTTAAGGTCCAGATTCTTGAGCACATCCCCACCCCCCCTGAGCTGAAAAAGACGCAGACACTCAGGTTGAAGAGGGAATACCACTGGATCCACCAGTGATGCACAATGGAACCTTTCGGTCTCAACGTCATGGGAAAATAGACAGATTTGTCTTGTCTTATGCTAAAATTTCCAGTTCTCTTGTCTATTTTTCCATGACCCACTTCTATTGGGGGCTAGAAATTAATTTTTCTACCCACAACGCCTAGCTCAACTTTTTATGCCACCCAGCATAATTATCACTGCCCCTACTCATGATTTTTAATCCCTAATATCTGGGATTAATTAATCCAGGAAGAAGTGTCTGCCTATGATTTTTACACATAAGAGTAATCACACTCTTATCATTCTCATCTTTACTCTGAAACACGTCATCACCATGCACGTGATTTCATTAGTGATAATAATCATGTCAACAAAAAGTTGACGTAAATCGTGGACAAGATTTCTCTCCACGCCAGTCTGTGACGTAAAATCTGTTACTAAGGACTTGTTTACCTGGGGTATATAAACAACGGCAATGGCCATTGGCGCATAGCCCTTCCCGAGCTAAAGAGCGTTCAACCAGTTCCTGATGAGCCCAGCTACGGGTGAAACGCGTCGAACTGCTTCCAAAACAAATCACTGAAAATACTAATTTTCAGCAGGAATCTGAGCCGTCAGGCACTTGTCCTGTTAATTTAATAAAATTGTTGTAGAATGAAGTCGCAGCTTAACACATTCCATACCAGTCACTGATTTTTCTGTATATTTACCTAGATTTAAGATGACAACTGCATATTTAAATTCTTCATGAAAAGAGTTTTATTCAAGTACCAACATGCCTACAGTCTTAAGTCAGTGGTTTTGGCACTGACCCGGGACGTGCTATAGATGGACTACCAACGGCGGGGCCCCCTTTGTACCATCTATGTTGCCGCTGCTCAAGTGATCAGGTGTTTGAGTGAGCACCTTCAGTGCTGAACAAACACAACTCCATGGTCCGCGCTGGCCGCTGGCAGTCTCGTGGGCCAGGTCACGCAATGAAAGGCGAGAATAATCTCTTCACCGACTGAAATGTGCAAAATTTTTCACCTTGTTCCACATTTTAAAGTCAAAATTTAGCGTTACACAGGACTCAGCTACAAGAAATGAAACCACCATCATGATCCTACCGGCATACAATATCCATCTAAAACTACATTTTTTATTGCTGATTACGGCGTAAGGAGCTATTACGTACGCAAGTTGTCTAACTTTGCATCATTTTGGACAGAAAAAATGCAAAAACTAGCCCTTTTATCGGACGATTTCAACGAAAAACACATCAATGGACTCGCACGGTTTTGATTCAAACAATGAGACTGGTTGCGCACGCACAAAACTCTCCGTTTTTGAACTTGGTACAATAGCACACCCGATGTAAGTAACCAGATACAACCGAACGCGGAAACATAGATGGACCCACAATCGGACTGAGCAGGGGGGATTAACTTGAATGGCGCTACTGAACAGGCTTTGTAGTCGTCGCGCCCAGTTGACCACTAAACGGATTAGCGCTCCCGTTGGCAGTCCATCTATAGCACGTCCCTGCACTGACGAAGGCCTGTCATCATAGCATGGAATGAGTTAAGAGCCCACCCAGGAAGAAAAAGTGATCCACTTTTTTGGCCGGCCTCATAACATTAAATCATATACTTGTCAGCAGTTAGTATCAATGTGGGACTTTATATTAACTGCAGTGCTGCTCTGGTGGCTGTCTTGCTGAAATAGGAATGCTGGCACGCATGGACAGAATGCTCCATTGAATGAGGGCAAAATGTCTTGCTCATGCAAAAATAGTGATTCAGAAACATTGAACTTCAAAAAAAAAAAAAAAAAAGAAAAAAAAAAAAGGGAAATCAGAGCCATAGTTACATTCTCCAAAGAGCCACTGAGCTTTATACAGAAGGACAGTGTCATCTGTTTGGAATATATATTCTCTCTCTTTCTGAAAATTTTAATATGTGAGGCATTTTTACCAGCACACGTGTGTCCAAGCAGATGATTATCACCATTCATTGTCCAGCAACTGGATCATATAAATTGGCAGGGAGTTAGTATGAATGTCTCTCCATTGTGACCGGCAGATAAAAGAGGCAGTGAATGAATGGATGTTTATACAAAAAGAGGAGGCGTTATACTTTTTCTGCATGTGTTACAGTCCAAAGGAGCCGCCACCGCCTCCACCACCAGAACCAGCCTGGGACGAGGTGGAAAGTGATGTGGTACATTTGACAGAAGCAACGTTTAAACCTGTTTTAAGGAAAAAGAAACATGCATTGGTCATGTTTTATGCTCCATGTAAGTACAAAAAATAATACATAATATTTTGTATATTCTGAGTGTGTGAAGTTGAAAGCTTTTTTGGCAGTGTTGTGTTTTGTGGATCATAAGGTACACAAAACAGACAAAAAAAGTGAGATGAGATAAAAAAATTTTTGCTGTACATTAAAAAAAGAAAAAGAAAAAGGGGAAAAAAGCAGGTAATGAATTATGCCTTATTCATTCTTTTGAAACCAGCAAACGTCAGATTTTTCGTCAGCAATTTCAAAGGGTTCCCTCTTTCATACCCTGTTTTTAGATATATGCACTATTTTCAGATTTTTTTTTGCAGTGACGTCAGGCAATGAAAAGCTATTTAATGTCATTTCTCACTGATATGTACATTGAAAGGTCCAGGAAGCAAGTATTGATGGTTACCACCCACGGTGATGGTACCACAATAATTTAGAAGCAGTTTGAGTTATGTTCTTTGTCATTTTCTTCAGGGTGTGGGCACTGTAAAAAAGCCAAGCCTGAATTTATGGAGGCTGCATCAGTATACAAAGATGATAGCAAGGTGAGAACCTGGATCAAATTTCCCCATACTTTGCTATGCCTTTATGACAATCAGCAATTCAGATATACACCCAGGACTTGTTCAAACATACTGTGAATATATTTATTCTCACGGTTTTTGCATTTTGGACCTTTCACTGAGACTTTAAATTCACTATTTTAGTTTTACTTCCAATCAATGCCATGTTAAAAACTATTTTCACTGTGTTCTTAATTTCACGGTTTTGAAGCATCAGCGAAATAAGCGAAAATAAGAACACAACAAAATTAAATTAATTCACAGTATTTATATTAACCTTTCCATTTCTACTTTAACTTTTTCACTGTCAACTGCGACTAAAGTCGAAATACTTAACAGGAACTGTTCTAAATTATAATAAGAGTGCTGGATTCAGGTTCCTTGTAAAAGATCTTTCATTCAAGTACTGGCATTCCTGTGGTTGCATAGAATATATACAGCTTTCCTCGGTGCAATGCCGCCAAAGCGTGACGAGGAAGGCTGGTGACTCAGTCCAAAATGTGGCACTGAAAGAGTTAAAGACTGAGTCATCAGCTTTCCTTCAGACGCTTTGGGCAGAACACATGTAAAGCATGCCAAGGAAAGTTGTTGACCTGGACCACTGCTTTATTTTAAAATACATGTATAGACATGCTGGTACTTGAAGGAAAGCTCTCATCACAAAGAATTTGACTGTGGAATCGTCGCAGTAATTTAGATGAGCCCCACTTTGCTATGATGTGCCCTGAAGGAGTTGAGGTGGCTGGCAAAGCTATTTTGCTCAGAAGTCATCCAAGTTTGATCAGCATATTCTCGAAAATGATTGAAAAGATTTTTCACAAAATGTAAAATATATTGTGGAGTTAAAAATCTACTTTGGATTCAGATTTTTGCATTTTGTAATGTTTGTTTATGTGGTTTGGTGGTCCTGTACAGATAAAGAACTGATTCTCTTCATGAGTCGAATGCAACGTGTGATTAGAATTTATCTATTGTGTTGGTAGAAATATTGAAGATACCAAACCTGGATATTGCTATAAAGCTTCATTCTTCAAATTTTCAAGCTTGTAAGCCTAATTTTGAAAAGAATACATATTAGACCCTTCTCTGAATGCCTATTTCCTGTACAAAAATACCTGATTTCCACCATTTTTTTTGTTTCATTTTGTTTTGTGTGTGCATGTTTACTATGCAGACCTACAATCAAGAATACATTGTATATGTGTAGTTTTATGGGTCAGAACAGAAAACAGTAGGCAGTAGGACTGGCCGAAAACAGCGCTCCTTGAAAAGCTATGCTTTGCCCAGGTCACCTTAATATGGGGAAGAGTTTTGACAGTGGCTGTTGTTTTCATTGTGCTCTGCATACTGGTGACATTTCTTTAAGACTCAGAACACTATGAATATTACATGCACCATTTAATACCATATAGGACCCTCATATCACAGACAAACAGTTAAACTAATGAGGTGTCTAAGGACCAGAGCCTGAATGAGGCATTTTTTTGGTGTACCACTTGGGTCATGGCAATCAAGAAGCTCCTGACTGGATGAATTACCTCCTTAAATTAATTAGCATAAGCAAACGCAAGGGAGCGGATTAAATATGTTTTCTTTAGCTCAGCTGTCATTTGAAGAACTTGGGAGAAGGATTTTGTATTTTTAAGCATGCTGAAACCATCGTGTAAAAATTTGTCCCAAATCTGTGATGAAGTAAATGTTATTTTGCGTGATGTAGCCCTATAAGGGTTTGGCAAGACATGAAAGAAATTAAAGCCCTCATAAAGAATCTCATGCTTTATGAAAGCATGGATACAGGTGTGATTTACTGTAGAGTTGAATTGTTTGATTTTTACGCCATGTTTAATCGAGCTCTGAAGCACGTAGGTTTTCATGGTCAGATTTACTTTCATAGTGTAGATGTTTCCATGGTTCAAAGTAGCATCACTTTGTCGATATTCACAAGTATTGTGGTCTTGTATATGTATTTTCAAACTTGAAGTTGCATGTGGCGCTATGATACGTTTCCGTGATTAAAGGTGTCATGAGTTCCAAGTCATAGTCTAATATGGTTACATGTAGCATGAGGTCCAGGTCAAGATCTAAAGTGCATGTTTCCATGGTTACGGGTAGTATAAGGTCCAGGTCATAGTCTAATATGTATGTTTCCATGGTTACAGGTAGCATTTTCTGCAATAGACTGCACTGTGCACCAGAGTGTCTGCAGCGCCCATGAGGTCACGGGCTACCCCACCTTCAAATATTTTAATTACGGCAAAAATGCAGAAAAATATGCTGGAGGACGAGAGGTAAGAGAGGGTTTAAAATGGACAAATAAGGCTCAGAGCAAAGACGTGTATGACAGACCAGTTGGCAGACTGTGTATGATTAATTTTGCACATTTGGGGGGGAAAAAGCAGAGGCATTTTTTGTGACATATTTTACAGTACACAAAAGTGAAACTATTTGGGAAAATTTGAATCAATTATGCATAGTTTTCGCAGTGGCTTTGATGGTCAGTCATTCTTTGTGGTAAATGTGTATTCTGGTTTTAATGCAGAATACATGCATGTCCTAACTATACATTTTGTGAATATGTCAATGCATTTTCAGTGATTGAAATTAGAAACCACATGCCCACAAGTAAATTCCACTTATAGGCATCATTGGACCACACTGCAAGCTTTGTCAAAACAGCTTGTCCCGCAAGAATATTCATTTGTCTTGGACTGATAGACTAGTGCTATTTAAAACGCTGATTATAACAGGTAGACAACACCATTCAGAAGTACCTGTTCAAACTGCACAACTTATGGAATATTTAGAAGGCACTAGATATTCCAGTAGATGGCACCACTGACTGACAAAAGGTTGCTCATAGCAGACACTCCAGTCCGTAAGCTTTTGCTTGTGAGCGCAATACAGCCCACAGTTTTCAATATAGCCCCATGTAACTTGCAGGCCATATCAAGTGTATGAAAATCTGAATTGAGTTTGTTATTGGTGGTGCCACCTACAGTATTGTATAATATATGGGTCAAAATGTGAAAATCTCGTGAGCGCTGGCATCCTGAATGTGTGATAGATGTTCATAAAATTTAGTGGGATTTTGGTGGAGGTCAAAATCTTGGTTTCTTGTGATACTAGTGGCGCCACTAATTAAAAATTATGTGCCAAAATATGGTAAAAGATACGAAATTCCATACCTCGAAAAATAATTGAATTGGACCTGGCAAATTTATAGGATATATAGATCATATCCAGGGCTATGTTATGTTATATCAGTGACCTTGACCTATTTTTCTTAAACCTAGCCTGAAAAGTTAAAAGAGGTGATTTTGTAATAGTTGGGTGTAGCTTGGACATCATGGCAAAGAGAATTTTTTGGTGATGGTCATCAGGTTGTATGTCAGCAGAGCATCAGGCCCATGGGCCTCTTGTTTCAAAGTATGCGCATGTACACTTATATTATTAGGGATGTCAGGTCTCACAGTACAAAGACCCTTTATCAGCTTTTCTATACTTGCAGAAAGCAGATTTTGTGAATTTCATGAAGGATCCCCAAAATCCTGCAGCATCACAGCCTCCCCCGCCAGCCACGCCCGAGCAGCAGTGGGCAGATGTGGAGGGTGCGGACAATCTGAATCACCTGACTGCAGGCAACTTTGATGAATTCATCAGCAAACACAATTCTGTTCTAGTCATGTTTTATGCCCCGTGTAAGTTCCTTCACTGTCACTTGCCAGGGTTTGTATGTTCCCCTCTTCATGAAAATTAAATTGTGAGGTAGCAGGGAAAGTATGTGCAGTGGTGCCCCCTCTTGTGAGGCCCCTCTTGCCAGAGACCACCCCTCTTACCTGTTCCGGGTCAGAGTACAACTGAGGCAAAACAGGGTTCATACAGGTCCTTAAGATCTGTGAAAGTACTTGAATTAACTGCGTGCTTTTTCAAGGCCTTGAAAACCTTAAAAATCAAAAGTTTTGTGAGCAAAGTCCTTGCATTTTAGATGTTCACCAATACATCTTCTTCTAACAGTTAGGTTAGCTTGATCCCCCCCTCCCCCCCCCCCCCAAAAAAAAAAAACAACAACAAAACAAAAAACAAACAAACAAATGACAGCAAGACAAAAAAAAAAGTCTGGAAAATCCTGGAAAAGTCCTTGAATCTAAAAGCTGCCAAGCTGTATGAACCCTGCAAAAGCTTGCCTTTTTGCGGGTTGGGTGCAATGTGGCCAACCCATGCCAAGGAAAGCTATTGACCTAGAGCAAGCCATCATGAATGGTCTTAACTACAATCTCAGCAGAAATGTTTTCTATTAACGAGAATTTTAAGTAAAAACAATAAACCTGGATGCTTTGCGATGATATTTGAGGGGGAAATAGTCAAAAAAAAAAAAAAAAAATCACCATTCACATGCACAGTGCATGATACATGTATTTCTATTATATTGTCCGCTTTTAGAAACACCACTTCTCTTTATACAAAGCCACTTTTGAGCACTGTTTGGTGTTTCCTGACAAGAGAGGGACCACTGTATTAACTATAGTAACTGGTGAGGCCAATATAACAAGTAAACAGGCCATATCCACAGCAACAGATATTGTGTATGTGTCTAGTTGTAATATTAAGGAGCTTTGTTCTGGCCACACTAACATTTTAAATTCAGAGGTGTTGAGGTATATGTTGGTATAGTAGTGACCACATTCTAAATGCCACCTGAGAGCTTACCTGGCATGTTGTACGGTAGCTGCTAACAGTTCACTTACAATTTTCTGAACACAGTAGACCCTCCCTAGCTGGACACCTGTGTAGGGTGCACACCTCTTTCTATAATCTGAGCACTTTTCCTCAGTACCAGTTTTCTTTCTGACTACTATATGAATCTCTCTGAGCACAACCTTTTCCTGCTGTCCCAAGAGTGTTCAGCTTCGGGAGGTTTCACTGTACAAGCATAGGTTTCATGTGCAGTTTTATGCCTTTAAAGATGAGAAATTTTCTCCAAATGTGGCCCAGATTGTGTCCAAAATTCCCAAAAATTGACAAAATAGAGGAAACTTTTTGCTGACCTTTGCTGTTCTTCTCTCTCTGTTTACTAACATAAGATTGTGATTAACTCCTTGACTCTCCCTTTTTTTATCTCTATTTAGTGACCTAAGATTGATGTTAACCCTTTGACTGTCCATTTTTTACAGGGTGTGGTCACTGTAAGGCCATGAAGCCTGCATATGGAGAGGCTGCCACCAAACTGCTGACAGAGAATGTGAGTGATCGTAATGCTGCACTTCAAAATAAGTTTCATTAGATGTTCTAATCCAGTTGCATTGACATCTCTCCATGGAGCCCCGATGTTAATTGTTGCCTGCTTTAATGTTTTTTCATTTAAATTTTTTTTTTCTTAACCTTGTTTGGTTTTTCAATATTTGTGCTGAAGGAAACATTCTGTTGTACAGCTTCAACCTATTCTATCACATTTTTAGGGAAAAAGCTGGTGCTTACAAATGCAATTTATATATCAAGTAATTCTAAAGTGTGTCACCGTAACAAATTAAGTTATTTTTGTTACTTTGTTTTGTGTTTATATGTAAGTAGGTCTGTATATTTGACTTTTGTAGATTGATGGTGTTTTAGCGGCAGTTGATGCTACAGTGGAAAGCTCTTTATCAGAAAAATATAATATTAAAGCATTTCCAACATGTAAGTATACCCCAAGTAGGAGCAGAAATATTGCCTTTTTTAATCCAACATATTTGCACTGAGATATATAAACATCTTGCTCCAATATTCAAGGACATCTCTGTCAGTACTTACCAAGAACGTAAATCTGTTATGAAGAACTTGCATCCAGTGAAGTAATCTGTCCAAGCTTAGCACAGACTGGGATTATTAAAGCTGGTGGTGAGATCTTGTTTCATACACCTTTTGATAGGTAACCTCCCTCTGAAGTGCACTGACAAATACCAGCCTGGTTGCCTTGCCAGATGATTAGCCAATGAACATGCAGACATTATTCAAAGCAGCCCCGCACTAAGATTTGCATCACTGATTGGCCGAGATTTGACCTTTCACCTGACCTTCAATTTAAGTTAATTTGTCTAAACAGTCAATATGACATACATATTTTATGGATGTACTAGGAACAACAAATGTTATAAATTAAAAAGGGCGGTAAATTTGCTTGTTTTCATGTCCATAAATTTTCATTTTTTGCATTTCAATTTTACTGCTGTGGATGTTGTTCTTTGTAAACCTGTTTTGAAATAGTATTCTAAAATATTTTAATTTTCACAGAATATTCATTTTTGTGTCATCAATGAAATAAGCAAAATAGTAAACTTTAATCAATTTACAGTAAGATGATGTAATGTTATTTATCTTTCACCTTAATGTGTGCATATAGATAATAGAGCCAGTTTACATTTTTTATGCCTTGTATACTAATCCGTGTCTTCTCATTTCATTTTCAGTAAAATATTTCAAGTGAGTATCATTAGTATACCAGATATGTGAAGTAAAATTCTGAAAAATGTAACCGGTTGTTAGAGACCTGTTTCCAGAAAGAAGATGATGTAAAAATATATCGTTATAATGAACTTTGCAGTTTACAATCAGTGACATCCCTTAATTTAAGGGTTCTGTCTGTTCAAATGTTGTATGCTACCAGTTTGATGTGATTGTCATCTGCGATATTCAAGTCTGATTTGCTCATCAGTATAAAATGTGAAAGAACCGTATCCACCCAAAGGACTGAGAGACAGTGTTCAAATATGCAAAGGGATGAATTGTGTTGTATTCAGACGATGAGAATTTTCATACTAGCAGCAATTTTTTTTGTTTTGCAGGAGTGCAAAATTACCAATGTAGTTGGAAATTACTGGCTTTTCCGTCCCATTCTTCACTGTCCAGTCTTATTTTAGACAGACTTAACTAGTTTTATGTTACAGTAATCCTTGTATTACATGTATGTATATAATTATGTTTACAAAAAGATAACTAACCCTTTCCACCTTAAACAGGCCAAAACTGGCTGGTGGTCAAATATTATCTTCAGTATTTTCAACTAATTTCAATAGTAATGAAAAAGTTTGAGTGAGACTTGTAGATGAAGACTTATCAAGATCTGTACATGCCCTAGGTCAACAGCTTTCCTTGATCTGGGTTTGGGCACTTCAGTGTCCAACCCATGCCAAGGAAATCTATTGACTCCATCTTAATTCGAGGGGGAAAGGGTTATGTTAAAGCAGTTTATGTTTTTGGAAAAGTATGACAAAGCCTGAATGCCACAGTGTTAACATGTTGTGTAACAATGCACTGTACTTGTATATTTGGTGGGAGTTGGAGATCAAGAATTGATAGCATTTTGATGATGCAATCTACACTTTAAGAACCATGTTTTTGTATTTGCCTTTCAGAAATGGTAAAATGGATATGGAATATGAAAGAGGGCGGCAAACAGATGATATTGTGGCATTTATGAGAGAGTGAGTATTTCTACAAAAGAGGGGCATATTTAGGGCAGCATTAACACATTGAGTGCCAGTTTCGACTATAGTCACACTCATATAATTGCCACAGTGACGTCTTTATCCTGTAATAACTTGTGGTATGGCGCTTAAATATTATTTGTGAGAGCATCAGCAGTTGAGAAAACAAATGACACCTTTGGCTTCAGGGGACGGGAAGAATTGTGAAACCATCAACCCAAAGCTAAGGTGAGGGTTGCCAGTCCATCCCGAAGGTTCACAATTGTGCTTGTCCTCTAAAGCCAAGGACGTTATTGGCTTTATTATACTGAAGAGCAATGAATCATTCAAACAACAAAATTTCCACATAATTTCAATGATATAAACAATATTGTGTAATTGTCAACACCTGCATGCAATGTGATAGCCTGGTTCCAACTTTCCTGGTTCCCAAGCCATTCAGAATTACAGCGCCATCTAGCAGGATGTGCAGGGTGACAGTGCCTTCTCAACAGGAGATGGGGAAAAAATGTCCCACCCCCAACTAGCCAATTACGAGCGCGTATTTCCCCCCTGAGGTCTAATGATAATACTGGAGGTAAATTGAATGTGACAATGCTTACTGCTGGGTTAAACTGTATGTGACACAACTTTTGGTGGGCAACCAGCAGCCAATCACTGAGACGATTTGTTCACCCACCAGGTGGCCCCACTTGTAAGAAGCTAGATACTGTTGGTGGGCAACCAGTGGATGATCAGCGAGGGTGGATTTGTGCACCGACCAGGTGGCTCTACCTGCCAGAAGCTAGGTACCAAGCCTAAATTACCAGTAGTGCCTTCTGCGACACACGTCCTCTAAAGATGCATAACATTAAATCGTGTATTCTTGGTCACTTTCAAAAAAGGTTCTACTTCAGAAGAGTGCAAAAAGTGCATATGTAGGTTTGCTGTGCATGTTGTATCTTAAGTTGGTGTGAATTGATATTTTTCAGTCCCAGTGCATCACCGCCCCCTGTACAGCCTGTGGAAGAGGAGGCCCCCTGGAGTGCTGAGCCAAGTGCTGTTAATCATCTCACACAAGATAGCTTTGATAAATTTCTACGGGAAAAGAGTGATGTTTTGGTCATGTTTTACGCACCCTGGTGTGGACATTGTAAAGCCGCTAAACCAGAATTTACAGCAGCAGCAGATGAACTGAAAGAGAAAAAGGACAAAGTTTTAGCAGCAGTTGACTGTACCACACAGAGAGGTAGGTAATACATAGGGCCTGTCATATACCACATAGAGAGGTAGATAATACATAGGGCCTGTCATATAACACACAGAGGTAGGTAAACACATAGGGCCTGTCATACCACACAGAGGTAGGTAACACATAGGGCCTGTCATGTACCACATAGAGAGGTAGGCAACACAGGGCCTGTCATATACCACACAGAGAGGCAGGTTACACATAGGGCGTCATATACCACACAGAGATGTAGGTTACACATAGGGCCTGTCATGTGCCACACAGAGGTAGGTAACACATAGGGCCTGTCGTATAGCACACCGAGAGGTAGGTTACATATAGGGCATTATATACCACACAGTTGTAGGTTACACATAGGGCCTTTCATGTACCACATACAGAGGTAGGTAATACATAGGGCCTGTCCGGTACCATACTTAGAAATGGGTAATACATATGGCTGTTATGTACCCCACACAGAGACAGGAAATATGTAGGGCCTGTCTGTACTGCACAGAGGTAGGTTATACATTGGGCCTGTCATGTACCACACAGAGGTAGGTAACATGTAGGGCCTGTCATATACCACACAGAGAGGCAGGTGAAAACTCGTAAACATTATCGCCAAAATAATCCTTTCTCAGGTCAAGTAGTAAAATGTGAGCTGATCATAAATATTTGTTCTTGCTTGTTCAACTGAACTGTTCTTGTTTGAACAGAACTACCGGTCAACTTTTAGCGTTATGTGACCAAAACCTCGTCGGACATATTTTGAAAGTAAATCTTGCTTTTTCAAAGTTAAAACTATTGTACAAATGGCTACTTTATCTGCACTTTTTATAATTGACTGAAATGGACAGACAGCGACACTTAGTGGTAAAGAAGGTGACTATAGTAACCTCTGATTCTGTTTTCTGTTTCATTTGCAGATATTTGCACCAAACAACAAGTGGATGGATATCCAACATTCAAATATTTTAACAAGGGCAAATTTGTTGCTCCCTATGAAGGGGGCAGAACAAAACAGGATTTTACAGAGTTTTTGCTCAAAACACAAAAGAAGAAGGATGAATTATAGAGTTCTACGGAGTACATTACAGATCTTTTCACCGTGTGTGGTGTGGGGTGCTTTTGCTGATGTGTCCAGCCAGAATTGCAAAAATGTCACTCAAGAGAAATTCTCCCAAAATTTGCTGTAAATATTGTATGGGTTGATCTCATCAGAAAATGTTGTCAAAGCACCTTATTAATTAAGCCCTTAGTTCCAAATTCAAGTTTGTGAATTACTCAGGGAAAACAAGTTACAAAGTTAAGGTGCAAAATGTGGATATCTATTGGGTTTGATGAAAACAAATAAGACGTTATCCAAGATAATATTTTTAGAAGTGGAAACATACAAAAAAAAAGGAATTTTAAATTATTTAAAAAATGGAAATGGGGAACATTTTCTGACTTTGATCTTTTATCTAAAAACCCAGACTAAAAAACAAAATATGGGCATTAACCGTATTTTTCAGCTTTCCATATTTTTGTCCCTTAGCATGCAAAAGCTGTGTATCTGTGAATCCAGGATCATGGTATTTTCTCAGGTAAATTCTGTGAACTTGTTTACAAAATTGTTGGTATGTGTTTTCAGTGTCAATCGATGCTCCCTAGTAGCATAGCCATCTCATCTCCATCAGGTACTGCAGCTCTTCAAGAGATTAATAAATACTCCCTGATGAGTTAGCCTGCATCTCGACATTGCAGATTTTTATCACAGTCTCTGTAATCGTGGACTGTTGAAATATTTTACATCTAAATGATGCCAAGCTTTAAAAATAGCTGTACAGAAGAAAAACTATCCCCATAATGGGAATCTGTGCAGGTGTTCTTCGAGTAGTTCACATTGAGGGACTAAGGTCTCGCTACTCTTCATTCACTGGCACAAAAGAAATAGGCTGCAATTTTTTTTTTATTTTATGTGCAATTTGATTTCTATGTAGAAATGGCAGTTGAAATCTAGCTCCCAGATCAGTCTCAATTCCACTGTGTGACTTCAAACTTTATTTATAGTGGTCTGTGGTGGGAGCATTCATTGTGTCATTGACCATGTGATTAATGCTGCTGTGTTTTTTGCAAGCAACAAAATTTAGGAGAGAACCAACAAAGTAAGTAACATGTGATATATGAAAATACCCATAATGTGTCTTCCAGTAAGTTGACCTGTTAAGTGTGCTGAAGGTGCATTTTTATCCCATAATTGGTGCATGCAAAGCTGACAAATAGTGTTGATACCCTGTGTTTATCCTGGGAGCTCCAGTGTTAGAAATTCAGTGTATACAGTCTCGTATGTACTTTCATCTCGTACATGTGCAAGCTGGACATCGTTGTTGAGCTTGCCAGAGGATCCGAAACAAAGGCTGATATTGTTGATAAAATGGTACACATGTTCCTGCAGCAAGTACAGAAACAGGTGTGTCTTCACGAGTCGAAGTTTATTCTTGTGCAGGAACCACTTTCTTTGTTATGTGTCACTGATTTTAGTGTCGTAGCTATTTCTCTCTGGTCTTTAAGTCTGTCAGTGCCAACTATAACAAAAGTCAAACTACAAGGCTCCTAAAACAGACTGCTTCCAATTATAATAAGAATGCCAGATTCATGTTCGTAGTGAAAATACCTTTCATTTAAGTACAAGCTTGCTGGACGTTACATGACACATAATAGTCCAGGTCCACAGCCCTCCTGGGCACACTTTAGGTGCATTGTGCCCAAAGCATGCCAAGGAAAGCTGTTGACTCAGTCCAAAATGTGGCACTGAAAGAGTAAACCCTTCCCAGGTCATATTGTCCAAAAGCAACTGGGTGTAAAATGTCTGCATAATAGTTCTCATGTAAATTTACACATTCATGCAAAATATTTTGAATGAGAACTGTTGACAGGGCATATGAAGACATTGTACCCAAGGTGAACAGGTTTTCTTGATGTGGGATAGGCACAATATACCCAACCAGCATCAAGGAAAGTTGTTGACACAGTCCCATTTTAAGCAGAACAGGGTTAGACACTCTCATGATGTCTGTACAGGTTTATAGACCGTAACAGTTTTATGCCAAATGAGGTTTGGCAAGAGATTGAAGGAAGTCCTGCAAGAGACTCGGAGAGCCTCAAGAAATTGTAAGTTTTGTTAGTGGTGATTGCAATTCATTTTTTATTTCAGAATTTTTGAACTTATTCAAAGCAGTATGTAATGATTGATCGTGAACGATGTATAGGGAAGAAGTTAATTTGTATTGCATTCCCGACATGCTGACCATATTGTTTCAAATACACACTATAACGTGCGGAGAAGGTCAGACAAGAAAATGACTTATATTTCCTCCAACTTGCTATTAAAATGATAAAAAGGAAAAAAAATCCAGCACTATAGGTTGCACAGTTTGTCACTCATTTTGGGGTCCTTGGACATGTAGACTCCAGGATACATATTTTAATGTAAGGTTCCACATATTGGTGGAGTTTGTCCCATGTGATTAAAATGGCATCCAAAGGAAACCCTTTTTTTTCAGGACGTATGGGGTGCAAATTTAATTTTACTTAAATTTTTAAGTTCTGTCATAGAATTGTTGGTTAAATACAGTATTTATGAAAAATTTATGATTTATGTTAATCAGTACATATACATATTTTGTTATTAAAAGGTCATAAATTGTAAACGGTTAAAAGGCATTTGGCATGACCACAACGTGCAATCTCAAATTTTCCAAGAATACAGTTTCACAACTTAAGCATAATGGATTACCGGTATGTAGTTTTTAAGTTTGGATTTTATTCAAATTCGTGGTGCATTTCACACCTAACATACCAGTAGGTATGGATGAGGCCTACAATATAACTTAATGTGGCCAAACATGGCTGGTCAAGTCTCTAAGACCATGCATGTAACAAAGACTCAAACTTTATTGTTGGTGGACACCTTTTACAGTACACCATGGAGACCATTTGTTTTGTGGTGTTGTCCAACAAAAGCTGTATTCAGATGCAAGATTCACTGTATAGAGTTGATCTGGACAGGAAAAAAGTGCGGGTATTCCTGTTTCAGCTGCTGTAATAATTATCAAAATCATATATTGTTCAGCCTTGAAATGTCACTCTTGTAAGTAACCCATTCTGTTGAACATGCCACTTGTTGGAGGTATGTTTGTGATCAGAGAGTGCGTATTCAAAGAGGTCACAGTTTGGTTACATATATAGGGGTGAGTTTTCAAGATATTATTTGCTGTTTGGTAAAATTGCAGATTATTAACACAAATTTTTTTGAGGGGCGGGGGTGCTGTTTTCAGTACTATAATACCAGAGAAACCGGATTACAGTGTATTGTGTCGAGACTGACCATTTCCTCAAACACGCAAGGACATGGGAAAAGCTCTACAGTCGACACTTCGGCAGCATTTATTTACCAACATTCCATCAGTTCTCTGCAGGAAGGCTGTTCAAGCAGCAATTGTGCTAAGTGTTCAAGTTTCGTGTGCTCATTATCCTAAGTACACTGGCTCGGTTTGTGTCACAGACGGTAAAACTTGACTTGTATGCCAAAGTCAGACCTGTAAAGCATTCCAGCGGCAAGGTATTTGCTGCTAGGCAATTGTGGAAAAGTACAACAGAAATTCTCAGGTTCCTGAAGTATGTCCATTGTACATAAGATAATTTTTCCACAGTCCAAATGGTAGCAGATTTTGTCATGAATTAATATGGAATAAGCTTTATCTAGACCTTCATGTACTTACTGACAGGATAATTTGCTTTTGTTGTTTTGGTGAAATGACCTCAAGGCTTTCAACCAGGATAAATAACGCAAGTATTCACACTTGTAATGGTGTAACCTCCGTAAGTCCATGATGTTCACTTGTTCTTTTTATGTTGTTGACAGAACCAGCCTGGGGCTCCTTGGAAAGCATCGCTGCGGTTTGAGACAGATTTATGTTGCAGGTGCATTTTTTTCGCATTGGCAGTAACTGGTATTTTCGTCACGGGCTGCAGCTTTGCTTCCTGGAAGCAATTCCCAAGACTGTGAATACAGTACACTTTGTATCAGACTCCTTTCTTCTGACAAGAGGCTGTTTCCTTGTCAGAAAATGGTTATTGTGGACTCTGACTTGATCTGAACCAGGGAGGGTTTATTATCTCTTTGAGGTGCTATGAATCCAAAGAATTATGGGAGCTGGTTGAGTAGGGTTTTGTCCACAAGATGTATTTTCCTGGTCATACAGGCCAAGGAATAAACTTTCAATGTAGACTACCAGGGGATTTTGTTTTGGCAGTTACAGATACTTCATTGTGGGCCAAGTCCTGTGTTCTTGACTGGGCTTCATATTAAATGTTCAGGCATGGGGTAGGTTCCAGATACAGAGTTGTGTGGCCAGTCATTTTGTGCAAAGAATGCAGTGTTCAGTATGAATTTTTTGTGAAAGTCCCACAATTAAGAAAATTAACATAGCATTTTGCCCAAATGATGATACTTCATATGAGTGTAACCAAATTTTGAGTATGAAAGTCTACAAAAGTGTTCGAGCTGAATTATGTGCGAAGGCTTAACGTCTCTACTGTGATCCACAGTAGACATATCACCAAAGCTGTTAACCAACCCATTTTGTTTCTGTCAAACACAAGGATAAGTTTTTTTTCACTGGGTTGTGCGATCACTTAATCATAAATTTGGTACAAGTTTCATTTTAAAGTCTGGCATATAAATAAGGAGTGATTAATATTAATGATTTACTTACAATGTTTTACCTGCGAAAATACGCGACTTAATACCGGTATTTCATGAACATTGAGCACTGGTTATTTGTGTCACAAAGCGCACCACACAAACATCGAAGGTTTATATTAAAATGGTTTTTATTAGTGTCTGGTGTTCTGTGTTGATTTATAGATAAGGCAAGTCTGCACAGTTGGTTGAGTGGCAATGCTCTCCCCTTTCACCTCTGACCCCGTTTGATTCTCAGCCCAGGGTGTGAGTGGAAAGAGTTCCTACCACTTAGCCTGTGCACACTGGTGTTCATCAAGTCCAGTTAAACTCCACTGCACAATAAGTGGGAATTTGGGGTACTTTCACCATCAAGGCTAACAGTAGGTTTTTGGATTCTTTGTCTCAACCAATAGACAAAAATTATGATTTGCTAGGGTTGAATTTTACATCATATTTGTCCGCTTTATTTGAACAACTTGTTAATAGTTGGACATGGATGTTGGTGTAGGGGCTAACAAAACAAGGGCATCAGCATATGCCAATGCCCCAACAAAGTTTCTTCCAACATTACATCCAAAGCCAGAGGCTTTAAGTCTGGTGAGAAGTTCAAAGATGTATACATTAAAGAGAAGGAGAAGACACAGTACATCATCTTGCTTGACACCATTTGTGCAACTGAACATTTTTGAAGTGGAATTTTTCCATTTTACATGAATAATTTGACTTATCAGGCATTAACCTTTCTTAGTGAGTAACCTGAATAATTTCACATGCTGAACTGATCTATCAAATGCTTGCATTGCATCCAAAAAAACTTATGTGTCTTTTCATCCAAAACCACTTGCTGGTAGTCATTACCCTATTCTGCAGTCTGAACTCTTTATTCTTCATAAGCTAACCTGTGTCATTGTCTAACCTATGTACATATGGAAGTACCATTGTTCATATTGCACATTCTTCTGCAGAATATTTTGACATAGGTCGAATTAGCCCAAGTAAAGGGACTTGGGCGGGTGACTACTCCGAACATGTTTCGGAGCCTGTACCTGCACAGGTCTCTCTGAGTAGCAGTTCCTTGTTGAAGCTAAATATTCAGCAAAGACAACCCACATAAAAATGAAAAACTATATGAACATGCCAAATGATACATTCCCTGAATAAGGAAAGCTTTGCTTATAAATGCAGAGCTTCAATAAGAATAACGAATACCCTGTCAAACCAAACACAATTACCAAATTTGTATAGTACAAGTTCAGATAAGAATAATTTGACTTGCCCCTGAACCAGTATGTACCCTTTCTAGTTGCATAGCTTGCATGTACCTTTTGGTAATATCTTGAAATGATAGTGCTTGAAGAGCTACATGTAATTGATCCATGCCATTACAGAAAGCCTCTAGTAAATTTTGAACAAGGTCTTTTGTATCCACATTAATAAATTTCTTTTTTGTTTTTTCCCATGATTTTCTTTGTCCATGCCTTGTTCTTTGAAAACCAGCCTGATTATTACGAAAAAGTGTGCGACTGCTATCAAGATTTGCTAAGTATGTAGTTTTCTCTAAACCTGTTTGTTAGAACTTCCTTGAATGTGATCATGTATAAGGTGCACCTTGGGTAAATTAGTCCATTCCTATCCTGGCGTTTTGTGAAGTACAATAGTAATATGAAGGAGAGACCCATGTTACTGCAAATGTCTATCATTTTTTATCCTTTTTCTCAACAAACCATTTATCCAGTCCTCGAAGGATACATCTGGTCTGGTCAGCTGAGCACAGGATCTTCTCTTGATGTTCGTTGGCGTCTTTTAGGGCTTTCTTACAGAAATGAACAATTTTCCCATGGAAACAGAGAATATCAAATACACTATTCTGCTTGTTGGCAGCATGTGCTTGATGGATCACATGACATATCTGACCAATGAATGAAGTTTTTTATCCCCAGGTGTCTCCCCCTGCAACAGATGAGCAACACCAAGAAGTTACCTGTGGTGCCACCTACAGGCAACAAGCTCCTTTACTTCAGTTTTCCATTGGGTGAAAAAAAAGAAAAACTGTTACAGGCAACTTTGAAGCACCAATATGACTTTATTCATACAACCATGCATGCCGTATGTGAGGCTAATTCTCTTTCATTCTAGCTTTATATCTTTGAGACATATTTACAGTTTACAACAGTATGTACAAAACATTCACATTGACCCTTTCCTGGCTAGAATAACACTGAGTCAACAACTTTCCTTGGCACAGAGTTGGAAGGTATGGCGCATTGAACACTGTTGACCTGGAACATGCTATCACAAGAAGTCTTTGCTACAATTCTCGCCAATTTTTTTTTTTTTTTTTTTTTTTTTTTTTTTTTTTAAGTTGATGAGAAAAGTAGGGAAAAAACATTGAGGCAGACAATGATTTACATTTGTGTGATCGGAGCGAGAAAGGGGCAACAAGGGTAGACATTTGGTACAGTCAACCATACATAGGTATCTGTCCCATTGGCAGCCTCACCTCACGTCTTTCACCAGAATAAACATCATGTACCAATATTATCACTATTTTACATCCTTCATGTGGTGTATCTCTCCAAAAACCAGAATTCATCAACTCCAAAATTATAATCCTCCAAGCTGGAGCAGCATTTCTCTTGCCTTGGAATGTAAGCTTTGATCACAGGCCAGCGTCCAAAATGCAGAAAGTGTAGCAAGCATTGGGAACATTTTAACAGCCAAATTGTTCATGTGGGCCAAATCGTTGTCCGCAAGTGCCACCAAATGCCACATTTTGTTTCTCACAAACGAATGTTTTACAGGAATATTAAATCTTTGAATCAACAAAATTTCCTAGCCTGCTTCCACTGTTTTGTTTGCCGTGAAAGTAATTTACCAATAGGAAATGAACTGCAACAATGGGAAGGAAAGTAATCCCAAACTGGCTGGTTGTGGCTGGGAATGGTAAGCATAGCCAAAGATAAGTGCTATGTATGCCAGAAAAGTCATTGTGCACCTGTAGATGCACAGGTGGAACTAAATCAGAATTCTGTTTCTGAAAAGTCTTGTAACTTGCAGACAGCAGCCGCAGTACCACTTATCAGGCAGCAGAGACACCACTGAGCAAGACCTTATCCACAGAGCCATAATGCACAAGACACTGTCAGTTGTTGCTTTTTTAACCCATAATGTAAGGGATGGTTCAACATTATCATTTTTTAATTAGTACTTACGGTACTATATTTCAGGACCCCCTCCCTCCCCACAAAATTTTTAAAAATGATGATTTTCCCCAAAAATCAGCAAAATTGCACAAAACAGGCAAAAAATTGACCATCATTTTCCATATTCTGTGAAAGTGTACAGACCCATTTAATCCTCTCCCCCCCCCCCCCCCCTTGCATACTGTAAGTACTAATTCAAAAATGATGAGAATGTTGAACCATCCCCAAACAGAAAATACAACGATTTACAGGCACGGTTTCTTGTAAGCCAGGTATCGTCTGACTGACTTCATGGAGTTCTGACTGTAACCACTGCTCACAATAGTTTGTCCGATAGATAACATCAAACTTGTGTTTAACAAAACCGATTTCAAAATGTCTTTTCTGATGAGTCCAAGCTGGGATACAGTAGTGCTATATGAAGACCACCTCATGCAAGACCACATAAGTTTTTAAGACTGCCCTTTGAAGGCACTGGACCCTCATTTCTCTGTTAATTCATCTTCAATTAAAGGCCACCTGCAATTTGTGACCAATTTCGTCTGGCACTAAGGGTGGTCTTAAATAGCAGGTATCACTGTACCATTATTTGTATTTGTTAAAATCCCCTGCATTTAAAACCACCCGCAGTTTGCTACTTTTTTCTAGCTGCTGGGAGGGTTTTATTTCCTCATTTAAATCACTTGCACCTCAGGACCACCTGCAATATAGGACCGTTTTTTGTCTGGCAGTAGGGGTGGTCTTAAATAGAAGGTACCATTAATTGTATTACAGTGGAAGGTAAAATTACAATGTCATCTTTTACCTGGAGTTGACCCCGTTCCCGATCAAGTCATGTTATTTCATTGATTCACTGTAAAATGTAACTGATAAATAAGTACTTACAATGACACTTCCTTTTGCAATTTACAGCTTAATTTTGGATTTTTATTTTTTTTAATACCACATGTAAGTTAGTTTCTTCATTGTCCTGGGCACCTGACTTATAAGGTGGGCTTTCACAACACTTACTACATGTCTGAAACAAGACGGACCAGAATGGGCCTTCAATTCTGATTGGCAACATCCAGTTTTCCAATTGTACGTCCCACATATTATGATCTTCATCAACGCAAATCAAGGCAGCCAAGAGAATGTGTTTATCCACAGGGATATGTAAGCATTGTTTTCTCTTTCTGGGATGGAGTTGGCTTCTCAAAAAGAATTTAACCCAGGAGATAATGGGTTAATCCGCTGCTCCCATGAGCTCTTCCAGTTTCACCCTTGTTCCGTACACCTACATGCCTGCATCCACAACAGAGTACATGTATCTGAACTTTGGCATTTGTCCACAGAATAGCAGTCACACAGTCTGCCAACAGCAAACACCCTAATTGGCAGTTCTCTCGATCAGACACCCATATTTGGTATGTGTTCCCAGTCAACGACGCCCACGTTGGGTGTCGGCATGCACCCATATTTGGTGTCCACTCTCAGCAGACACCCATATTTGGTTCTACCTTCGTCCCCCCAGTTGTGCCCGCATGGAGTTCACTTTCTCTGCAATTTCTCTGTTTGTGGGTCCACATTTTGAAAGCACCAGGTTCAAGTCGTCTTCATTCCTCTGCTGGAAGGCTGCCTCAGCTGCCTGCTCTAGCTGCCTGCAAAGCAAAGACAGACTAGAAACATACACGATAGAAATAAAAACAGATTTACATGAAAATTTGTGATAAGACTTGTTGCTTATAATTTGATACTTTGCAGATCTGATGAGTTCTCAACAATGCAAAATAATCAAACATTTTGGACAGTTCATATCTTTATTGAAAAGTCAAAGCGATTCCATCTACTATAGAGTGAATCTTCATATGACTTAATCATAATTGTCGGTAGACACTTTTTGTTCCATCTAAACGTACCCTGTGACTCTTGTGACCTTCATCATATACTTCTAACTGAGGTAAAGTACAGTCTGGTAATAATTGTTCTTGAGCAGTGGGACATGTCATATTATACTATTCTACATGGTGGCAGCACCTGCTTCATATGTCACATGACATTTTCAACCAATGAGTGACGCAGGTTAGTTTATCCCAAGGTGCCTCCGCCACAGGTGGTCAGGAGGCGGGATGCCTGTAGGGACACCTGCAGATGACATACTCCATTGGCTCCACAGTAATGTAAGAAAATGTGTCTTCTTTAGTAGATATTCTGTAGATATTCCCGTATCCTATTTGACTGAACAGTTCTTCAATAAATCATGAAATTTAAAGTTTTAGATTGGGCAGTCTCTGTGAACCGTCCACAGTTGATGAACCTTAGTGCATCTGTATACACATTTGGAGTGTTTTCATTATCTGTGTTAACTTTAAAAGTGTACTCACCCGATTTTAATGAAGCATTTGGCTTTGTTCTCAGGGGCAACCTTGACCATGTATTTCTGTGCTTCATAGCGGTTACTATACTTCATACACATGTCAATGAAAGGCTGGAAACAGACGAGACAAAAGCTGTTACAGTCAACAGGACACCACTGTACAGCAGCAAGGAACAATACAGTCAACAATACACCAAAGTACAGCAGTTACAATCATATCACACCACTGCACAACAGTAAGGTACAGGCAATTAGTCAAGAGCTTTCCTTAGGACAATACAGATAGAGTGGTCAGGATAGCTGTTGACTCCATCTCTGAGGGACAGCTGTTGACTCCATCTCTGAGGGATAGCTGTTGACTTCATCTCTGACGGACAGCTGTTGACTTCATCTCTGAGGGACAGCTGTTGACTTCATCTCTGAGGGACAGCTGTTGACTCCATCTCTGAGGGATAGCTGTTGACTTCCATCTATGAGGGACAGCTGTTGACTTCATCTGTAAGGGACAGCTGTTGACTGTCTCTGAGGGACTCTTTGTGACTATAGCAACTGCAATAGGACTTGCCAGGCAATGAAAATACCACCAACCAAAGTCTCAACAACCTGTATGGAACAAGTTATATCATGTAAACCGACAGTTGGGAGTGTCCTTACGTTTCTTTGTGTTTGGATAAAGGGATTTAACGAGAGATATATTTTACCACACTAACGACAGCACTGTAACATGAAAATATCTGACATGTTACAATGAGCCAGTATAACTTCCATAAACACAAGCTTATTGCTTTCAAGGCTGGGCCAGCAGTCAACAGCTTTCCTCTGTGAACTTTGGGTGCAATGTGCCCCAAAACATACAGAGGAAAACTGTTGATCTTGATCATTCTTCTGTCTTTTTGGAACTACAACGGTGACAGTGCTCTAGAACTGTGACAGTCCTCCACAAGTGTGATAGTGCTCTACAACTATGACAGTGCTATACAACTGTGACATTGCTCTTCAGCTGTGACAGTGCTCTACAGCTGTGACAGTGCTATGCTCTACAGCTGTGACAGTGCTATACAACTGTGACAGTGCTCTACAGCTGTGAGTGCTATACAACTGTGACAGTGCTATACAACTGTGACAGTGCGATACAGCTGTGACAGTGCTATACAACTGTGACAGTGCTATACAGCTGTGACAGTGCTATACAACTGTGACTGCTCTACAGTAGTGACAGTCCTCTACAACTGTGAGTCTTCTACAGCTGTGACAGTCCTCTACAGCTGTGACAGTGCTGTACAACTGCGACAGTGCTCGACAACTAGAACAGTCCTTGAGTGGTATGTCTTTTTTTCCTGTCAAACCTGAATCTGGAATCCCAGTGATAATTCACATGAAGAGAAAACTTGCTCATTATAAATAACGCTCAAATAGTCCAAACATTTTTACATGATAGTCAGTTGAAAAAGCTGACACAAATTTTGCATCCTACTTTCCAGTCAGTTGAAAAAGCTGACACAAATTTTGCATCCTACTTGCCTCATAGCCAATGGGAGACTTTTTACTCCTAGAGAACTTATCCAGCTCTGACCAGTCTCCTGCCTCAGCCAATGCTGTGACTTTCAGCCACCAAAACCTGAAATATTAAACATAATTATACAAAAACATGCCAAGAATGCATCTGGATTTGCCTTCAACTGAGGTCGCTGATGGACGTAGGCCAAAATAATTTTGATATTTTTGTTAGATAACTTTTTTCATTATGGTCCCTTGCAACAATTTTTTAAGCCGAAATAAACCCAACTCAGAATGTTGTCTCACACGAAACTTGTTAAGAATGGGAATATTTTGATGTAAAGATTATGCAGATCAGATGAACAGAACAAACTACGGTACATGTAGTTCTTAGTGTCACCTACGTATACTGCAAATATGTCTGGCCCAAAGGCTGCCATCTTTACAGCATTGATGACGTCATACCTCCCCCGTGTTGGTTTTAAAATTTTGACACATAAACCTCTGTTAGATGTACTTAAATCCATAAGAGCACAATTGTAATGTTAAACCCAAGACCACATACAATCAATAAGACAGTTTTAAATTTTAGTAGTCGAATGAAATACTGATTATTGATGCTATATCATTGTTGTTGCATTATGAGACTGAAGTTGCCCAAGATGGCCAACCCCGGTGTTCAGGCAAAAAGGAACAACTTTGTATACATTTTATCATTACTTACGTTCTTTTACTCGGATTTGCATTATGTTAACATCATAATATTCCTATTCTCAGTGGGTTTCATAACAAGTTTACCTTCTGATCAGGTTTACTTTGGCTATAGTTAAAAAGTTGCATCTTTTCTTCAGATATCACATTCGATTGAATATGTCAACTGACCATTTCACCACCAATTGTTGAAAGTAGGTCCATGACTTGGATATGTTAAGTGTGGTTAATGCAAGTAGGTCAGTGACTTAGTGGTGTAACGTGTCATAGAAGTAAGTCAGTGACATAGATGTAAAGTGCTTTTAATGAAAGTAGGTAAGTGACCTAAAGATGTAGTGTTGTTAGTGAAAGTAGGTCAGTGATTTACATATGTAAAGTGTTGGTGAAAGTAGGTCAGTGACTTAGCAATGTAAAATGTTGCTGAAGAAAGTAGCTCAATGACTTAAAGATGTAAAGTGCTATTTAAAGTAGGTCACAGTGACATACAGATGTAAAGTGTTGCTAACGTAAGTCAGTGACTTAGATACATAATGTTTTCATTGAAAGTATGTCAGTGACTCAGAGATGTAAATTTCTATTACTTACTGAGGGTCACAATGACTCACAGATGCAAAGTGATGTCAATGAAAATATGTCAGTGATTTAAGAGATGTAATGCGTTGTTACTGAATGTAGTTCGGCGACTTAGATTTAAGATGTTCTACTCATAAAGAATCTAACGTCATGTGAAATAAGCACAAGATGTGATAGAACTTCAAGAAATATCATCCACACAAGTGAGACTATAGTGATCCCCTATAAAACCTCATGGCTGTATTATTACGAGTTTACATGTACCAGAACCTGGGTACACACGCTCATGGAACATAAACATATCTAGCTTCCACTCCACTTGGATGATTGTACAAAGAGCCCCTACCTCCTCTCTGGTATTTTAAACTCTTTGCGTAGCTGCTCTGCCAGCTTGTGGTTGTTCTCCATGATCAGCCTATAGACAGTCTGGTGCAGTGACAAGTCCAAATATGGGCGGTTGAGCTCCTCCTCCAGACGACGCTGATACTTCATTAAGCGCACCTGCTCCTCACATTGCTACCAAAATAGGAAAAAATATCTTTTTCTGTTAAATATCCTTTTAAACAAGTAGGCAATAAATTGTTTGCAAACAAAATATTGTTGCACTCTCAGAATTTGTATAAAGAAAGTACTTTTGTGTTGCCTGGTAGGTTGTGCTGCAAGTGTTAACAGGACTCCTAAGCATGACTTACCAAGCAACATGTGATCCACTGACCAGAATCTTTTTCACTTTAAATTGAATGGGGTTGAGGTTGAGCAGCTGTGTGCCTGTAATCAATTAACTCTTTCAGTGCCAAGCGCGACTTAAGTCGATCTAAGTAAATCAAACTAGTCTGAATTGTCATAAGGATCCCAGATTAATATTCCTCGTAAAAAGATCTTTTATTCAAGTACCAGTATACCTATAGTTCCAAAGATAATTTCTCAGGTCAACAGCTTTTCTCAACGTGCATTGGGCACCCAATGCATGCTGAGAAAAGCTGTTGACTCAGTCTAAAATTTGTCACTGAAAGAGTTAATCCTCGTTCCGATGCTGGTTTTTGAAAATTCATGTCCCAAGCTTGACACCTGATATTTAGGTTCCTGCAAAGGAGAGTAACCCCGAGACTGATTAATTAATTAATTACTATAAACACCACTGTCAATCTTCTCATAACAACCTACACGTACTTTGACTTTGCTCACTGTGCTCCACCTATGGTCAAATGGAAGGAATTACCAACTTCGCTGGGCTCCACAGTGAGGTCACTTATCTTCTTACACACTCAACAGTGTAACAGGGGTCCCGTGTGATTAACCATAACAAAATGACACAGCTGGTTCATGTGTGACCCACTTAAAAACTTAATGAGGTCATGCCTGCCACACTCACACAGTTCAGAGGTACCATGTGGAACACTCATAACTAAGACAACAGAGGTGTGTGACCTACTGTTAACAAAATGTCCCAGGTCACTCATGACTCACTCATAAAATGTCAGATCATATATGACCCACTTGTAACAAAATGTCAGTGGTCTTTATGTTAATATAATGTTACCAACTCGAAACTAAGACAACAGTGGTTGTGTGCAACCTACTTATAACAGATATTACAGGATATACATGACTCGCTCATAACTAATGCAACAGAGGTCATCCACAACCTACTCACATCAAAATGTCAGAGATCACATATTATGACCCACTGATCACAAAATACCAGAGGTCGTAATGTAACCCACTCCTAAAATCTTGTAAGTCAAGTGTGACCTACTCACCCTACTGGCCCACTCATTCCTGGCTTTATTGAAGCACTCCTGGGCTGCCACCAGGGCACTAATGCGGCTGTCCACCCTCTGAGTAAACATGAAATACATACTGTAAGTGTATTAACCCTGAAAGTGCTAATCATGGCTATAGTCGTTTGCTCATTGTCATTTAGCATATAATGATTAAAAGATTCAAGTTCCTCATGAAGATACCTTTCATTCAAATATCATTAAGCCTAGTCTAAGGCAAAAAGTAGTCTTAGACAACAGCTTTCCTTGGGGCAAAGTGTCCCGAGGAAAGCTGTTGACTCAGTCTTAAATCAGGGCTTAAAGGGTTAAAATAAGTACACTGAAACCTGTATTGAGGGACCATCTCAAGGGGTGTCAACTTGTGGTCTTTCAAGGCAAGTGATCTATGTCATAAGAGGAAAAATATTAAAAGTACGAAATATCTTGAATATGTGAAGGTGGTCTCTCAAGACAAGTTACACTGTAGGGTTGTGTCTACTTTGAGATGAATATAATTAACATCAGGTCCACAAGAGAGCCTCATGACACAACCAGGAACACATTTGAACATCCATGAAATACCCTGCAACAGTAGCACTGATTTAAAATGACCTCAAGTGGACACCTTGCTTTCTAGATTTCTTCTGAGAAGGTGTCTACATAGTCTCACCGTACAGTAGGGGCTTTATGAAACAGCACAAGGGATCTGATGAATGTGGTCGCCCACGACATAGGGCCTTACACTGAGGTATGTCTCAACTTGGAAGATTGTTAGTTTTGTCAACATAGTGATTTGTGTTTTAAAATCTGCACAAAAGTTGCATCTTAATTTTTTTCTGGAAAGACAACTTGTTTGGACTGACCTCTTCCTCGTAGCTCTCCTGTATACGACAGTTGCCTTGTTCCTGGAAATTGTCCTCCTGGTAATACAGATCCTTCAGCAGGTCACGACTCTCCTCACGACAGTACTGCAAAGTGACAGAGGACACAATCTATGCCTGTGTAATGCTGAGGCACATTGTGATGTCACAACACACTGATAAAGAAATTAGTCAGTCTTTGCAGTCTGTCCATTTACATTCTTAGGAATGCTACCATTTGTCATGTTAATACCTCCATCTGGAGGACCATCAATGATCTCAAGTTCTGCAAAACCAACATGTAATTTCATTATGACTAGAATTAAGTTATATTCAGGTGACAAATCATGTTACTGCCCGGTTGTTGCACATTTTGTTATATTTTTAGTATTGGATAGTGCAAGTTATCTCACTGTGGACTCCAATTGTGATTGGTATATTTCTAGCAAATTACTGCGTGATCAGTATAAAAAAAACACTCAGGAATTGCATTTGTAGGGATATTCAAGACCTAAAAAGTTCTATACAAGAAATTAAATTTTAAAAATGTCCAGTAACAGGCTTTATTACGACTACATTTATATTCTGGTTTGGTTACATGCAACTTGCCTGCATGAATAGTGAATGAGCCATAGGCTTGTTTCTGATCTTCATAGACAACTCTCCCAGTGACATGTCTTCACGTAAATGTAGGATCACTGTGTGCACTGAAGCAGAGACAGGATACAAAATTAATGTCAATGCCTTTGTTGTAAGTTTGTTCATAAACCTGATGACAGGCAACTCAGTAAATTTTGTTACTGTATGTCAGCAAAACTGCCCTATTGGGAAAATGAAAAAAAACAATGAAGTTGCTGCAATACATGTATATAAAAAAAACATCAGACCTCAACATGCCCCATTGATGAATACAGGCATGTGATACACAAAAATAATAATCCTTTGATACCTTGAAACCATTATTTGAATTTTATTTATGCTACGTGACATAGCTGAACCATTAAATTCTGGGAACTTCAACTGACAGCTTCCTACATGACACATATTTTATTAATACAAGTATTTGTGCCTTTACCATTTCATATTCATTTACACCTGTATTTCATTTTCAGTTGTATAACCCTTAAATCGCTCATTTAAGACAGAGTCAACAGCTTTCCTTAGGACACTTTGTGTGCGAAGTGCCCCGAGAAAAGCTGTTGACTAAAACTAATTTTTGCTTTAGACTAGCCTTGCTGGTATTTGAATGAGAGGTACCTCATGAATAACTTGAATCTTTTAACCATTATATGTTTAACGGTAATGAGCAAATGACTATAGCCATGATCAGCACTTTAAGGGTTAATGACTAACACACTGATAAAACAGTGCCACTGTGCGTGCAGCCTCCATTCTATGGCAGCTCCCTGGAGCACCCAAGGCCACAGGACAGACAAACCCAGCAATAGAAGTGAAAATATTCTGACTTTTTCTCACAAGTTATAACAAAAGTTTGAATAAAAAGATATGGTGCTTGAGATGTATTGAACATTTTTAAAAAGTTCTGTCAGCTTTTTTTTTTTTTTTTAAGTTTTGAAGTACTTCAACATTACGTCAAATTCATAAACCATTGGGTGTGGAATTAATAATTATCAATATAGCACTCAAGTTCATACTCAATAGTACTAAACGGAAACTTTGAAGAGGTGGTATGCCAAATATAGGAGCCATTAGTGTTAACTGAATTTTTTTTTTTTCAAATACATGTAAACCTAATATACAATATATACTGGAACTTGTCTAGTTTGAGCATAATTTAATAATGCAAATACATGTACTCTGCCTTCAGATACGTGTTGTGGGCTGTCCTGTGTCCTGGAACACTGAGTACATTGATGTCACCTAAAGGGCATGAATTAACTAGCTCTACAGAATGAGTAGCAACAGATATCCAGCAGGGCTAGAGAGACCAGTCAGTCAAGATTACAGCCCTGCTAACAGAACAGACCCACAAATTCTGCCAAGTATTTAGAAATTACGATTTTCTTGTCCATGCCAACTTTGAAAATTTAAAGCAAAATAGTGTCATAATATTTCTATAATAATGATTAAGGTCACTACCCCCCCCCCCCAAACCATGTTGCAAGAATAGACTCACCCAGGTCAGTGTCTCCACTCTCTATAGCTTTGGACAGGGCCAGTTCATCTTTCTTCATCTTCATCAACAGGGGTACCTGTTCTGCTGCCTTGGGCTCAAAATCTAATAGCTGCATAGAGAACAAATTATGTTCAATACATGTACAGGTCCTAATGTTTGATTCAGAAATAGATGATAAAAACTTTTTTTTTTCAAAAATATTGAGACTTTATGAATGGGTTGTGATGCTGTAAGATCTCACATGAGCTTATGTTGCTGCTGAAATTAACCCAAACTGTATGCCATAGTCTGTATGTCTGTTGCATGTATGCCTGTGGAGACGCAAAGAAAACCATGGATGAAAACTGGATTACATCAAGCTCTATTCACCACAGTGTTCCAGAGGTAATGTGTAGTATAGTGACATATTTTTCACGTACAGATATTTATTATTTAATGAATAAAATGTCGTTTTTGTTTCAATGAATCCCTGCGCCGGAATTTTTATACTCACTCGTATTGCCAGTTCTGTGCGTCCACACTCGATGGCCTTGTTGGCAATCTCAGAGTACGACACCCCGGGGGTGTCACCTAGTTTCTGTGCAATGGCTCGAGCTACCTGCTCATCGTCTTCATTTGTTTGCTGAACCTAGCAATCAGTAAATGTGAATTTGAAAGTTTTCATACCAGATTTTAAAGACCACACATCAATATTGGTAAAAACTTTCATATGAAGCATATTTTATTCACCAAGCATACATGAGAAGGAAGACTCACACAGCTCTATCTTCTGCCATCTTGAATACAACATACATACCTTATAGCAGGCCCAGTGAGCCAGGATCCTACTAGCGCCCTCTCCCTCAGCCATCTTAAGTGCCTGGCAGATGCGTATGGCGAGACAGTACTGTCGTCTGAGGACAAGTCGGTCTATCAGTACAGGCAGGGTCAAATGGTGTAGTCTTTGTACTGTCAAGGTTTAATGTCCATATAACAAGTAATACTATAACAGCCTTATTTTGGGGCCACTGTTCCCATAAATTTCCCTCCTTACTTGACCCTTTCCCTCCTTAAACTGGCCAAAACTGGCTGGTGGTCTAAGGTCATCTGCTTCAGTGTTTTCAACTAATTTCAACAGTGAAGAAAAACAATTTGCCTGAGAATTACAGGCGAGACCTATCAAGATCACAATGTCCCAGGTCAACAGCTTTCCTTGGCATGGGTCGAGCACTAAGTGTCCCACCCATGCCAAGGAAAGCTGTTGACTCGGTCTTAATTCAACAGGGCAAGGGTTAAGCCTTTGTCAATGCTACAGTTTCCTGCACTTTTGTAGAGTTTTCCGACATTATTCACACATCTCATAATTTTCATGTATTTCAATCATTAAAATATATTTTTTTAATAGAAACTTAGACAATTTCAACAGGCTGTCATGAAAACAAACCTGTTAGAATATATGACCCCAGATCCGACAATTATTTTGGTAAATAATTCATGCTACCACAAACACTAAACAGCAAACAGGGTTGTTGTGGTCATTTTTTGCTTCCCCCGCCAAAAAAAAACCAAACAAACAAACAAACCAAAACAAAAAACAAAAAAACAGCAGACACAGGGTGCAAGGATTCTACATAAAGCTTAGACTGGAAAGTGTTAAATGGCAGGTACTAAGGTATAATTCAAATAAGGATTATTTCCATCTTGATAAACAGGTAAGGGTCAAATACAAAAATAGAAACTAAATCTGCTTCTGCTGAAGATTAAGTTGGTAGCCCATGCAGGCAGCCAAGCAAAGGATACTGGGAGTAAGACAGTGGAAGTCCAATGGTGTCGTCCCTCACGGCATTCAACACTCGCAGCATGTGACACATGTTGACAAAACTCTCTGGCCGATAATCTGTCAGGAAACATTTGCCGAAGGAGGCCGCCTGTCACGAAAAAGATGTGAAGTCATATACTTATCCTTATTATTGAAGTTAAAGGGCGATGGGGATGGGGGTGGCTGGCACCTGGGTCCAGGCAATAATTTTGCCCCAGTACAGCATGAAGAAAACTATGTTGCAAAATAATATCCAGGGTCAAGTACAGAAAATAAGAGAGCTTCCAGCATGCTGGCAGAGAAAATAAAGCGTCCCAGTGTGCCTGTACTGAAATATCATTTACGCCTCACCCCTCCCCTCTCAGTTAACACTATCAACATGTCTGAGGTAGTTATTTTAACAAAATGGGTAAATCAATCAATACAATGAAACCTGTTTTGAGAGACCACCCCTAGGGCAGGCTAAAAGTGGTCACATAAGGCAGGTGGTCTCTCAATGGAGGTGCAATAGCATGAAAAAGATAGCAAAAGGGACTTTGGAAATATGGTCTTAGAAGACAGGTGGTTTTTCATTACAGTGGTATCTCAAAACAGGTTTCACTGCTGTCAAATTCTGCTTTGAGTCTGACACTGTCGGAGTGGCATAGAGGTACTCCTATCTTGCCATTGAGTTTTGTGCCTTGGGGATTTTCACCCACACTATTGATAAGTTGAAAGACCAAACAAGCAAAGCCCTCTTTAAGCTATGGCAATTCCCTATGACAATACCACATTGCCAATGAAATTGTATTAGTCAATGCTATGCCCCATTGTCTCGTACAGAAGTGAGGTGTGCGCCATTTGACTAACTTAATTTTATGCAACTATGTGACAAACACCATGAAACCTACACAGTATATTTTGCAAATTTGCGCTGGGTGCTCATAGAAAGGCAAAAAATGCTACTGTAAGAGCAGAACTTGGGATATTTCCTTTCTTATTGACCTACTCTGTGGAGCAGTAAGGTATTGGATATAACTGATTAAGGATGACCAAGATATTGTTCATTATAAAAAAATAGTATATAGTCCCAGCAGCCTCTCTCCCTTTCTGGACTTACTGGGTAAGCATGTTTGTGAAAATAATTAAAATGTTGGATGGACCCATACCTGTCAAGTCTCCCCCATAAGGTGGGAGTCTCCCACTTTTTCACCCAATTTTTTTTTTATTTACATGCAAAATTTTGCAAATTTGGCAGAATCTCCCCCATGAAAATTTAGTATTTTCTTTTATATTCTTTGTTAAAATTCAAATCTCCCCCATGGATTTCTCAAATTTACAAAAATCTCCCTATTTTGAGGTATGGAATGTTGACAGGTGTATGGATCCTTACATGAACCTGTTTAGGGACAGATCAAGACTTTAAAAATCTGTAGCCAAATTGGAATAACAGATATAATTAACGTTTCTGGCATGACCATTTAATAATTCATTTAAACATAGTTCCACCATTTACTTGTTTCTCCTGCCAAATTCAAGAAACATCAGCATTTGGCTAATGGGCACAGTGATCCCAGCCCGTCATGGTCAGGGCAATCTATCCCAATAGTGTTCCCGGACATATATCGGGATTACGTACCCAAGATGCATCAAGAAAGCTGATGGCTTGGGCACAATATACCTCTCGGGTCTTTTCTAAATTTTTCGACCAATATGTTTGCTATCAAAATCAGTAAAACAATGAGCTTAAAAACATTTTATATGCCAACATTTCTGGGTAGTTTACAGAGGCAAGGGTTAATATCCCCATATCCAGTGGATACCAGTCCTTCCCCCCATTAACCTTTAAAGCACTGATTTAAGACCAAGTTAACAGCTCTCCTCAGGACACTTTGCACGCATTGCTGACAAAGTGTCCTGAGGAAAGCCGTTGACTAAGACTACTTTTTGCTTTAGATTAGGTTCGCTGGTATTTGAATGAAAGGTATCTTCATGAGGATTTGAATCATTTAATCACTGTATGTTTCATGGTAATGACCAAGCGACCATAGCCATGATTAACACTTTAAGGGTTCAGATACATGTACAGTCTATTGAAGGCAACAGCTTTTCCAGGAGTATGTCGAGTGCTAAACCACCCAACCTGTACCAAGGAAGTGTTGACCTGCCACACTAATTTTGATTAATCTCATGTAGAATTCTCAACCAGTTTTTCGTAAAGAATATAACGTCCTTTTCCTGGGTCCTCTGGGCTGCATGAAAACATCAGGATCACAAACATACTTAACATGAACCTTGCTGGTGATTCACATAAATATGTACTGTGTCCCTTTTAATAAACGCTGTGGCCGTCTAAAAGATTACAATGTTATAAATTTTCAATTTCAAGTCCTACTTTGAACATTACAGGTAAAATACTATGAATAAAAGAACAGGTCCGAGATTTGATCGGTCAGATTCCAGGCAGATGGGGATGGGGGTGGGAGCTCATTAGAGCAGGTGCCTTTATTGTCAGGAATACGGTATACAACCCCAATGTTTCAATTGCACTTAGAAGTAAAATTTCAGTCAGGGCAAGTCAGATTTTAAAGAGCTTACCCTGGGAAACCACATTTTCTTTGTACCATCTAGTTCAAAGGGAAGAACAAGTAAGTTACATAAGGTGAAAGGTAAGATTCTTAAGAGAACTTGCTATCAGGACTGCAGCATTTATCCAAAGGTGAATTTTGTGAAGAATAACCAAAAAACAGTCTACCTTTTAGACAAGTTACTGTCAAATACAAATCTGCAAAAACTATGAAACATGCCACAATAAACCTTTTTGGGACCTGAGAGGGCAGCACTTGGTGGTGTTATTAGTGTATGATTTGCTCATATGCATGTCAATAAACTCCTTTAGTTTTTTTTTTTTATTATGTACAAGGGAAAATTTATGCAAATGATCATCATCAAGTGCTGCCATCTGGGGGCCTAACTTCCACTATTTTATGATGTGTGACTTTGATGCTGCAGGAAGGGGGGGGGGGGAAACTTCCGACTTTCCTTTTTGGCAATCTCTACATGTAGTTTGAAATGCATAGTGGTTGCATGAATTCAAATACAAATGCAAGTGTTGTAATACGGGAGGGGGGAGAGGTAACGGATTTGTAAAATTTGCCTCAGATAATATGCATTTCAGCAAAATCTATTGGGGCATAATAAGTCTGTCTCTGGTAACAAAATTACCTCTCATTCTCACAGCTGCCCAGCTTTCCATATTATGTACTAACAGTAAAGGCAGACCTTTGTGTGGGGTTACAATTTTTAGCTCCCTCAGTCACAAGTACATGAGTTTTGACCACAGTGAGTGGGGTCTGTCTGGAGGTTAAAGTCTCTTTGTAGAAAGCTTGACCCAGCTACAGCTAGTCTCTTACCAGCCAAGTCTGCACTCTCATGAATAGACCACACTCGGGGATGACATCATTCAACATTCGCACAATTTTAGCATCAATGCTGATACTGCAACCTCCCTTCCCTCTTCAAGAAATGAGCATACCAATCAATATTGGTCAAACGCATGTCCACCATAAAGCCAATATTGTGAAATATGTGTCATGACAAAAGCGAAACATAAGCAGATGCCAACATTTTATTTTACACACGGGACAGATCTCTTCAAAGGCATTTAGCAGTCATAAAGAAATTTAATGCCAAACGTGCTTTTTGTAAAAGTTACTCCAATTAACAAAATTACAGTAGCAATAGCCTGTGTATATGTGTTATTTGTATTATACATACAGACAGGCTGTTATTGATGTGCACCTTTACTAATGAGGAATGCACCAGATTTCACTAGAAATTTGGAAGGTCTTGATAATTTTTACAGCTTTTTATTTTATGTAAATAGACAAAAACAAAAAAAAAACCCAGCCAACTTGTTGCTCCGACAGGGGACATAGGATATACATGTAATATGAAAAAGGATCATGGTTGTGGACAATATTGTAGTCTGCATTCTTGTGTCTAGCCCTGCTATTTTCTAATAATAGATCCTTTCCCCCCCCCCCCCATGTTTTGAGGACAATGAAGTTAAAATGTTGAACCATTCCTGCCAACTTTCAAATTGATGATTGGCCACAGTCTGCTCAGTGAAACAGTGTCATTTTATTCAACAGATGTGTCACAGAAATATGGTCCCTGCACAACCTCGGAAAAGTTTTAAAATTTAAGATGCAAAAAAGTGCAAGTGAAAAGTCAATATTCTTGACTTTGTCTAGAAACAATCTACAAATGCTTAAAATGAACAAACTCTTCCCAGAAAATGTTAAAGTGATAAAACCAACGATAAACACCAGAAAGATACACCATTTGAATGCACTGAGAAATGTATACATGTGTACTAGTGTCTTTTTTTTCTGTCCAAGGGGTTTTGTTAATTTCACGTCCAAATGAAAAGTCTGGGTACATCTGGTAGACATGATCTACTAAAGTTTCTATATAACAGTCAGTCACACTAATTATTTACAGTTCAATATGTACATAGAGTCCCTGGTTGTCTATCCATGAAAATGATCTAGATAGTAGTGTCTCCAGGGTATTTATTTTCTTCAGTCTCCAAATTGAAGACGTTTAACTTAAGCACACAAAGTTACCACACTCTAAAATATCTTTTTGATTCAAAACCATTCTTCATCTTCAATGCAAATGCCTTATTTTTTATTTTATTGTATTGCATCATGCTTGCCCTGCATTCTGGGATGGCATCTCTCGGAAAGCACAGTTGGTAAAGATAGAACTCCTGTCAGTCACGATGGTCGACAAATCCTGCATAAGCACTTGGTAATTTGGGGAACCTTTGCTGCCTGGTTCTCGCGTCACCAACTGTTCACAAATGGATGTTAACTGCTGCTGCATGCGAAACTTCTGACGCTTTGGCTTGGTGTTGAGGCTACGGTTTCTCTTATTTGCAAACCAGGCCTTGACTTGGGACAGTGATATCCTACCAAGATCTGACATCTCCTGTTTCTCATCATCTGTTGGGTATGGATGATCGATATGTTTTTCATACCAGTCATTCATGATAGCTACTGCTTTGGCATCCAACAAGCGCGACTTCTTGTTCTTGGTGTTACCACTAGGGGGCGATATGTCATTTGGCAACGCCACCTTCAGGAGCTGAAGGCTGCGACTGACGCGCAATGTCAAGTGTTCTTGCTGTCGATCATAATATTCACCAACAGCCACGAGTTCCTGTTGCAAGCGCTCTTCGCTCAAACCACTGGAATGCATCTTTGATATTGTGTCCGTTCTCTGTGTTATAATTGAGGCACTCTGGGTCTGGTAAAAGTTTTCCAGTTCGGACACCTGCGGGCATGCCAGTGGGGCAAGCTGCCGGAACTCCGCTTGCAAAATGGCATCCTCCACCACAAAATCTATGGGTTCTTCTTTTGCGGTCACATGACCATTGCCCTGTACAAGGGTATATGGGACCGATGTCTCCTGGCATTCAGTAGATAAGGTTGCTTGGAGCTCTGTGAACATCGGGTGGTCAGTGAGCTTTGCCAAGTCTGCTGACGGTTCCGTACTCTGTTTTACCACGTCCACAATCCCCGCCATATTGGATTGACCTGTAACGAATCACTTGGCAACAAACTGTCGATTCTACTCTTTTTCACTGTCCTGTTGTGTCAAACTTGTAGATTAACACCGGATTTTGTGTGCACTTTTTTAAGTTTGCTCAGTTGTGGATCTGATGAATCAAGTCTAGGGTGATGATTAACTTTCAGTTGTTGTCCTGTCAGCAAATGTATTCTGCACTCTGCCCCAGGCATGGGTTTGGTACACACTTCCACACTGGAATGGTTTCACCTGTCAATGTGACCTTGCTCAACTGGTCAGGTGCTACTGTAAATTAGGGTCAAAGGTCAATCTCCACCAGGATTGCAATGCCCAACCCACTCAATCACAATGTTGATCAGTCTGTGTCTGGCAAAACTTAATGACCCAGGTTGAACTTCACTTGGTACAAGATGGTGATGTCATAGCAGAGGGTCGCGGCTCACTGACCATATAAAGAATAAGGATTGTCCACAAAACTATTATCCAATCAGAATGCAGGAAGATTCCATTGTTGTGCCACTTGCAATGGAAATGGGAACTGGGTGCAGCACTGGTCAGGTCTGCCATGAGGGTGGGTAAGGGGTTTCCTGTACTAGCGTACTGGAGCTTATTATTTACCGTACTGGCATACTGGAAGCCCTATTATTTTACGTACTTTGTACTATCCAAAATTTTGAAAGATTTTTATATTCCGTACTGCATACTCTAGAAAAATAATTACCTGTACCAGCGTACTGAAACCCCCCCTTACCCCCCTTCTTCCATTTGCACACAATTTTTTCTCCGGTGCATTTCATGTTCAAACTGTCATCATGATGAACAATGGCACTTTATGTTGATGTGCTGTGTCAGGGCAACCAATTGACAGTTCTCACCACTGCCCCATGTCACTTGCATAAACAGATCCACAGGCCTTTGTGTTTGTTTGTCTCCATGTTGTTGCAAGGATTAATTCACCAGCATCGGCGTTTGGCTTGTTTTGAACTGAAACAACACAGCCTGATCCACTCACCCTCCCCTTTGTTTGAACATCTTGTCACCAACACAGGCACATTCTCTGGGCCATTGTGTAATACATATGTGTGTTGGTTTGAACATATTTTATTTGCAAAAGGCAATTGGGGAACATATGTATTTTAAAACTATGGTAAAATAAATTGTGGGTGAAATTTGTTTTCAATTATTTTTTTGTACTAATTGTGCACAACCAGGTAAATATAAACCAGTAAAACTACAAATAATTATCTTTTATTAGAAAAAAACACCAAACTATTGGATAAAAAAAAGTTTAAAAGAAAAATTCAAATTATAAATAATATAAAAAGAAATATTGTTTTTGCACACACAAAAAAAATAATTCCCAGGCCTAAAGAAAAAAAAAAGGGGAATATTTGTCCCTTGGTAAAATTTATGGTTGTTTAGTTTTTTGAACGCCAACAATGACGTAAAATAGTGATACTGTGCCACACATTCTAAAGACCACCTGTCCTGAAAGATGGCTTACTATACACCAAGGTTTATTTCTCTCATAAAATTAATCTCTATTTTAGGACCACTTGCAATATGAGACCACTTTTTGTTGGCAGTAGGAGTGGTTTTAAATATCAGGTTTTACTGTATGGGAAATTCACAATCAGTCAGCCACCAAGCATAAGGTGCTGGCCTCAAGTTGGGGCAGCCTTGTGGAGTTTTTTTTTTTTTTTTTTTCTTGTTTGCCTTATGTGTTTTTGCCCTGCTCCAGCACGCAAAATAGCTGGACTGACAACACATATTAAAACTCTAACCCTCCTACTTCAAGCTCTTGTACAAAATACACCTACAACCTCCCAGAATTGATATGATACTCAGAAATGAAATCATGAACAACCAACCTTAACCACCTGCGCAATAAAAGACCACTAAGGTCAAAATGGCTCTAGAAAGCCTCCCAGTATTGTAAATTATAAATTTCTGCAGCTGGTTCCTTTGTTGTCTTTACAATACAATCAGTGTTTTTTTCACAGGGAAAACACTTGTCTCAGTCACATGACAGCCAAGTTACAAAAATTATTCCACAACTAAGTCTGAAAATTTTCTAAGGACCGAGCAAGGGTCACAATAGCTAGAAGTTGAAGAAGTTCGACCGGTTTCGTTGTGTTTGAAAATTATTCTTTTTTTTTTGTTTTGTTTGCCACCTTTTTTTTTTTTTTTTTTTTTTGGCCGAAGGATTTCTCCAGGTTTATATTTACTTCAAGTTCTAGTTGATATGAAAGTCTGCTGAGGGAGTGGTTTGGGACATGTGTGAAGAGCGTGACCTGAAATACAGAGATCTACTTTTTATGATGCTAGCTATTCTCCAAAAACTTGAATAACTTCTGTCATGACTCATAATGACTGTCTGTAAATACAAAATTTCAGTATACATGTACAACACAGGGGGGCCGATCACACTTAAACCACCCCATCTCCATCACAGGGAACATTTTAAAATTAACAATAACATCTAAGTCAAAACCATAAGTTTTGAAGTGCACATACTGTGTACTCTTCTGTGGGGTAGGGAGAAAAAGCTACAAAACAAGACTACTTTTGATGAATTCTTTTGGAAAATAATAGCAATGTTGTCAGGCCTGTGTGACTGACAGGCTGCTCACCCGCAGTAGTAGCTTCTGGCGTTCCGGCACAAACTCCTGTCCCGCGGCCTCTATGCACTGTTCCACTGCCTCGTCTAACTTGTCCTTGATCATACGAATGTACTCATCTGCCCGCTGGCTGTGGTTCTGTAATGCACAAACAATTAGGCATGTAAGATGTACTACAATACAAGATGGCAGCACTTCCTTCCTGTGTCCTGAATTTTTTTAACGATAAACAAGACAGGATTTGTTTCTCTCCCATCCACATGGCTAAACCAGCAACAAGGAAATACCAGGGGTAAGTGCCATGTGGTGCCATCTACAGGTGTCATGACCCATTGGAAAAAATACATCATGCGATACTTGTATCAGCATTCAACTTTTTCCCCATCAACAAATACAAAAAACAAAACAAAAAAACAGCAAAAGACTGATGTAGTAACAGTTTGCTTCTATCACAGCATTCAGACTAACATTCCATCAGACAACAACTTTCCTCACCACTCAATGGACACAATGTCAAAGAAAGCTCTTGACTCAGCCTCCAGAGGCTTAAATGCCTTTTGAGGCAGTGCCCAGTGAGGTATTGTTACAAAAGTTTCAAAATGGACACAGAGGGTTAATAAGCAAATGACGGACTTACTGAGAATTCCCTTGAGGCTTCATACAGTAAGGCACCGGGCGCCATGGACCCAATCTTAAAGATGTCCTCCACGGGTCCTAGAAAACAACACAGAGGCATCAGTCAGGAACATATATAAATAGAGGTATCAGTCAGGAGTGTACATAGATGTATCAGTCAGGAATGTACATAGATGTATCAGTCAGGAATGTACATAGAGGCATCAGTCAGGAATGTACATAGAGGCATCAGTCGGGAATGTTCATAGAGGTATCAGTCAGGAATGTTCATAGAGGTATCAGTCAGGAGTGTACATAGAGGGATCACTCAGGAATGTACATAGATGTATCAGTCAGGAAGGTACATAGATGTATCAGTCAGGGATGTACACAGAGGCATCAGTCAGGAATGTACAGATGTATCAGTCAGGAATGTACACAGGGCATCAGTCAGGAATGTTCATAGAGGTATCAGTCAGGAATGCACATAGAGGTATCAGTCAGGAATGCACATAGAGGTATCAGTCAGTAATGCATATAGAGGGATCAGTCAGGAATGTACATACAGGGATCAGTCAGGAATGTACATAGGGGCATCAGTCAGAAATGTACATAGAGGTATCAGACAGGAATGTAAATAGAGGTATCATTCAGGAATGTACATAGAGGTATCAATCAGGAACGTACATAGATGTATCAGTCAGGAATGTACATAGAGGCATCAGTCAGGAATGTACATAGAGGTATCAGTCAGGAATGCACATAGAGGGATCAGTCAGGAATGTACATAGGGGCATCAGTCAGGAATGTACATACAGCATCAGTCAGGAATGCACATAGAGGTATCAATCAGGAATGTACATAGGGGCATCAGTCACTTAAGAATGTACACAAAGGTATCAGTCAGGAACGTGAATAGGGGAATCAGTCAGGAATGTACATAAAGGAATCAATCAGGAATGTAAATAGGGGCATCAATCAGGAATGTATAAAGGGGCATTATTCAAGAATGCCTCTGCATGGAAGGAGAGCAATATCTTTTACCCCACCCTGCTGATGCAAAAGCAATAATGATCTTTGAACCTTAAACATTAACTACTGTTTAGGCAACATACATGTATACATCTCCAATTTCAAGAATTTACTCACAGTGAAGCAATTATAAAAAATTACTCATTTTCTTGGGTATTTTCTTTCAAAAATTTGTCATTTTACATTTCAGTTACTGCTTAATTTTGCAAATATGCCACCCTACACACAATATATTTCATAGTTCTTTATTTTATGTCGTACTAACTTTTTTATTCCTTTAACACACTCACAAAAAACACAAACGTAGTTCCTTTATTGTATATCAATGCTCCAGATTTATGATTAGTTTACATGTACTTTAATCCAAGGAATATTATTTCTAGTAGCCAATCAGTAAAGCAATACTAAACCACATACAATTAAATAATAAGTCATTAAGACACTTTAACCACATCTAAACTTTTATCCCACAAATATTACTTCCAGGCAACAATCAAGACAACAAAGTTACAATCATTTAACCCCCATTCCAACCCCCTTTAAAATGAAATACAATGAAATCTCGTTATAATGACACCGTCTGTCCTGGGCAAAATGTGTCTGATATCTGAATATGTCTGATAAACAAGTCAAATATAAAAGGAATTTGGCTTTAAACCTCTTAAAACTTGTGTTGTTAAGTGAATATGTCAAATACGATAAACCTTTTTACAATCATGTTTCACTGTAACCACCATGATCCCTCTACTACATCAATGTGTGGACCTACCTGGAACTTTCTGAAGTATCTCATGTTTCTCTCGACTTATAATTCTCAGTCCGTCTATCTCTGGGACCAGCTTCACCATACTCTCATAGCTGTACGTAAATACTGGTCAAGGAGATTAACATGGCAAGGTCATCGAGACAGACAATAGTTGAAAGATCACAGAGGAGGGCATAAAAATTTCCGCAGGTGACACTTCAAGGTCATGATACACGTATAGCAGTTTCACACAGACAGACATTACAAGGCCCTTGGCAGGATTATAGGTCATGGTAGAAGACATATAGAGGCACATTAAGGATATTTGACCCAGTCTTTGGCAGGTCCCACCATGAGCAGAATGTTCTCCCAGTACCCGATGATGGCGCCTGTACCACACCACACCAGCTGCTGCGGCTTCCGGGGGCACTTGGTGTCAAACTCGCAGTACGCTCTCTGAAATACAATGTATATTTTCCATTTCAATTTATTCTATGTCATATGGTATGTCTGATACACTAATATTCTGCATGGTGGCAGCACCTTCTTCCTGTTTCACATGACATTTTCAACCAATGAATAAAGCAGGTTTTTTCAGTCCCCAGATCTGTCCATCTGTAACAGGTGGATACCCAGGAAAAGTTACTGGTACATACAGCCCCACCTACAGGAGACATGCTCCATTGGGTCAAGGCCTTGGCTACCCATGGTTAATGCTCTAGCTGACAGGTCATGCTCCAGCTGTCCTTGCGATAGCTACAGTATGAGCTGCTAGGAAATATAAAAACAATGACCTACGGATTAAAGCTGGAATACTGTGTAATCATTGATACTACTGATCACAAAATTTCCCGAATCAACCCCAAAATTTTGCGCATTTTATTTTAACGATTGACAGGGAAATAAAGAGGTTTCATATGACCCATCATCATCATCATCATGAGCAAACAATTAAGGAATGCAGAATATGTTCAAGCATTTTGGGAGTTTTCTTAAGAAGTTAGAAAAGAAGAAATATAAATGAATGACCAAACAGGAAGGAATACTGAGGGAATGCTTAAGGTCATTTCACATCAAATGTTTTCAAATATTTATGAGTTCAATATCATCTGGGACTGTTTGCAAAATTCCACTATACTCATCCCTTTCGAAAATTTTTGATTATACAGACTATGAAAGTACACTTTGCCAAACAATGTCAAAATCATTAAGCAGACTGTTCCTACCTTGGTATAGAAAGAGAAAAACATAATTTCAAACAGCAGAAGTTTGGTTAAAGGCTGAAACAAAAATTGTTTTTCTATAAGGAGCCTGTCAATTTTCACTTGGCTTTGGGAAAAATTTGATGACCCCAAAATATGTATTGAATCCCATTTCTGGAATTATTTACCAAAATTTATGAGTAAATACTAAGGTTTTCAGTGTTGCCTATGTTATTATTTATTCAACATGCCTGTGTTTTCATGTAACATCAAAAATTAAAGCTTTTTTTCCTGTTCAAGCACAGTGCTATACACATCACTTTGTCTTTATAACTTTATAAGGTCTTACTTGTAAGTCTGATGAACCAATCCAGAGAAGTCCCGTGTCTGAGAAGAGCGCCAGATACTTGTTGTTGAAGGACACTGCCATGTCAATGTACGCATTTACGGGGCCCTTTACTGGAGGTGTCTGTAATACAAAGTCATGCAAGGCTCCATACATACCGGGGTTAGGCATAACATGTCTAAATAGTTCCTTTGACAAGAAATGGGTGGGATTTAGTAGCTTCAATTCAGGAGATTCTGTATTTAACGAAGAATTCAGCAAATTTTCATGGAGAAGATAGTCCAACATTGGCCAAATTTCAATTGCACAGTTAAAAAATAGACAAAAACGTTTGCAACTAATGTTAAATATGGAAGAGAGCCAGGTATGGCTTCTGTGGGGCTTTCTCAGGACAGTACAGGTAAGTAAAAGCCACACGGAGGGTATACGTCTCCAACCAAAAAGAGACACATCAATAAAAGACATAAAAAGTAAAAGCCACACAACTTAAAAATGCCAATTCTCATTGCTATTGAAAAACTGTAAAAAATAAAAAAAATATATCATGTAATTATGTTGATTTTTCAAGTGTCTGGGGATTCATACAACTAGAAAAGAATGAATATAGTTGAGCACTATCTCACCACAATTACCAAGAGAAACGCAAAATATGAAATACTGACAGGGTAGCCACTGAGGTTTTCCAAGGATTGGTCCATTTTAGGGACTTTTGACTTGCTTTGCACGCAGCCCATTGTAACTTTGCTACATTTTTGCGAGTTTCTTACAATCCAAGGAGTCTTTCTCATTTTGAAGGGGTCATGGACACAGGCTCTGTCCCCAGTGGGACCCCTGACTGACCTGCTCTTGATATTGTCCTCCATGATCTAACAGGAAGAGTTTGTCCTCCTTTGCCATCAGAGCGCGTGATTGGCGGTCCTGGTTGAGCATTGCCCAGCTGCTGGGAGCACTGTCCAAACCTGTACCAAACATAGTATAAAATCAGTCATAAACCTCTTTAGTTCCTTACTGCCATATGAAGCGTGGAAACCCCCAAGTCTGCAAGGGATGACATCTCTTGTCATGCCTGACTAGCCAGATGTCAGGTGATCTAGCTTGACCAGTGCTGCCATCTATTTAAATTTCAGAGTTCTAAGCATATGTCTTCAGGTCAGCTTTAAGTCGATATTCATTATAGTAGCTCTTCTGGAACAATAAATTCCCTGCATTAACAATCTTTCTTTACAAGTAACTTCTTGTGAATTCAATATTAATGTTTTCTTTTTTCTATTTCACTATTATTATTATTACTTTTTTGTAACCCCAAAAAGTTTTGGCTGTGCCTGCTGACCCAAAAAATATAAATGATGATGTTATCGTAAACCAAATAATCATTATTCAAGGGTGGTTTACCAATGATATTTTTATACTTTTTGACAGTTCATTTTGTCACCAAATTCATTACTCAGTAGTACACAGCCGTTTTATTTTTTTTCTTCCTACATACAGATTTCTCTATTTTCTTCTTATACAATGACAACTGAGTCATACACAGAAGTTATATACACACTGTGGATCTTTTTCTTGCTGCTAATTTATGATTGAGTCAAATATGTTTCCGGTCTAAACAACAGAGGAAGTCAATGTGGTGGAGCAAAAGTGCATGTCACCAACAGATGGATCCACCAGCACATGGGAACTTGCTGCAGAACACACCAATTCATGTTGACGAAGACTAACAAATCAATGGAGCTTGGTTTATTTATCTTCCAGGTGGCTTCACTTGTACTTGTTAGTTATTTGCTGGAATTATATTAGTGGCTCCACCTGTTGTCAACATATGCTATTGGCAGCCAGCTTCTCCAAATATTCTTATCAGTTTAACTTTAAGCTGAAGGTACCGATCACTAAGAATGAAATGATAGAACTAACCCATACAACATACTAGGACTTAAGGACAGGGCCAGTGGCTGTTGTGGTAGAGCCTTAGATCTTTCGACTAGGTTTTTTGTATTCTCTGACTCTTCCACAACTATTCAAAGACTCACCACCCCCATTTATACACTGTTAGGTAACATGTCCACCGCTATGCACTCGTGGGCATTGAGACTGTGTAACAATGAACTATGTGATTATTATGAGGTTAGTTTTCAAAGTATAAAACTTCATTCAAGTGTGCTTGAATCTTTGGAGTGTAGAAGACTATATATATACGAGATACAACATGTCCCACGCTGTCAAACAAACCTGGAGCTTCTGCAAGGCGTCTGATACGGGGATCGTCGACATTGTTGACCACAAATATTCTGAATGTCCCTGTCAAGACTGCGATGCCGGTGCCATTGTAACTGCTGAATATATTACACTCCAGTACCTTGGTGTCCTTTACCTCCTGCAGCAAATATTAGCATCAGAAAGTTAGAAATAGGAACAAAATTCCACCGGTCTGAAACGCAGCAAAGATATAATGTGATGGACTACTGTCACAGAATTACATTATAAATCTGTACATGTCCTGAATCAACTTTTCCATAAGTAAATGAACTTCATTCAGACAATGGAATAGGCCTTATTTTTAACAATGAATATAAAGAGTGTCAACCATGTACACAATCATATTCAGGTTCCAAACTGTTCAATAAACCGGGAAAGGGAACAGAATGTACACAAAACTAGATGATCCAAAGGATCGATGTCCCCCATCACATCATGTGTTGTCAAGATACAACAGTGTAAAATAGACACCAGTCATACTAAGAGGCAAATGGATATTCACATGAAAGTAGTACATGTATGATCAAAATTTGTTAGGATCATCGCACTGCCACCAGACCTTTCTGCTTCTAAAAGATAATCCTACTGCCATCAGTTATACATGCTTTGAAAGGCTTCATGATCCTACTTGCCCCAAATACATATATTTTGGGTCACCATGACCTTGAAATTATGTCATGGTCATCCAAAATGAGGCATATACATAAAAGCTTTATGGAATGATTCTTTGGCACAAAAATGAAAGGCTTAGCTTTAATAGATATTTTGTGAAACAAGTATGCTGCAAAATACACCTTTTGGGCCATATGACCTTGAAAAGAGGTCAAGGTCAACAACAAGACATGGGCCACATGCCCTACACACGATATACCTGTGTTGTAAACTTCATAATTCTACCTGAAACGGTTTATAGGTTACATGCTATGGGCCTGATGGACGGACAGACTACTACCACTTTCCGTACAGCAGTCCTTTGTCCCCCATACCACCTTCAGTGGTGGTGGACAAAAGGATTTCACTTTTGGTTTTTCATTTGAAGTATAAATGCATCAGCAAGATTCAGTGGGGTTAAAATGCAATTATTTCCAATCTTCTTGTTAATATCCAGTGCCAATTACATATGTTTGTTAGTACTCACTTATTCACCATTTTATTGCAATATTACAAGAGTACCCCACCACGGAACCACTCCCCCAACATTCTGTCTACATGCTTGTGAAATGATGAACCATCCATAACAAGACATCATGAAAATTATCTTTTAATTTCTTGTGTGAATATATTCTGTTTGTAACATTAAATGGACAGCTGCCTTTGAGATCTGCTTTAAAAAGTATCCTTCTGATATACCTTTGGAGCATGAGAAGGTGCTAGGATTAAACCTTAAAGCTCACACTTGAGACTGAGTCAACAGCTTTCCTCGGGACATTTTAAGTGTCCTAAGGAAGGCTGTTGACTAAGACTGCTTTTTGTATTAGACTAGGCTTGCTGGTATTTGAATGAAAGGTATCTTCATGAGGAATTTTAATCTTTTAACCATTATATGTTTAACAGTAATGAGAAAATGACTATAGCCCTGATAAGCACTTTAACAGTTAAGTAATACTTTGATGGACCATTTCATCATAAATTTGCCCCACCGCAGCCACCTTACTCACCTGACCCATACTGAAGGTGCGTTTGAAAGACCCAAAGATGTCATAGACAAGTACACTGCCGTCATCTTGTATACAGAGCAGGTCCTCAGAACATGACCAGCCAAGATGGATGACCTTCCCGCTGTTCCACTGAAAACACAAGACAAGACTGGGATCCTCACTAGTTTGATTGAGGTAGACCAACTTTAGTCATGTTTAGCACTGAAACAGTTAATTTCCCACCACGGCATAAATGGTTGTCTTAGAAGCCACAGTCTCGCCTGGCAAGATACGGGTGGCTGCCTGTCCAGCAAGCAGGATTTTACTAATATTTTGGAAATAAAGAATACTTAGTACAGACAGATGAAAAATTATTGTTGTAAACACTTTAGGTAAGGCAGCACTAAATGAATATGGCTTTGTTTTTTGTAAACTTAAATTTATCTAAAAGACACTAATTTTGTGAGAAAGTATTTGATTTAATTTGATATTACAAGCTAACTTGTAAGTTAATTTTTGAACATGATACTCTTTTTTTAAGATAAATTTGGCAATTTTTAATTGAAATAAAATTAAAACAATTGAAATGGCTAAATCTGAAATTCAAAATTGATAGTATATTTACATTTAGTCAAATATTTTCTTTCAGAGAGTATGTGCATTTGATTGTCTTGGATGAAAATTAAATGAAATTATAACATATTTCTACATGGAAGCCACAAAGTGTTCTAGCCCCTTAAAACCACATTACCATATATACATCAGAATGGCCCAGTTACCTTTACTGTTCACAAATATAGCTATTTCTTGTATCCCTATTGCTGTGGAACACCATCAAACTTGTATAAAGTACAGCATCTCCATGTGCACACCAACAACTGGAACCAGTACAACCCCCTACACCCCATAAAGAAAAAACATAAGTTACTCACACGGAATGCAGTGATTTCTTTCCCAGCTGCTGTGTATAAGTAGATAATAGGCTTGGTGCTTCCCTGCACTCTTTGAAGTTTAGAATCATCTCTCATCAAAGCTTCAAGTACAGATATAAAAATTGTATTAGAACTTATATACCATCATGCAAGTTACATTAGACTCACCTAAATTACCATTACACAGAGGCCTGACAAGAACGACACAGCCATTTGCTGTCCTGGGCATGAAAACAATAAGTCATCAGATAGTATGTGTTCTTGACAATTGATCAACATACAGGTATGCATACCATACTCATTCCAATTGCAGCACACCCCTTACTTTTTAATCTTGGGGTTTTATTATAAATTCAGTATTTTTCAATAGAACTGCATCTGATGAAAGAAGAGGGTTCATTGTTGTCATCTCATGCCATATAAATTCTATTTAAGTGTATTGCTTGTGGTATTGTACATTAAGACATATCATCATCACAAAACTCTGCGAAAATGATGTCTGCTCCAGGAAATCTCTGCATAAGCACAGCGTGCTACTATTGGAATGAATACGGTATCATAATAATTTTCCATCGGATCTATCCATGATTATTTATCATGTTAACTTACATACAATACACAAGAATTTTGTTAGTACAAATTGTAAAGATGTGGCTAATGCCTTTACAGCAAAGTGCCTGTGTTGCACTCAATATGTAGTTTCCTACATGAATATCAAATCAATCAATCAATCAGTATGAAAGTCACAGGACCTGTTTTGACATCTGTGTTCTGGGCTCATCAGCAAAGTTCTGAATTTTAACAAATACCGTTCTAGCTTATACTAGTGGGTGACATGACCCCAGGAAAATGAATTATATTGTAAGCCTGATGCAAAATACTGGTTCAAGCCTTGTCTGTATACTGTAAAGCCACTTTACAAAAGAAAGCTCACCAATGGGTCCTGCATATGATGCTGCGGCAACCATGTAGTTGGACAAATCCACGTCCCAACCCATGTACTCATACAAATCATGTTTCCTGAAAGTACCAACAAAGGCAGACATAGAGGAACCATTAAAGAAGAAATATAATATAATACAATATGTATATATATAAAGTTACCAGAGGATGCTGTGAAAGTCCTAATCTAGTATACCTCCTTACCTGTGCTACATGTCAAAAGTAATAAGCGAGGCAAACGTTACGTCCCCATCCAGACAGATTGCACGATCACTTCTGTTCCATCAGTAACCAGATTACTGAACAACGGCTGGGCAGACATTTTGCCCAACTGGATCACCCTGAACTTAACCTCACAGTACATATTCTGGAGTACATCCAAACCCCCTTCGTCTAGTACTTCCTAGATAGGGAACATCATTGGATGCCCCAATGCACTTGATTGAGTCGTTTGGTCTCAGTATCATGGGAAAGTGAGCTCTCTTGCTCAGTCTTATGCTAAATTTTTAATTCAGGGCTCACTTTTCCCTGATAACTGCTTTGGGTTGACATCATGTCACCCCTCGGGAAATATACCTGTTATTTCTGTGTAGTCACACAGTCCATAGCTCCTCACTCAAGGTTAGTGGAGAACCACAGTTTCCCCACCAAATGCACCTAAAGTATACTAGTTGACCCCATCAGTGTACTGACAGTAAACACAAACTTCTTGTGTCTACTGTGATTCGATGTTTATTTGAATCATCACTCAATGTGATGATTACCATCACAGTAAGCCCGGACCTCTGTGTCACGTAATCACAATAATGTGTTTTGCATAGCACAGAAATATCACTCTCCGGTATACAACAAGGTGTGTATCATCTCCCCAACAGTTCCTGATGAGTCTTGCAATTTAAGACTAAACCGGCTGAACCAACCACCACTGAACATTGTGACCTTTGCCTGGTCCTGTTCATTTATTAAAGAAAGGTTATGATAATTGTGTTTCATGAATGCTGATAATGATATTGAAGATGCATTTCATTCTTTGATGACATGTCCATCATTTGTAGATTAAAGAGACAAATATCCCAGTGGACTTTATACAAATTTCCAAGGTTAAAATGATTATGCTGATGAAAAATGAAAATTCACAAGAACTGTATCATTTGGGAATTAGCTTTTGAAAGGAAAGGTCATTTGATGTCAAATTTGTAAACTAAACCAGGTGTGATGCCGGAATACAGACTCCGTATTTCTCATTCATGCTGATTAGTTGCCACTGAATAAATATGTATTTTCATTTGCTATATTATTTTATAATAATGTATGCTGGTGTCCAACTGTCTTCTCTTCAACAAAGTTTGGCTCATTTGAAATGAAGAGGTTCCACAAGGAATGAAGTGGCCAAAGTGATCTAAAATGTGTCAGTGTAACCGCATTATATGGCAGGGATGGAGAGAGTGGATTGTGACGAATCTTTTGGTATATGCATTATAATAGGTGTCATGGCAGCAGAACCTGTTTAAAACAGGAAAGCAACATCTGGGGCGCCTTCTTTCATTTTCTCTTCTCTGCCTCGAATGAGACTCTTCGGTAGGCTGTCTCTTTGGTGCCTGGTGGTCAGTATCGCATCTACCTGTTGATGTTGATATCTGTAAAAACAGTATCTACCAGTACATTAGGACAACCATTCTGCTGGTTACCCCTGTGTACCACCCTGGCCTAGGCCTGGCTTGGCCTGCAAGGGTTGAAGGGGGCGGGTACTGAATAAAAACAGCTTGACCGGTCATCAGTTAGAACAGCTTCCTGAAGATTTAAACAAGAAATGCTCCACTCAAGTCAACGTTGCTAAACTAAGCACTTTACGCGACAATTCTCCGGCAACATAACCTGTTGAATGCCGCGTTTTTGTTTATCCATCATACCACAAAATATTATGTACTTTCAATGAAAATTTCATAAACGATAACTTGAAGTCACCAGATCGAGATGACAACCCCTCACCGCCGATGAAGCCACGCATAAACCATGCTTGCGCCCCATTACAATGTAGCAATCATGTAATCAATCTGCTGGTTTACGTATTACTATTTGTTATCTGTCTGCTGGATGCCTATAAAGCAATGCATATTACACAAGAAAAGCAAATATACCGGTAAAATACATCACCCAAAGGATTCCAATCTGCCGTCATCGACATCTTGGCTTTTGTGTCACACTGTAATTTTCCATGTCATTATGGTATCCAGAGTTGTCACTAGAGGTCCTCAGCTTTCTTTCTTTCTTTCTTTCTTTCTTTCTTTCTTTCTTTCTTTCTTTCTTTCTTTCTTTCTTTCTTTCTTTCTTTCTTTCTTTCTTTCTTTCTTTCTTTCTTTCTTTCTTTCTTCCTTCCTTCCTTCCTTCCTTCCTTCCTTCCTTCCTTTCTTTCTTTCTTTCTTTCTTTCTTTCTTTCTTTCTTTCTTTCTTTCTTTCTTTCTTTCTTTCTTTCTTTCTTTCCTTCTTTCGCCCCCTTCTCTCCTGTTTAACCCAGTATGGTACTACTATTCATTTCAAAAGTCAAATGACCCCAACACTTCCAGATCATCATGGAGGTAGTATACAGACCATGATATCATCAACACGCGGAATCCGACAGCCAAGCTCCATGCTTAGCTCCATGCTTTCTATGTCCGTTCCTTTCACTATCTATCTATCTATCTATCTATCTATCTATCTATCTATCTATCTATCTATCTATCTATCTGTCTATCTATCTGTCTGTCTGTCTGTCTGTCTGTCTGTCTGTCTGTCTGTCTGTCTGTCTGTCTGTCTATCTATCTATCTATCTATCTGTCTATCCATCCATCCATCCATCCATCCATCCATTAGATTAATTAATTTATTTATTTGTTTATTTGTTTATTTATTTATTTATTTATTTATTTATTTATTTATTTATTTATTTATTTATTTATTTATTTATTTATTTATCTATTTAGTAGTAGTAGTATAGTTATGAAGACATTTGAACTGTTACAATTTGAAATGCCCGTTATTGACACAATCTAAAATGCTATGACATTTGCTCAGTATTAGAGATTTTAGTTTAAACGTATTTTTTTGTGTGGATAGACCTATAGTACATCAAGACGACTAATACATGGGTTCTCCAAAACACGGAGACACACAGCAGGTATGTACAAGACACACAGGACAGTACAACTGTTACCAATGTGTAATATCAGTGAAAACTGTACGAATATCAAGATTTGATTACTTATAGGATACAAATTAATCCAGCTTGAAGTTGAGTTTAATATTTACCCAATTAGGATAAAAGTGTGATACAAATAGATTTGCATAGTCCAACCGATGATCATTACAGTAACGGAAATATTTAATCGTTAAAGCGCCTGGTATCAATAAGGTACCGCTGGAGAGTATCACAGCTCTGGATATTTAGGCAGTTAGAAAGCTCGTTACTGCCACGGAGAAATATTTCAACTAACCAATCACTACCAATATGGAATATAAGATTCCGGCTAACCCCCGGAGCAATCAAAGGAATAACACTACAAAGTGATTTGTTTCTCTGGAACGATGTAATAGGGACAGAAGAGAAGAAAATGCTTGGAGTCTTCAATGGGATAAGAACAAGCACAGGATGGGTCGGGAAGGACGTGAACTTTGTGAAGGTCAGAGTTCAGTCTAGAGAATCCTAGGTGTAATTGTGTGTGGCAAATATTAGCAAATCTGTCACCACGGAGATAGAAACCAGGAACATTGTCTGTGGCTAAGAGAGTAGTTTTAAGTTTTGATTTAAATATACTGTAGGGAAAGCGAATCTCTAATGTCGGATGGTAGGTTATTCCACTGTTTGACAGCATCTGGTAGAAAAGAGTTACACAGACGCGATGCTCTACATCTGACCATATATCGTCGACGATCTATGATCTGACCAAGGACCCTCTGTTGATAGAGGGTCCTTGATCTGTCAGGGCGCACTGACATTGAAAGTCGGAGAGCGCGACAAACTAGAGGTGGGGGTACTAGATTAGAAAGATGAGAGGGAGTCAGTTTGTGGTACATTTGGTAAAAGAGGACAAGCTTGAAGTGTTTACGTCTGTCTGCAAGAGTTGACCAGCCAAGTTCACGAAGTAATTTAACATTTGATGTATGTTTCAAAGCACCAGTACAAATTTTAGTGACATTATACTGAATCGATTCCAAGCGATCAGAGAGCACTTTGCCACAGTTGTGGAATAATACACAACCGTACTCAAGGATTGGACGGATTCATAGAACAATATAGCTTGACCAGGGATTTACTTGATAGTTGTTTATTATTATTATTATTATTATTATTATTATTATTATTATTATTATTATTATTATTATTATTATTATTATTATTATTATTATTATTATTATTATTATTATTATTATTATTATTTCGTTGAACCACTGCGAACGGCGAAATTTAAAGTACTTTCAAATGAGCAGGTCGAAATGATAAAGACAGATAAAATGCACCATGCAGAAAGTAAAATAACTACTGAAATATGTAAAATGAAAAACACAAAACAATCAAAAGGTACAAAACCAACATAGCTAATGTCATGCCACTGCATGGGGGAATGTTACCATACTTAAACCTACGGAGTGAGTAAATTCTTTGACCAGCTTTATTGGTAATCGGTATGATATGGGCATGCCAAGATAAGTCACAACTCAAGGTAATACCGAGATGTGTATGAATCGTGTATGACTGTTGCGTCAGGAATCGGAGATCCACGCAAGAAAAGAGGGGGATGATGAGGTTTCACAGAAAATATAACTGATAGTGATCTGGTGGCATGGAATAACACTCCCATGACGAATGATCGAAGGTAAGGAAGAAACGACATTAACGCCCTCTGTAAATGTACTGAAAGACCAGAGGTGAGTGGCAGCTGACAAGGGTTAATTTGGATGTGCGTTAATAGGTCGGTATGCCGATGTATGGTGTAGTTGATGGGTGATAGGTGCATGGAAAAATTTGGACGATATACCATGGTAACAAAACGAATCATACGAAAATACAGAAAAAACTCGGAAAATATGATACATACTCCTGACACGGAAGTTGGTAAAACCGTATTTACACGAGAAGAATTTGTATTAGCCCCTGGCTACTTTTCTAATCCTCTTTAAAGAAATAAAGTATATCAATCAAATTAGTAAAACTGACGTTACATGTGAAATTATTCTGAAAATACGGAGTAAGAAAAGACATATGAATACCTGTAATACAAGTTGTAAAAACTGCACATGACCACATACGAAATGTACTCCCAAGTACCGAAGTCAATATTGAGAGTAGCTGGTCATAAACAAAGTGATATACAAATTGAATGTCGTAATTAGAGATACGCACTGGCCAGAAACTTATAGGTAGAAAATGATTCACAACAGTTCATTAAATATAATTATAATGAGGTTGGATTGGAATTTCTGTCTATCGTACATTTAAACACATAAGGTGTCCAAATTTGAAATGTTTGTAAATAAGCTTAATTGAAATTACCACAACTTTTTATTCATCGAGAAGGGCAATGTTATATAAAGTGTAGATTGAGCCTGGAATGACATGTCATTCTTTTGTAATTTTGAGGATATTGAAGATAGGAAATGTGAAATATTATATAATTTTTAAAATGTTTGCTTCTCCAGGTGGAAAGAGAAAATATGTGAGCCATAATAACGATTTTTCTATTTGTCCTCTCCAGATATCTTTTTTTTTCCCCGCAAATTTGCTTTTTATGCCGGGGGGGGTCTCAAGATAATATCGAACATGACGTTTGATACCATGAATACCAGATTTTATATTTCAGTCAGTCTCATTTCATTTCATCTTTATTTAACATCGGCTTTTACAAAGTGAAACAGTTGGGAGCTATTTTTGCTGACATAAATATAAATATGCAATAAAAGACAACTCATACTAGTAAATATAAGCAAATCGTAAAACCATAAAATATAAGACATAGATACATATAAAATATGAAATGAAATAGAACTCAAGATTATAACCTTTAATAAGAAATGTAGCAGTCATGTATTGCGTGGTTGGGGGTTTGAAAAAAAATCCATGATGCCACAGTTGTCTTTTCATTCTGTTATTCTATTTGGTTTGCTTCTTGTAATGAACACATGTTGCATTTAACCTACCTCAAGGAAGTTTTTATGACTTGTCTGAACTCTTGTAAACCATCGCCGGTTTTTGCTCTTATGGATAAACCGTTACACAAATCATAGATCATCGTGACTCGACGGTCTATTCTCAAATATGGCATTATGAATCGCATTGCTCAAGTGTGATATAATGAACGTTTTGACAATAGGAGACATTCATATTTAACTGCAATCCTGCTCATTGCCTGTGTTGCCGTGGCAACAGATCGCTGATGCTTCCACCATTATCAGGGCAGATTTGTATTATATACTACATAAACATCCATAAATAAAACCTTTTCAACCAAAAGAGAGCCCATTTCCAATTATTTTAGGCATCCTTTATGTTTCAAATATATGTTAATACATTTGATTAAGATTATTGTGTGAGAAAGTACTTTTGACCATGCTAAATACATGGTGGCTCCCTCTTTAGCTCAATAGGTGTTAGAGTAGGACCGCATTTGGATATGAATACATCCTATTGCCAGCTATGACGGAACATCTAAATTCGTTTGAACCTTATCAGGACACTCAGCTGAGCTGCGGTCTTTCTGCATAGTTCTGATACATGTTGGTGAAAATTAAGTTTTGAATCAATTATAACACCCAGAAATCTGACTGTTTCCGCATTTTGGATTTTGTTTCCATGGTTAACCACAGGAGAGTGTTCACCATTTTGTTTTCCCAATATAGTATTGCTTGAAATTTACTGGGATTGGCTTCCATAAAATTGTTTGTGAACCACTGTAAGGCAACACCAGACTCAGAAGAAAGTATACTGTCCCCCTCATTTATGGATTCGCTTATGAACAGATTGAAGAATCAGGGTCCCAACACAGAACCTTGTTGACGAACGTTTTTTTTTTTTTTTTTTTTTTTTTTTTTTTTTTTTGAGATAGGTTTCCATTCGCTAAATGCTGATGGTGACAATCAGTCGCCACGATGCGGGCATACTGACAGAAAGCCATGGACTATACGCACTGTAGTTAAATAACATAACATTTCATGCAGCATAGTTTCGAATCGTTGTCCATGTATTACGTATAGCCCCCTGTATCAAACATGGCAAATTATTTTACTGTTGCCAAATTAACAATGTGGATGAAATTAGCCATTTTAAGTTATAGTCACGTGCTACAAACACACACTCCGCTCAATAAAAGGGGTCGTCATTCATATCACTTGTTCAGAATAAGTATTCTTTGCTTCTCCAAATGAAAGCAACCCTGTTGGTTTTCTATCAGTATTTCCGTATCATGGCGACTGATTGTCACCATAGCCTAGTGACAGGGGCAGAGATGTTGGCGGGAGATTAATCTACCAGTCCCGTACTAACTGCGGTAATGCTTTGGTCCTATGGTTCAACAAGAATACAGCAGTATGTACAGGCCATAATTTTACTTAACTGAAACAGTCATAGAAGCGGGCTTGGCAGTGCGAGTATGACAGGCCGTATTACTGTATAAAATGACAAGATTTAAAACATTATGAAACAAATGGAAATATCTTGAAATACGATATTCTATATTTATAAGTTGCTTTGTTGATACCCTTTGGCATAAGAGTCAGATTTGTGTGACAAACATTCATTTTTGGCACACTCTGCTATCCTGCTGCAAACAGATAATGGCGCATCACTGCTATTATTAAGCCCCAAAATCGGTTCATGGCATCAGGCATTCATAATCTTAGGAAAGGAGAAGAAAACCACGTACACGATGCTTTGGTGAGCATCAGAAATTACATTACCAATTAGCGTTCCATCTATCTTGTAACTGTTATAACCTTCTTGAACACACGCAAACTTTCCCGCCGACAGCAGTGCAATAGGCCAACTGATAAGTGAAGACTTTCATGATTGAACTCAACCGTGTGTGGGGAACAGGGAACAAGTAAGCAGTCACAGAAAGTCTTGTTGATAAAGTGCTGTTGTACTTGTAGGGGCTATTATACCCCCTTATACCCCCCCCCCCAAATAGGACCTAACTTTACAGATAACTTAATTTTAAGATTTCTTATATTGAACTGAAGGTATCTAAAACTAAAATGTATGTATGTATGTATGTATGTAGGCCTATGTGTGTATGTATGTAGGCCTATGTATGTATGTATGTATGTATGTATGTATGTATGTATGTATGTATGTATGTATGTATGTATGTATTTATGTGTGTTAAATTCAGAACGCTCGTGTTTTCTTTTTCGTTCATCTTCATATTGTTTTATGAATATCTTTTCCGTATGACATTTTTGTGATTTCATGGCAGAAGCTCCGAAAAAAAAACAAAAAAAAACAAAAACAAAAAAGCAAAAAAACAAAAACAAAAAAAAAAAAACACACAAAAAAAAAACAAACAAAACAAAAAAAACAAAAAACAAAAAAAAACAAAAAAAAAAAACCCCAACAGAATTTGAGCAAAAGTGAGAGGCACCAATGAGCTTCCGTATTTCGGCTGGGACAGCGATTTGGCCAGGTACTCGAACAGGTGCTGACATCTAGTGCCAATTTGAAACATTAAAATTTCAACAGCCAAAAATTAGTCTATTTTATTGATTAAGCGATTAAACAATAAGTTGTGCCATCGAAACTTTAAAATTTTGATTTTTTAAAATCGATTATGTGTTTATATTTATACTAGCAATGATCTTAAGGTAGTTTGCAATAACGACAATTCGCCAAATTTGCGCATGCCCGATGCGTTGCATACCTGAGAGGCAAAACGAATGGCGGCCTTGGAGATGATGCTTCAGTGTTGACAGAGATAAAACTTTTGCGTCTCCCGTTTATAAGCCGCCAAATATTTAATTCATACATAGGAATCATGCCGTCTGGAAAGGTAAGATGTAATCTAGTGAGAGATATTTCACTGTCGACGGAAAGAATTACTTACAGCGGTGAGATAGTGCAAGCGTCAAAGTGGTTCGTTTTAACATGGACTTCAGCTGACATGACACCTTTTGCTAATCACTTTATTATAAGTTGCTGGCGACAATTCCGCGCAAATTTAAATGTCGTTTATTTAAAGTGTATGTCAGATCATATTGTAAATATAATTTAAGCACTAGCATATGATAATTGCACCTTGTAATTCAGTTTCTAAACCGATTGATTTGCACCCTGATCGCAAAACTTAATCACTAAATCATTGCAAGACGCCCAAGGCCAAGACTAGCCGAGATCATGATTTGTGCTAGAAGGGGTAAGTTTAACTTCAAGAGTTGACGGGGTGGGGGGTGGAGTGCCGATTTGCTGAAATTGGCATCGAGTTCCCGCGTGACCTATAATAATCTGTTACAGCAGCCTTTGCCTTAGACTCCAGATACCAATAATATACAAACCAGACATGAGTGCTCAGTGTTTATCATGGTTAGACCAAAACAATAGGGATTGGGCAACCATATACTGACATTGGTTGGTCATATGTCCTGCAAGAAGTCATCATGATTAATGACTAATAATGTGTTTCCCCGCTTATAAGGCCACCCAAAATGCAGCTCCAAAGTGGCCCTGTCATATTGGTGGACTCCCTAAAGGGGGGCAATATAATGTAAATGTTACACTTTGTGCATAATGATGTTGCCTGTTGTTGGTCTTTAAAGACAGGTGGCCTCTGGTAAGAGGGGTTTTACAAGAGGGGGACTGCTGTGTAAGAAGTCAATCAGATATATACAGTACCACCAGGAAGTCTTGCACCAATTTTGAAGTGGTCCTCAGGTGGTCCATAAGTGTGGTCTTCAGGAGGTACCTACGCCTGGAGGGACTCTGGCTGTCACCCTGGGGAGCCCCAGGAAAATTTGATTTTAATTACACTTTGTACTGCTGGGACCAGCTGGTGGGCCACATTTGAATTCGCTTGCAAAAATTTCATTTCAATTACAAGTTGCCAGTAGTACTGGCAGGTGGCCACACCAGTAGTCCTTCAGTGGGTATGGTGCAAGGCTTTCTGGTGGTAATGTATTTTTGCACTTTGACGCTGTGATGATGTCAATGCTCCAGTACATCACTACATGCCAGCTGTTGTCTCCCAATTTTTCCTCCATGGAAGACCTTGAAATTTTAACAGTGGCTATGAACTGTAAATTAAAAAGAAAGAGTTCCAGCATTCTGGTATTGTTTGGAGGGAAGAAGTACAAATCCAAAGACACTGGGATAAGACTGAACCAAAGAAAATAAACATGTATAGAGACATGTAGTGTCTAGTATATTAAAAAAAACAACCCAAAAACAAATGGAAAAACAATAAGAAAGAAAAGTCTTGAAGCAGTATCGCATAATTACATTTCTGGCAGTGGCATGCCTGAATTGTGTTTGTTGAATTGCCAAAGTTCTTGTAATTGTTGTCAGTGTTTGGCCAACTACCAGAGCTGTACATGTAATTACTGTACTATATGTCCCATCAGCACTACCCATTCCAAGACTCACAGAACAATAATGACAAGGTTACATGTCTGTTTTGGTCAACAATTACCATAGTCATGCACTGGCAGATAAATGATTGAATGTTGGATGAGGAATTATTTGTCCAGTTGCTGGATCAAAAGCAGGATGGATATATTTATATTTGTCTGTCTGTTTGGTAAAATATCCCCTGCTGAAAACACATACACAAAAATTTAATTGTTCAAAAGAAAATGTAAAAATAAAAAGTATTCCCTACCTGCTGACTGTGTATAATTTTTCCGTATGACAGGAAAGAAACAAATTGGTTTTTCTCACCATTTACCTGTTGGTCGGTTCTGCTGCATTTCAAAGCTGTGTGTTTTTCACATTGCCCTATTAAAAACCTATGTACCTAAAAATAGCAAGTGTCTCAAAGCACTGTACACATTTAGTGGATATCCCTGTGCACTGCATTGATGTTTTGTGATACACGCAGGTCTTTTATATAATAATAAACGCTGGTGTCAGGGAATATTTGCTCATATTTGCCATTAAAAGTTACTGAATGCTTTTCATTGAAGACTGTTTCCTTGGAGACCAAATATTCTTTAATGCCAGTTGTCAATATGGTAAATTCTATAGATGTCACCTAACTAGCTCTCTACTGTGCTAAAAATTGGAAAAATGAGGAATTTTAAAGAAACAACTACATTTTGAGTGATTTGCACTGATTGGTTTCACTGGTTGTTGCTTACATTTCACTAGAGCAAAGAAGATACCTGGAGACCAGATGAACTCACAAGGTCACTAAAGGTAAACTTCTCGGCATCATATGTTTTAATCTCTTGCAATTATTTAAGTATGACTTATTTTATTTTTAAACACGCATCAAGAATTACATTGCTGGAATATAACTTCTGGAACTTTTTTTCTGTAATAATCCATTGTATCTGATTACTGGAAATTGTAGGTAAAACACTATTTTTACAATGAGTGTCTGATGGCAAAATGATGTCTAAGGTTTAAAATAACTTTTTAGATTAAATTGTATCAAATTACTTTTGATAGAAAAGTTTCCACAAGATTGCACATAGCAATTTTCCAACTAAGGTGAGATTGCAGATAAATTTTGAGCAACTTGCATGCATGCACTGCCTATTTCCACATCTGGTGGGGAAAATGTTAATACTTTCCCCATCAGGCTGGTTTGCGGTGACCAGTAATTTCAAAGGTCAAAAGTCATCTGATTCATCCACTTTATTAAATGTTTACAATAGAACTGTCAGTAAAGACTTATTGGTATAACGTGCCAGTAGTCAATAGTTTTCCTCAGCACATCAAGGGCACTTGGTGCAGATGGCGTGCTGAGGAAAGCTGTTGACTCAGTCCAATGATATGACCTTAAGGGATAAACAAAATATGAAATAAAAAGTGGACAAGTGAGACGTGTCTTAACAGGAGAATTCAAATGACCAGTATGTTTGACTGATGTTACCTAAACATACCATCTGCACCATTGACAATAGAAAGACAAGGCAAGTGTTTCAAACAAAGTAGATGTACAATGTGGCAAAAGGCCTGATCAGTTAAAACAAAATCTGCACCATTAACATACCTTATCAAGTATGATCCAATAATCATTAACCCATTCCAGCTCAAAAGTACACAGAGGGAAATTGTGTGCCTCAATCTTGTTAACTAATTGTCTTGTCAATGGAATACATTTTTTCTGAGAAGTATAGATAATACCAAAAAAATCTACTTGTCCACAAGACAGAAAATAGTAAAATAATTTGGTGATTTACTGTCATTTAACTACATTACAAATTTGGACAAATCCAGTGTTAACCCTTAAAGCTCTGATTTAAGGCTGAGTCAGCAGCTTTCCTCGTGACACTTTGTGCGCAATGTACACAAAGTGTCTCGAGGAAAGTGGTTGACTGAGACTACTTTTTGCTTTAGCCTAGGCTTGCTGGTATTTGAATGAAAGGTATCTTCATGAAAAATTTGAATATTTTAACCATTCTATATTTAACAGTTATGGGAAAATGACTATAGCCATGATTAGTACTTTAAGGGTTAAAGTAACGTCATCAAATAAATTGAAGTTTACAAATGTTGGACAAGCAGATAAGCCTTATTTCAGATGTTATACATACATAAAGTTGCCATCCATTGACAACTGCAACATAAATTGAGCAATTCTATAAAACACTTTATAGTCTTACTTTTGTCTGAGAATTTGTGTCCTAAAAAGTCAAAATGATACACACCAATTTGGCTTGACTATCACTTCACCGCGGTTGAATGTGCCATTATTAATTTAAAAACCACTTGCATCTTCACCTGGAAAAAATATGAAATAAAATTTGATGCATGAATTACTTCACAGCTATCTTGTGTTCAGTATAAATACTTCACAAGTATTAATGGTACACAGTTTTTACATTTAGAAGACAGAACAACTGCCATTAACAAGTTGGCATTTTTCACTGACATTGTTAGCCAGTACAAGCTGGCATGCTGTATTGGGGTAGATCTGTTGCCAGTGCAAGCTGGTGGTTATTACTGATATTTTTGGTAGAAAAAGCCCATGTACTTCATTGATATATTTACCCGTAAAAGGCCAGCATACTTTTATTAACATTTCAGCTGAGCTTATGGGAGGCTGATCTGTCTGTTTGTCTGACTGTCATCTGTTATTGTGCATCAACAATTTCACATTTTGGACTAATGAAAAAATATTGTCAGGAAATATTCAGGCTGAGTAGGGTTGTGTCTTGGATGTTTCTGTCAAGCATATTCAATAGATGATGCTGCAGCCTCATTTATATTTTGGATCTAATCTAGTTTTTTTTGTGTGTGTTTAAAATTTTGTAACGTTTCTTGCAAGAACCTGCGTGGCAATTTGTCTGAAAATTAAAATAGCATAAGAACACAGTTTGATAACTTGAAACCTTAATGGACTCAACGGGTGGTACTGCAAGTTTTCATATTCATTAGAGAATCATTTGTTTGTTGGTATTTTTTCATGTATTTTTGTTATTTTCAACTTCTCCCAACCAAACTGCATACTTGATTCTACTCAAACTTGGGAATATAGATTGATGCAGGTCTTTACTCAACCTTTTCTCAAAATTGCCCTACATGTACTTTCATTTTCAGATTTTGAACTTTCATGACTCAGGAAATGATTGATACAAGTACATCATTGTAAAAGTACATCTATGTAAAATGCCATGATTGTACGAGGTATTAGGGAAACTAATATTAATAAATCTATGGATCTATATATCTACATACAGTTTTCTCCATACTTGCTGCCCAGATCCTCAAATATAGAGAGGAAAAACCTCGAGTGAGTCGTTGCTTTTATATATGCTGTTTTGGAAATATCATAGCAATCCATAACCAGGAAGATGTTACAGAACTGAACAAACCTTTCAGTGGATCATCCTAACGCATAATCAGAATGCATATGGTTGGTTCAGCAGAGCACAGGTTGTTCCCACAGCCTTTTTGTGTTTGTGTTTTTGTTTGTTTTTAATTTGAGGGGTGGCAGGGTGCAGATTGTATGCAACAGCTATTTGATGCTTTTTCTCATGTTTTTTTTTCTTTTTTTATACAAGGGTGCCAAAGATGACAAGAAGAAAAAGTCAAAGAAGGATGATGGAGATGACAAGAAGCACAAAAAGAAACGAGATGAGGGAGGTGGGTAACTTCATTAGTTCTGTCTAAGACATGGGCGTTTCCCAGAAAGTTACTGTGAACAACCCACATTCTGCTTTCTTTGACATTATCATAAAACTATTGGCAAGTCAATACAGTCTACACCCTATTTGTATCTTGCATTTCTTGCTGGAGGTATTGTATCCTGATGCAAGATGGGATGGGGGGGGGAGGCAAAAAATTTCAGTCCCTGTCTTAAGAGAACAATCCAATTGGCGAGGAGCTGCCTTCAAAGAATACAGTTCATTGCTCAGGATGATCTTTCAAGACAGGTTCACTTTTATTCAGCATACACTTGAGAGCCTCCATCAGCAATTTTATGTGTATTCACTGAAATACACAACCCAATACACAAAAATGTTGCGAGTTGGATTGTGCCAACCCATTGCATTGTGTGTTAAAGTAACCTTCAATAAACTGGTAACATTTGACGTTTATGAAATAAAATTTCAGAATCATGCAAGTTTCACAGCTGGATTTACTGTGAAAAATTTTGGGTGTCTATAATGCAGTAATTTTTAAGTTACTAAGTTTGCAAATTACCATGGAAAGTAGGTCTAATGGAAATCAAGACTCCAGCCTTCCTGACTGGAGCGCCCTCTGCAGGAGGGATACGGGAACCCTCTATTTTGGCCATTCCCTATAAGTGACCCAGGAGGATAAATATGAAACTAAAAAACTGCAAATTCTTATGTATTGTGTAAGGTTGATCTGTCACGGGGTTTCAGATCTACCTTTTTTACAGGGCATTTGACTACATTTTGTTCACAGTATCCTGGTCAAAGTTGTATTTCATACTCAAAATGTATGAACATGACCTGGACATATTTGGCTATAAAAGAAAGTTGTTCTTAGTTGCCATTATATTAAATATGCCACGTAGAAACCCTGCTGTCATAAAAAAATTCTGATGGATTAGTTGCAGTGCTTCCTGAAAAACAGCATGAAAAAGATTTGATGGCACTTAACAAAACATCCGTAACTAATTTAAGCAAAAAAAAAAAAAAAAAAAAGGAGTATTCAGGCTGATAGAAGAAGCAAAAGGCTTCCCTAGTAGGTAAGGTCTATTTGGCAAAATAAAAAAAAAAAGGGGGAAAAAAGATGTGAGACCAGGTATAATATTCTTTCATGAAACAGCTGGGTAAAATTGTCGGGAAGAAAGGAGAAATGGTCCTCATGAAAAAATTTTATGACTCCCTTTAATGGATAATAAAGAAATCTTTGAAATGCAGCAAACTACATGTACTGAAGATTTCTAATGATTACCTGGACACTGCTCTTGTATGGTGAGGTCTGGAGCCTGTGAGGAAACTACAATATCATGTGTATGTTTCTCCACACTGAGTTAATATCATGTGGAGACCTTTTTTTTTTCTTTGGTCATAATGTCAACGGTTGGGTGAAGCACCAGATATTTCTGTTTCAGTTTGGACTCCAGGCAGATTACGACTGAGCAGTGAGTGAGGACTCAGGTTTTTTTGTTCATATTTATCATGTTCATGTTTTTCCCTGTTACTGTTGGACACTTCAAAGTTTACCTTTGAGCAGCTGGTACCTATGGGAAATGAATTTACAGTGCACCTTGTACAGTAGATACATTGCGAGGGTTAGAGAACATCATTTCATTTGGACATACATTGGAAGGGTCACACGAACAGTCAATGCTGCATGTTTGCAAGTCCAGTAATCACCAGTTTCCAAACATGGCCTGTGTCTGTGTGGGGTGGGCAGAAACAAACACAGGGAATGGACTGTTGACCCGAAGCACAGCTGAAGGTTCGCAGCCCATTTCAAAGGTACACATTTTTGCCTGTTCCACCCAGGCATAAGTACCATTACAGAAGTTCCTCTTTTGAGAGACCACTGGGATGAAAGACCACCTGCTATAAGCCATATTTCTCCAGTCCCTAGTGCTATCTTTTTAATGTTATTGTACCTCCTTTGAGAGACCACCTGCTTTAGGTGACCACATTTTGGACTGCCCTAGTGGTCTCTCAAAACAGGGACTACTGCATTATTAGTATTACTATTATTATTATCATTATTATCATTATCATTATTATTATTATTATTATTATTATTATTATTATTATTATTATTATTATTATTATTATTATTATTATTATTACAAAGGACATGAATTCAACATTTTGTCAAACCTAGGGTGAACCAGCTTGTCTTGTGTGTAAATAATCTGTCCGTCTGCTATTGGGGGTCAAGGTCAGGTCAGGTAGACAGTGCCACCAGTGACATAATGTGCAGTGGGCCATAGTAATTTCCCAGCAGGCAACAGTGATAACTGTTGTCCGCCCCTTCAGCCAATTACCTGTCCACCCTGTTCAGGGCAGGAAAATAAATCAAAATGGCCTCGCCAGGCAGCCAAACTGTAATCCATACAGTCCCTCTGGGCAGGTACATTTTAAAGCAAAATCTTGTCGGAGTTGGACTGTGGCTGCACTGGGACACAGATGTGAGATCTACATGCTGAATTGAATTGGACATTTCCATGCATAAAGTTATCGTACATATTAAATTATGAAGAGATTCTGCTGCAAATCTGTGTGTACAGTGGTTCCCCTCAAATAAGTCCCCCTGTTAGACAGGCCACTCTCTCTACCGAGGCCACTTCACCATGCCACATAAGTGGTATTTTCATTGTAATGTCCCTCCCAAGAGACACCATCCCTCTAGTGTGGCCACCTTTTGGTTGCCTTTGGGGACGGTCTTACTAGAGGGGGACCACTGTATTGCAGAATTAGGAAAGGCTACATGCTCATGGAGTTGCAACATTTTGGGGTGCATGCAGTTTTGAAGAGCTGTACATATATTTGCTATACACAACTGGAATGATATAGAAATCGTGGCTACATTTAGCCATTTAAGTCCACAATAATTCTGTGCAACAGTTTCCCCTTAAAACTTGATTCAGTGAAATGTTCTACTAATGTAAAGGTAATAACTTTAAAGTTCTGACCAAATGATGACCACCTTGACTCCATCAGTTGTAATCACAGTGAGATTCTTGTTTATCTGAATTAATTATCATGATGACCCCAGATTAAAATATATCTCGTTCACCCTTTTCTGCTCAAATCACCCAAAGCACCCAGATGTAAACTAAATTGCCTCAACTTTTTTACTTAAATTTCTCATTACTAGAAAACCTTTTGGTGAGGGTTAAACCATATGATGATGGCATGCCCTAGGTCAACAGCTTTCCTTGGTGGGGGGTTGGGAACGATGCACCCAACCCCCACCAAGGAAAGCTGTTGACTCAGTTGTACTCTGACCAGGAATGGGTTAGACGGCCTCTCATGCAAGCAGCAATCTGTCGTCTAGAGAGGACGAGAATGGTCCAAGTCAACAGCTTTCCTTTTTGGGCAAAAAGCATCCAAAGTGTGGCCTGGAATTTGGAAAGCAATTGACTCAGTCTCTGACTTATCACTTAAAGGGTTAATACAGTTTTCCCTCTCTTATAAGGCCCCTCTGAAGAGAGGCCACCCCTCTACAAAGGCCAGTTCTCCATGCAGAAAGTATGGTATTTTCATTGTATTTTACCCCTCAAGGGAGGCCACCCCTCTTATAAGGCCACTTTTGTAGTGCCTGTCGGGTGGCCTTATAAGAGGGGGGACCACTCTATATTTATTTATAGGGTTAGTAGGCCACAGTGTTCCCAGTTGATATTCTTAATAAGTGTCTGCAACTGTGTGAATCCACATTTGTTAGTGAAGTAGCAATCAAACCACGCCATCTGGTGGTAATATTGACCAGTGTTGTTTGTCATTCAGAATCGGATAAGAAAGATCGGGAGCACAGGGACAAGGACAAGAAAGAACGCAAGCATCGAGACAAGGAAAACGGGGCTGAGGAAGATCGAGAGAAACGGAAATCAAGACACCGTGATGAGGTATTGTGTCATAGTTTTTCAGTGAATGGTACGGAATAGGACTATGCTCTTAGAATATCGGACTTGATAGTGTTCAAATGGTACATGGGCTTACAGAATAAGGTTTGTTAAATTTCTCTTTGTATTAAATAGATCACCCAGCATGATGAGCACAGAAAGATATTCAAGATAATACATAAAGTCTGATGTCATCTTTAACATCATACACAGCTGAAAAAGTAGATCATGATCAGTGCCCTTAGGTCTGCAGAAAGTAAATAAACACCATAATAAAAGATTATTTTTGTGTATGTTATTGCTTACTGCCTGAGAGTTAATTTTCCCTGTGTAACATATATATATAGTAGTACCTCTTGAGCACCTGCCCTAAGGGATGTCTCAAAGTGGACACATAAAGCAGGTGGTCCCTCATTTTAGCTAACGATGACCTGGAAAAGATAGACGTAAAGGGACCTGGGTGTGTGTTCTTAAATGGCAGGTGATCTTTCAATGGAGTGGCCTCTCAAAAGAGGGACCACTGTATGTGTTTGTGTACTTACCCAATATGATATTCTGTGAAGATACATAATGTCTCCAAGCTTTGATATGCATTATCTAGCATTTATTTTGCATTTTAATCAGTTTCAGCATCATAAAAAATTAATACAGTTTCATTAGGATATGATTATAGTGTTTAAAAAGGGATATTGCAGAATTTAAAAGGGAAAGTGGGGTATTTAAGAGAGACCGTGTATTATTTAAGAGGGATAATATGGTATTTAAAAGGGATAGTACAGTATTTCAAAGGAATATTGCAGTGTTTCAAAGGGATAGTGTGGAATTGTAAAAGGGGCAGTATGGTATATAAGAAGGACAGTGCAGTATTTAAGAGGGATAATATAGTACATGTATTTGAATGTCATTGTACAACGAGTTTATCACTGAGCTCTAACTCATTCCATACCAGTCCCTGATTTTTTTTTTACGTATATTTACCTAGATTTAAGACAACAGTTGCATAATTAAATTCTTCATGAAGAGAGCTTTTATTCAAGTACCAACATGCCTATAGTCTTAAGTCAGTGCCAGAACCAATTTGACAGCAAGAAAATAGAATAATGACAGTATCTGAATGGTAAATAGAATTATGTTAAAATTAGGTACTTTATTTTTGACCTCATAAGATGATATATAAAAAGGAGTGTAGTGGACAGATACTGGATAGAAAGAATAGTGGCACAGGCTCTTAAAGGTTACCTCTGCTGTCATATCACCATACTGCATTTAGAAGATTTTTCTGATTGTCTTGACACAAAGGTAGAATACGCGGGCACTCAATTCACCTACAATGGCTGATCGCATATTTTTAGTTGAGTGTGGATATAGTGTACGTTGATTGTCCTTTTTTCAGGATGAAGATCGGGAGAGAAGGAGGGAGGAGAGGAAGAAAGAAAAAGGAGACAAGGATGACGACAGACGTCGCAAACACAGAGATGAAGATGTAAGAAAAAAGCCTGTAGTAACTGGCAAAGTGAAAGCGGGAGAGAAAGTAAGCTTATGTGATACTCTCAGCATGGCATGTCTGCATGTGGTATGGTAAGACGTGGGACAGACTGCGGTCAGGTGCCTTGTCATTGTAGTCCTCATAATACATGCCCTTACTCACTATATCCTGTGGCTGCACAGCTCTCCTAGTTGATTATATCTGTCCTAACATCCCAGAAGGTTTATTCCAATGGAGGAGTTTGGACCCTAGATGGCAGGAGTTGATGGTGTTCATTTGCATAAATTTGGCTGTTTGCCAATCGAAAGCTTCAAAGGGATTTGTTGTTATGCAAACAAGTAAAACAATGCAAATGATCCATGTCAAGTGCTGCCCTCTGGGGTCCAAAAAGGGTCTATTTAGATTGAGCTTACCTCATGCTACATTGGGTCATCTCAGTATGAGATTGTCACGAGTGCTGTAGCCTTTTCCCAGTTACAGTAGGACTGGGTCAACAACTTTCCTTGGTCCACCCTAGGGAAAGCTGTTGATTCAGTGTTAATTTGATGGGGAACAGACTATAAGCAACTTATTTTAGACTGGACTCTGCTGTAATGGATCGAAGCTTTTGTTATCTAGAATTCAGTTTTCCAGTTTAATGCCATCTGTTAGGTATGCTACGACCGGTCACTACATGCAGCACTGGATGAGTTGAACATCAAACTTATACATTCATTATAATTATGTTGATTAAAGCCAAAAAGCCTGTGACAACTCCAGAACTCCAGAGCATTTTAATTTTGGTGTTCGTCTGTAAGTCCCCACCCTCAAAGTACAGCGATAACTCATTACAACACTCAAATGTCCAACATTTTATCTTAACAACATAAGTTTTGATGGACATAACTTTGTTTTCTTTGTTATTTGATTCATTTATGTAACATTCAGCAGCATTACACCGTTTTAGATGGGGTCATTATAACTACTCATCAATGCAGAATATTTTGCACTTCAGTTGATATCAAATATTGTTATGAAATGTCTTTAAAAAAAGTCAGTACTTTTCTATCTCAAATGTATATTTATGAAATAGGACCAACATTTTGAGTCAAACTGTGTGTACATGTTTGATTTTGGATTCTTAACTCTTGTCCACGTCATTGTAGTTGAAGTACTCAATCCCCCATGCCAGCCCTTTTGCCTTGTGTCTTAGTACACGTGCATTCTTTCAGATTGTAGCCCTATGTAATAATGTACATGTATACACGTGTAGCTGTGGGTTACGGTGACAATAGATAGACCTTTAAATTGTACTCACTGGGTGTTGGTTGCACATAGCCAATACAACTGTCCTGGTCGTATCTTTGCTTGTGTTTTGTGCAGATCAGAAATCCAAAAAATTTAATTTGAAAACCACAGAAAGTGAATTGTTGAAATGATACACGGTATAAAGAGCTTGCAATACGGAATGTAGAATGTACTGTTTGAAAAAGAAAAATTGTTTTACATCGTAAACATGGAATGTGAGTTAATCTGAAAAATTATGTCTTGCTTGGTATGTTGATGTGTGAAAGGGAGTGTGTGTGTGTGTGTGTGTGTGTATATATATATATATATATATATATATATATATGTCTGTGTGTGTGTGTGTGTTAGACTCATCCCCCAGGTTCCTATAAAATGGCTTATTGGAAGGAAGTCAATCATGCCAATGTCAAGTCCCAGCATACAAATAAATTGATACAAACAGGAGTGCTGAACAGGGCCTATCTTTATGCCACAAAAAGGTTTAACTTTTGTTGCATGTTTATAATGTTCTAGAAAAGTAAGCTTAATTTATGTGTTGTTCTTACCTCAAAAGGATGAAGAGAGACGGAGAAGAAAAGAAGAAAAGAGGAAGGAAAGGGGAGACAAGGATGAAGACAAAGAAAAACATCGCAGGCATAAAGAGGATGATGAAGGTGATGATCGCAGACGAAAACACCGAGATGACGATGATAGAGAGAAGCGGCGAAAACACAGAGATGAAGATGATGACAAAGAAAGACGTCGTAAACATAGGGACGATGACGATGACAGAGAGCGACGTCGGAAACACAGGGATGATGACGATGATGACAAGGAAAGACGTCGGAAACACAGAGATGAAGACGGTGATAAGGAAAAACGTCGGAAACACAGAGATGAAGACGATGATAAAGACAAACGTCGGAAACATAGAGATGAAGAGGACGATGGTGAAAGACGCAAAAAACATCGGGACAAAGACAAAAAGGTTTGTTGTGCAACAGATACGTTCATATGTGGCTTTTTCACTTGGAAAACTTGCATGCAACATCTGATACCTGAAAAAAAAAATTTGTTTGTAGATGTACACACATGGCTTTATGGCTAGAAAGTTTTCGTCACCTTCAAAATCAGATATTCACTGTATGCTACTCATCATGTTGCATATGAAAGACATTCTCACAAGTAGTTTGATACCAGTGCACCTGATCTCCATTCGATGTGGTTTTGTTGTTGTCGTTTTACGTTTTAAGTTTGATATATGTGGATTGCGTTTTCAGATCTGAGCACAGTGTAAATTAGTATTGTTCAGTTTTTATTAAAATTGCACTGAATTGTTTAGTCTTGCAATCAAACTTTTATACATCGTTTGTATCGGTTTTGAGCAAGATAAAAGCCATTTGTCTAAGTTCATGGATGCACTGCATTGACCATGAAAGATGTTTATGTGTAACATGTACCTGAGGGAAAGAGAAGTTCGCAATATACCTCAGTACTGGGATCAGTTTGCGTGTCAATTAATGTCAATATAATAGGATGACCGCGATGAAGACCGAGAAAGGAGTCACCGCAGACATCGTGATGAGAATGGAGAGAGAGATAAAGACAGACGACGGAAACATCATGATAGAGATGATGACGACGATAGGGAGCATCGTCGCAGGCAGCGTGACAGAGAGGTGTGAATTAGAAGTCATGGTTGAGGGCTTAGATAGTTGTATGCGATGCTAACCTGTTGCTGCTGTTATCTTGTCTTTGTGACAGAGATTATCAGTGTAAATACTCAATTATCTAACATGAAGAATTCAATTAGGTGTAAAAATGATTCACATTACTGACCACATTCTTGGCTTATGCAGTTACATTAGGTAGGTAGGTAGGTAGGTAGGTAGGTAGGTAGGTAGGTAGGTAGGTAGGTAGGTAGGTAGGTAGGTAGGTAGGTAGGTACAGTAAGGTAGAGAGGAAGGGAGGGAGAGAGAGAGAGAGAGACAGAGAGAACAATTAATGATAAGGTATCTATTAAAGTAAGTAAAGGGGGAAAGAAAGAAAGTTCAGTTTCTCTACTGCATTTTTGGTTAAGATCCACATCACACTGACATGCGAGAGGAGGTTAGGGACCAGCCAAAAATGTCAACATTTTCACATTAGTACACAGAGTACGCTTTTAGGGGAGGGGGGAGGGGCCTGAAAGCCAATGTACATTTTTTTAAATACATAAAAATGTTGATTTTTTTGCTCAGCAATAACGTCTCAAACTTAAATATTTATGGTAATATTTGCATGAGAAGCTGAATGAATATTAGATGCACAGGTTTTTAGGGTCTGCACATGTGGCCAAACAATAGCTTTGCATTTTAGTGTAAAAAAATCAACATTTTAAAAATACTATTTCAAGGGGGGAGGGGGGTCCTATGAAATAGCACTCTGTGTACTAATGTGAAAATGTTGGTAATTTTGGCTCGTCCCTTAGCTGTATTGAAGCGTTATATTTTCCAAATGATAATTTTGTTGTGCAATCAAACATACATACAGTATTCATTCGAATAGTAGTAACATGCTGTGCTAATGCAACTATTTCCTGGAGCAGATATGGTTTTCAATGAGTTTTGTGATAATGATACAGGTATATGTCTTAATTTACAATACCACAAGGAATTACACTTACTTTAAGATCTGTATAGCATAAAATAAGAACAATGAACCCTCTTTCATCAGAAGCAGTTAATCATTAAAAATATTGAAAAATACTGAGTTTTTGATAAACCTCCAAGATTAAAAAGTAGCGTGTGTGCTTCTATTAGGGCATATGCTACAATTGGAATGAATATGGTACAAGCATATATACATACTAATGGCTAGACAACACAATCACAGGGAGAAATGTAACACTTGGAAAATCTTGCAAAACTCTTCTCACATCTCAGTATGATATACATACATATATTTTCTAACTACATTGAGCCTGTTAGAAGCCTTTTCTTGTTTCTGATATGTTAATGTTGAAAAAAGTTAAGCTAATGGGTTTGAGGTAAATATACAAAAGTGATTTGATTAACTTTACTAAGGGGTGTATTGTAATATGTACAAGTTGTATAAAATTTGCGTACACATGTATCGTGACTTCCTATGCCTCTATGAGCATGGGTCAGGGTGAGCATTGCGTTCTTTCCAGTTGTTGCAGGCCAAGTTAATCTAAATATTTCAGGAAGTTGGAAAGCTTTTTAAATTGGATCCAAAGAAGTGCCTGTTGGGGGAGACGAGGATAATATTGGAAGAAAAAAAATGACCTTTTCTAGTTAGAATAAGACTGTGTTAATAACATTCCTTGGCATGTGTTGGACATTAATTTCTCCAATTTGTGTGAAGGAAAGTTGTTGATTCGTGTCATGTTATTTTGATAGGTCTCATCTAATTTCTCATTCAAAATAATTTCTGTTTCCGAAAAAAAATAAGTAAAACATTGAAGCGGGAAACATTCAGCCTGCACCCAGTTTTGGCCAGTCTAAAGAATAAAAGGTTAAACTTTATATTGAGGCCTACACTTTCTGCAGGTATATGTGTTGCTAAAATCCACATGCTGGGAATATTAATGTTGATAGTGGGATATTAGAGTGACAATTAAGTTTTCTAGTCTTGGCTACATTTAGATGAATTTTAGTACACATTGTAAAAAACTCTTATTTGATGCCTTGCTCAGTAAGATTTCTTTGTACATATTCCCATGCTTTCGTGTTTGTTGCTAATGTTTTGTGGCTGACCTTGGACAAGGCTATAGTTTTGAATGGTGTGTTCTTGATTCCATAACTAACAAACTTCTTTTTTATTCAAGATTTTCTGTTGACTGTATATACATATCTGCACATACACTACACTTAAGAACATTGATAAACTGAAACCATTAATCAAACGTTTGTTTTCCTTGCTAATTTTGCGATGGCTTATATAGCTTTTAAGTCAAGTTCCACTCAGGAAATTACTTTTGTATCCTCAGCTGTTTATATACAAAAAGATCTACAGTGACTCCTCAAGAAGACGAAGCATAGTGTACAATCTTTTATATTTCCAAGCACCTGATTTTCTCAACAGGTTTCCCAGGTTTTAATTTCCTAAATTGAGTGTGTAATATTTAACTTCTATCTGAGAAAAAGGTCCCAAAACAAACATTCGCAATTGAACCTCCTTAGGCGAAAATCAGATATATCTATCATCAGGAAAATTTACGATGATTTAGAAACTGATTTTGTTTCCCATGTGAAAAAATTGAAGGTGAAGCATAACAGCTTGGACATGGATTGTGTAATTTTAGTTCTTAACAAGGACACTTGGGGCAGCATGAGTCGCAGCAGACCAAATTAGTGTGGAGAAGTTGATTTGTTCTGAAGATAACCACTGGATAACCATGCGCAAACATGCCAACAAATTTGATCTTATAAAGTATAATTTTCTGGATTAAAAGGCAAAAGATAAATCTTGATCTTCTGCAGGAAAGAGTTGTGGATTTGTGTGCAAAGTTCTTTTAATCTCTTTCTCTTACATGATTTGAAATACCAGTTATTCAGTTCAAACGTGGAACAAAATTTGTAAAAGACACTGAGCTGTATAAGACTTTTCTATGATTAACCCTTAAAGTGTTAATCAGGCTATTGTCGTTTTCGCATTACCATTAAACGTATGATGGTTAAAACATTGAACATCCTCATGAAGATACCTTTCATCAAATACCAGCAAGCCTAGTCTAAAGCAAAAAGTAGTCTTAGTCAACAACTTTCCTCAGGATTCTTTGCGCGCAAAGTGTCCCGAGGAAAGCTGTTGACTCCATCTTATAAAGCGCTTTAAGGGTTAATATTGTCCCATAAGTGAATCCATATTACTTGATTTACTTTACTAAGAAATGGCAAGGAATACTTTTAATTTTTTCACTCAGGGCTTATCAGATTTTCCCTGATACTTAGCTGCTATAGCGGGAGAAGGAACATAGTCAAAGTGTCTTTTACTTCAGGAGGAGGACGAAGAAAGACGTCATCGGCGCCACAGAGATGAAGAAGATAAAGACAGTCGCAGACAGCGGCAGCGTGATCAAGATGAGGAGGTGCGATTTTGCTGGATGCCATTTCTGCTGTTCTCTTTGCCTGGTTACCATGGTTACTCTCCATCTTTTGCTAAGCTTCTGTTGCATCTCGTTGCTAACTGATCCATTATTACAGCAAGATTGCCAAATTTCAGTGTTGTTATATGAATCTTGGATTTTTGCATACATTTCTACTGCCTTTTACGGGGGGGGGGAGGGGGGGAACCATCATGTCTACATATTTCATTGTTTTGAAAGCAGTAACTTTCACATCTTTAGTGTACAAAGCCCGTGTGAGTGTGCCGTAACTTCTTTGCTGGAGAGTGTTTTGCAGCTTTGAACAGAAGTAGGCGCATAGTAGTAGTAGTAGAATTTATTGACTTTAAAGGTCCAAAGCATACATAAGGCAAATAATACACATTATATATATAGTCTATAAACAATAACGATTAATAATAACAATTTAAGTAAGTTTTAACAAAATCTCATGGATCACCCTGAAGTCTCTTACTTGCTGCGCCTGAATAACACACCGAGGGTATACCATAGAAGTGTGTCCATGAGTGTCCCTTATACTTTGTACCAGAGGGAACCACTGAAGGGCGTGTGCCTCGTCTTGCACCTGTCCACACGGGCATAATCTTTGATCCCGAGGTAAGCGGGACCACCTTCCAGTTTCTATCTTCAGTCTATGCGCCGACAGACGAAGGCGCGAGAATGACACTCGCATGTATTCCGGTATATGCGCTTCAATCTCTTTACCATACACTTCATGTACTTCTAAAGATGGGTTCATTTCTTTGTACACCATGTACTTTGACCGCTCAGACTGCCTAACTCGGTCTTTTACCTTTGAGACACCGTTTAATAAAACGTCATCCAACCCCAACAATGAATTAATGTATGATCCAGTACTGGTTACTACACATATACATATACGTGTGTTAAATATGTTGATATATTTTGAAGATCGCTTGACTCTTTAGACACCAACTGTGAAGTAAGTCAAACTACTTAAGATATAGAGAATCCAGAATGGATGGCCCATTGAGGATAATGTTGGGATCACGAGTTGTTGGGTTTTCATGCTTTGTGAGGCTGTGCCAAGTGAAAACATGAAAATCCAACAATTGATCCCAACATTATCCCTAACGGTCCACCCATACTGGATTTTCTTTCTCCTATGTCAAAAAAGGGCAAATACGCACCAAATTGAAGTTCTATTGGAGCAATAAGTTTGGAAACAACGCCATTTTGAAAGTGGAAGGAGTGCACCATGGCCCCTCATTGGTTTGTCTACCACTTGAAACCAATGTGTGACAAATCAAATGAAAGATTACAACTAAAACCTTATCCTTCATATCCGTATAGGATAACCCATTCAGGATAAGTTTCAGACATAGGAGAGAGACTGGTCTCAATTATGATTAAGATGCTAGATTCATTTTTGTAGTAAAAAGAATGTTTGTTCAAGTACCAGCATGCCTACAGTGCCAGAGAATATAATGGTTCGGGTCAACTGCTTTCCTCGGCATGCTATGGGCACATTGTACCCAAAGCATGCAGAGGAAAGCTGTTGATTCAGTCGAAAACTTGGCACTGAAAGAGTTAAAGTGTACGAGATTCAATGGGGTCATATCTTGTGAATCATCAATTAGAACCCTGCCAGGGTCTTCTTGGCTGATATTGATAACCCCCGTCACACTTGACGTATTCTTCAATAAAAATCTTTGCACTTTTACTAGATGTTTGCATCCGTACTACAGACATCTCGATGTTCAAGGTGTTGTTAATTTTATATTTTCAACTTGGTGACTTTTACAAGACATAAAATCCCCCAAAATTCTATCATGTTGTTGATATACACGTATGATAACACATTAGAATAGGCACTGGGTACATTTTCAAGGTTGCCCGAAGGGTACAGCAGATAAAACGTTTCGACCATGCAGACCTTGGCTTACAGTTTCTGGTATTGTCCATATATGTAAATGTTCCAGGGCATGGGACTCTGTACAGTAAACAACTGTAATCATAAAGTGGAGGGCAACACAGAATTTTAGGCATTATTCCACTTATCTAAGATAAGAAATTAAGATGGAGTTTAAGATTCCATCAATAGCATTCCTGGGCGCAAAGTGCCCAACCCACACCAAGGAAAGCTGTTGACTCGTTCTTAATTCAAGAGGGAAAAGGTTAACAATGATGACAATAATGAGAAATGGAAAAAAAAAATTTTTAACATTCTTATTTAGGATAAAGATCGCCGACACCGACGAAGAGAAGAGGAACCCATCCCAGGACCCTCGGCAGTCGAGGTTACAAATGAGGAAGAAGAGGTTTAAATCTCCCTACATCTGCTTAGAATTCATATCTAACCCTGCTTTGTATTTCTTCTACTAGGTGGCAGTACTGTTCCATGCATAACCAGCTTTTAATTTTGCATTTGTATATAGCTTGCGCTTTAGCAGAGACTAGTTGGCTGCATGAATGCAAAGTGGGCCCAACAGCATTTCTTAGGCTTTCCCATTCCTTGAGCATGATCTAGGTGCATTCTGATTTACTATTTAGCCCTTGAATAAGGAGTGCATAGTATGTTTGATCTTTCAAGAGGTTGGAATTTTTTTTTCCTTTTCCTTTTTTTTGTGCTTTCTGTTAGCCATGGAAGATGGTTATCATACAATAACAAACAAACCCAAATTACATAAAAGCCCTTTTAAATCTAGATTCATAGCTGGTGCTTCAAAATGTACTACAAAGCAATTATCAAAAGAAGTAACATTGTGTTTGACTGCAATTAGGAATCATTTTCGTAAATACTGTAATGCAATTTCTAGAAACTGTGAAATAAATTGTTTTTGGAGTATTAACAATTCTTCCGAGTTTGTATCTAAAATCAAAGATGTAAAGGCAAAAAATATCAAATGTTTTGATTTTTCTACACTGTACACAAATCTACCCATAGATGAAGTCAAAAGTTCACTTTCAGAATTAATTAGCAAAATGTTTAAACATAATGGTAAACCATACATAAATATAAATTCATATACAAAGAAAGCATACTGGTCACACAATAAATATTCAAAAAGTAACATTAAATCTTACACTGTTGAAACTTTGATAGATGCTATAAAATTTCTCTTGGATAATACTTTTGTTCAATGCGGACCACTGGTTTTTCAACAAATAAAAGGCATTCCAATGGGTAGCAACTGCTCCCCTTTACTGGCAGATTTATATTTAACCTGGCTTGAATTTAAGTATATGAATAAATTGATGAAAAAGGACTTTCAAATGGCTACAAAATTATCAAACAATGCAAGATATATTGATGACATTGCTTGTGTAAATGTACAAAATTTCAATGAAATTGCTAAAGAAATTTACCCAAAAGATATCCCTTTGGAGGGTAACAATTCAGATGGTTTCAGAGATGTATTTTTGGACTTGGATATTCAGGTCACTAATGACAGGTTTTGTATTAAAGTCTATCACAAAATAGATGAGTTTAACTTTGAAGTAGTTAATTATCCTTTCCCGGACAGTAATATTTCCGATACTATTGGATATAATACATTTTTGTCACAAATTTTGAGATTTGGTCGTATTTGTTCTAAATTTCAGGACTTTGCATCAAGAACCAAATTTATTTACAATAAACTTGAGTCACGAGGATTCAAAGGTGTACTTTTGATCAAATATTTCTACAAATTTTGCTGTAAATATCCCGAGATGGTTAGAAAGTTTGGCTTCAATAATTTTAGAGATTTTAGACTTGCCTGTTTTGCTACTTAATTTCATCTTTTGACACCATTATGTTTAAACGTTCACCTTTCGGACATTTTAGGCTAGCTTGTTTTCTGTTAGGTAAACCCCCAGGGGCTACAGGTAGCAAGAAGCGGCCTACGACAGTTACAAGCTTGCCTAATTGTACTTGATATCTGGTTAATATTTTCATTGCATTCTTTTGACATAAATACAAAAGACTTCCATTCTTTTCTGACTTGCCCTATAATCCTACTGTTAACATCCAAAGATTATTAGAAAGTCTGGCTGCAATAATCTACAGTTTTTAGACTTGTCTGTTTTGCTACTTAACTTTATCTTTTGGCATCTTTCTGTTTTAATATTCACTATCAGACATTTTAGGCTAGCTTGTTTTCTGTTAGGTAAACCCCCAGGGGCTACAGGTAGCAAGAAGCGGCCTACGACAGTTACAAGCTTGCCTAATTGTACTTGATATCTGGTTAATATTTTCATTGCATTCTTTTGACATAAATACAAAAGACTTCCATTCTTTTCTGACTTGCCCTATAATCCTACTGTTAACATCCAAAGATTATTAGAAAGTCTGGCTGCAATAATCTACAGTTTTTAGACTTGTCTGTTTTGCTACTTAACTTTATCTTTTGGCATCTTTCTGTTTTAATATTCACTATCAGACATTTTAGGCTTACATGTTTTCTGTTAGGTAAACCCCCAGGGGCTACAGGTAGCAAGAAGCGGCCTACGACAGTTGCATGTTTGCCATATTGTACTTAAAATCCTGTTAAGAAAAAATGTTTTGATAGCATGCTTTTGGCATAATTGCTAATGACTTCCATTCTTTTCTGACATGCCTAAATGCACATTTACTCACTATTAAAAAATTACTCAAAATTGACAGTATTTTCTCAAGTGTCACAAACCTGACACATTAAGTTGACACATTGACTCAGGGTTGGCAGTTAAATAGAGCTTAATTGCTTGAGGAGTAGGTGTCATCATGGAGTTTGTTTTACATCTCTGGTACAGGATGTACATTGTTGCAGTCCTTGTTAGGATTTTCCTTGGTTTGTACAGGTGGTCTAGCTGCAACTGTTTATTTTACAATCACTGGGACTGAATATAATGCCCCAGCTTGTTTCCACTTCAGTTAAACATTGGCGGATGGTTTAACTAGGAAAAGCTGTCCAGCTAGAAAAGGTACATTTTGGTTCAGGGGTAAGTCAAATTGTTCTTATCTGAACCTGTACTATGAAAATTTGGTAATTATGGTTTGTTTGACAGGTATTCTTCTTTGATATGAAGCTCTGCATTTACAAGCAAAACTTCACATATTTAGCTAATTCATCAATTGCCACGTTCATATTTATTCATTATTATGTGGGTTGTCTTTGCTGAATATTTAGCTTAGGCAAGGAGCCGCTACTCAGAGAGACGTGTACGGGTAAAAGGCTCCGAAACATGTTGAGTAGTTACCCGCTGAAGACCCTTTAATTTATTTGGGCTGATACAGCCTATGTCAAAATTTTACAGAGGAACGTGTGCAATATAGACAATAGTAATTCCATATATATACAGGTTAGACAGGGACAGGTTAGCTTATGGAGAGTAAAGAGTTCGAACTGCGGAATAGGATATTGACTACTAGGAAGTGGTTCTGGGCAAAAAGACACAAATACAAAACTAAAGACATGTTTCCCTGCAGAAGTTTAGATGTGGCAGACTGTGCCAGGACTAGCCAAATATGTTACCAGTTCTGTTTCAACCATTATTTTCTTAAACCTCTTGCACAAATTTTGAGTAAAATGGCTGATTGTGGGGCCTGACTGTGTGTGTATATATATATATATATATATATATATATATATATATATATATATATATATATATATATATATATATATATATATATATATATATATATATATATATATATATATATATATATACACACATACACACACACACACACACACACACACACACACACACACACACACATATATATATATATACATGTATGTATATATATATGGTCAGACTAACATTTTGAGTTATTTTTACAGTGTTGAAAATCATATAACAGTTTCACTAAAGCAAATGTACATGATTGTTGCCAGGATTTGAAATTAGCAGGGGTCTATGGGTGCCCAGGACAACTTTCATTTGTGTCGGGCAACTTTATTTCCTGAGCTGGTTTCCCATGGGGGCAACTTTCAATCTTCAGCAGAAGATACCATTTCCAACAATAGTGGGAATATTGAATCCGGGAGGTGTGCACCTCCCTGATTAAATACAGTTCCCAGAATCTTCTTTTTGTGAGGAAACACTGTTTTCATAGTGGTGACAAATATAGCTCTTGTTCATCTATATTTGTAACATTTCAAATAGCATTGTCTTTTAACAAGCTAACTAGTAACTACCATTCTCAGATGGTGAGAAACTGGGTAACTTTCTGGAGGCTTGGGCAACTTGTAAAAATGCTGTGGTTGCCCAGGGGAAACTTGATAAATTATTAATTTCTACCCCTGGTTGTCAAACCACAGATAATTGCTGAGTTTGGGTCCTGTTTCTCTTCCTATGTACAGAGCTCCTGCTTCGTAAACGCTGGGCGTGTGGTTCACAGAGTAGACCATATGATAGCAAAACTGCTTTACAAAGAACAAACTTTGAGTATTGAAGTCATTAGAAACATACTTCAGTGGGAGCTGTTAGCCCACCATGTTATATCAGAAACCACCGTGTAACGAGAATTGCTATAAGGAGGGAGCTCTGTGTATAGCGAAAGGTTAACCCTCAACATAGTCTGCGGGGGACAGACCACATAGGTTTCAGTTTATGAAGATTTCAAGGGCATAAAGTGCCCGCCCCAGACTTTTCTAGGGCTTCATGTACATATCCTGAGCAGTACATCACATGGTGTGGGTCAGCCCTGTAAAACTTAACCCTTTAAGTGCTAATCACTGCTATGGTTGCTTTCTTATTACTGTTAAACATATAATGGTTAAAAACTTCCAATTCCTCATGGAGATACCTTTCATTCAAATACCAGCAAGCCTAGTCTAAAGCAAAAAGTAGTCTTAGTCAACAGCTTTCCTTGGGACACTTTGTGCGCAATGCACACAAAGTGTCCTAAGGAAAGCTGTTGACTCAATCTTAAATCAGCACTTTAATAAGAGGCACTTAAGCATCTAGTCTGTGCAAAGTGAAATAATCCAAGTGCCTACCTCACATTGGAGACCTCGTAACATCCATTGACAAAAAATGGGGAGATTTTATTTTAGTCCAATTTGGGGAGGGGATTTTATATTAAATGTCAAATAAAGAAGAAATTGATACATTTACCTGGGAAAGATTAGACAACAGAGGCCAAACATTTGTCAAAAAGTAAGAAAACATGGGCGATGTTTCAGGTATGTTTGTTTGTTTGTTTATTGGTTGACCTCCATGCTGTCAAACTGTGATGTGTACTATATTATCAGGAGGTGGATTTTCACTGTTATGTTTCTTGTTTGATTATAATAACATAAAAATAGTTTTCAGTTCAGTACAAACTCTCTATTGAGAGTCTCGTTCATGGCACAGTAGACAATTGGTCATTGTAGGAGAACGGCCTGAATACAGAATACAAAATGATATTAAATATAAATAGAACTGTGACTCTAGAAAGTTACAGTAGGTGAATGGTCTCTTTCTGGAGAGGTCTTAACCCTTAAAGTGCTAATCACTGCTATAGCCGTTTTCTCATTACTGTTAAACATAGAATGGTTAGGATATTCAAATTCCTCACGAAGAGAACTTTTATTCAAATACCAGCAAGCCTAGTCTAAAGCAAAAAGTAGTCTTAGTCAACAGCTTTCCTGGGGGCACTTTGCGCGCAATGCGCGCAAAGTGCCCCCAGGAAAGCTGTTGACTCAATCTTAAATCAGCACTTTAAGGGTTAAAAAGGAGCTTTGACTACATTGCATGGTCCTGTGGTTACAGTATTATGTGTGTTTCATTTTGATCATAACAGATGAATGAGATTTTGGCACCAGGCTAAAACATTTTGCTGCAGTGAAAACGGGATATGAATGTTCATGACATGAAAACAAGCAAAATTTGGGAACGTTATGATGAAATACAGTTGTGAACGTTATGATGTCACAACTGACAAAATTCTGCACAAATGACGTAAATGATTATAATTTAAAGTTGCTATATATTTAAGTAGGTTTTTTATTTTCATCTTCTGCAGATAAATTTTAAATTACAAAGAAATTCTGGGATGGTGAACTTCACTGTTATTTCCCTCTCAGGACAAGTGATTTTTGATTGAAAGTGGTTACAATTTGGACCTGTACAATGGAGTGTATTTGGAAGTCATTTTTGCATTAAATTGTGACTTTAAGACTGAATCTGTCAACTTTTGAAAAAAAAAAAGAGAGAAACAAAAACTTGCTAATTTACACATACAAAAGTAAAGCAGTGGACTTTGTATGCATATATTATATGGGATGTATTGAGGGCTTAATTATTATGTTTATCTTGTTTACAGAGCAAGAAAGAAGACGAAGTAAGTAAAATTTTATGGTATAGAAGAACACTTGGATGATATTAACAGACAAATCTATATTCATACATTTGAAGGCGTGTGATCGGACACCCATAAAATCAAACATCTTAACTTAAGCTATTTTAAAATCAACAGCAACTGCAGAATCTGTCAACAAATACAGATCCTTTTTCAGATACCCAAAGCAGCATAACAATAATGGGGACATTATGCTTAAAACAAAAACAAAAAAATGTAGAAAAATCATCACATTTTATGAAATCTTTGGTGATTTACCCATGTTACATTTTCAAAGATAGAGTGTGTTAATAATAACTGGTTAAAACAATAAAAAAAAAACTCTGACCAGCTATGATCAGCAGAGCCTATTTGCTGTTGAATCTTTATCTGATAATTGATCGTGTTTTGTCAGGGTGGCGCTGATGCTAATGGTAATGATGAGGATGATGCAGATGAATATAACTACGATGATGACGACTTTGAGGTAAGGGGGCTGGAGAATCTAAATTAGGACTGGGGGATGGCTCAACAGTTTCATTGTGTAATTTTGTTTTGAACTGCATAATACTTGTACAGTCATCAATATTAAATGGAAATTAATTTTCTGAAAGAAAAGATACCAAGTTAAAAGCGACAGTATTTTTTCATTGACTTATAATGTTTAATGAAAAATGAATTTGTTTTTCTCTGTTATCCTTGGGTCCATTTAGAATGATTTAAAATATATGAAATGAAAAAAGAATGAACGAGTTATTGCAGGTGAAAATACGAAAGTTTTTTATCTCTTAAAGCACAGCCTATGATACAACAGTAGATAAGCCTACACCCGTTGTATTGAAAACTGGGTAATACCACCTTATTATTTAACTCTTTCAGTGCCAATCACATCTAAAGTCAATCTATTTAAGTCAGACAAGTCTGAATTATCATTAGGATCCCATATTTGTATTCCCTGTAAAAAGACCTTGCATTCAAGTACCAGTTTGCCTATAGTTCCAGTGAGAATACCCCAGGTCAACAGCTTTTCTCTGTATGCATTGGACGCGATGCACACCGAGAAAAGCTGTTGACTCAGTTCAAAATTTGGCCCTGAAAGGGTTAATGTATAACATTGATTGCCAAAATGTACAAATGTTTACATCTACAGTGAAACCTGTCTTGAAAGTCCACCCCCAGGATGACCAATTTGTGGTCTCACATAGGAGGTATGAATAACGAGCAAAAAATACCAAGCAAAGTATGTTGAAATGATGGTCTTTCAAGGCAGGTGGCCTCTCATTGGAGTGGTCTCTCAAGACGGGGACCACTGTATCTTCACGTTGATTCATAGACATTCTCGCAAAGTGAGGGGTTTATATTGTGTATCAAATGTAGCTCGGTTGGTCAAGTTGGTTTAATCTTTCGGCGCCGAGTTTTGTCTTAGTCAACAACTTTCCTTGCAGTGTAAACAAAGTATACTGAGGAAAGTTGTTGACCAGGAATCCACTTTTGGTCTGCTCGCCAAAATATCTGCAGCCAAGCTGGTACCTGAGAGAAGGGTCCACAAGGAATACGAATCCAGAGTCATTATGTCAATTTAGAGCACATCTCCTTCATCAAAATCGGCAGTGAAAGTATTAAAGCAGGTCTGATTTATAGAAGGTATTATCATAGATAATTGACATAAAACGCCTGTGGATCGACAAAGTCCACATTCTTTTCTCTGCAGGTGCAGTTATTTTGTGTTTGATCAAAATCTCCCGTACTTTCTTCTTTTCTATCTTCTAGAAAGCAGGGGTTTGTATTATATTTTTCTGGTCACACATCTCTTGTATTTATGCCCATTGTCACATGTACATTTAAGGCAATCACTTTTTTTTCCACTCCCATAAGAGAAATAAAATACATGTTGATCAAGTAGCCATTATCTGTTGGAAGGCACTGTGATTGTAAATTCTGAAATTCCTCAATGCACGTAAAAACTTTTATAATTCAATCTTAGACCAACACATTCTGCAGTGAACAAGTTACAGTTGTGTGAGAAAGGTCTGGCAAAGTTGGACATTCAGACCAGTAACTATATATAGTAGAATTTTATGTGGTCCTGATGACTTGGTTAGGTGGTTCACACGTATTGGCAATGTTTTATTGTTGGTCGTGTTGACCTGCAGATCTGACAACTAAAGTGCAATTTTTGCATGAAAACTGGTTCATGAACATTTGATATATCATAATTTAAAACATAAGATTCAACGCAATAACACAATAAAAAGGAAAAAATAGGTTTGCTGTCTTTTCTTCTTCCGTTTGTTTGTTTGTATTTTCAAATCTTGGACATTTGGATCATATGCTAATGCCTCCGATCTTTAGCACTTTTTGTGTCCTATCCATTTTAGAAACGAGGGGTTTGTATTCTAAATTTTTATACACCTTCACCTGATATGGTGTGGCGAGTGTCACATACTTCGTGCTGATGTCACAGTTAGGTGTGTGTGTCCAGTCACTGGTAGGAAGTAATAGTGGAGTAGGTTTAGGAGGTGAATGCACAGTATACCAGCTAAAGTCAGGAGGCCTTCAGTCAACTTTACAAATTAATCCATTTGACTTTGAAGTCTCTGTGTCCCAGTATATCTAGGGACTACATTTTGTATATTCAAGTACTCTGTATTATGTCACGATGGAAAATAACCTGTATTTATGCTGTATACTGATTAAATTTCCTTGTGTACTTGTTTTCGCTTATTTCGCTGATGCCACAAAAACCATGAAAATAAAAACACAGTGATGAGTCTTTTCAGTATTGTTTGAATAGGAATTATGTTCAAAATAGTGAAATTGAAACTACATTGAAATGTCAAAATACAAAAACTATGAAAGTTTAAATACATGAAGATAAAGCAATTTACAGTATATATATATATGGGCCACCCAGTTGTTTTCTGTTCAGTTCCTGATGAGTTCAGACAAACAAAATCAGTCAAACTGTTCGATTTAAATACTTATTCCATCACACCCTCTTCTCCCTTCAAATAGTTTGTTCTCCTCTGGAAATGAGATGCTCTTGGTTTGAAAAAAAGAGCAAATGACAGTGCTTATACTTCAAATTTGGGAAATGCAATACCAAGACCCTCTCTGTGTTTCCATGTCAGCTCTTTATAGTTCACAAGAGTCATTGGTGGACTTTTTCTTCAGAGTGAATGACCAGACAATGGATTCTTGTCTCAAAAATGGGGTTCTATAAGTCACCCAAGAGAGTTATAAATCTCCAGTGGGGTTTTTAGAATCAAAATAGAGTTGAAGTCACCACAGCCATTTATTAGTCAAAAGTTTTAAGTCACCAATGTGATCTCCAAGTCAAAGGGTTGGTCACCCGAGCAGTTTTTAAATGAGAATTGCAAGTCACTGGGCCAATTTATAAATTGAGGGTAGTTGGTTATGAGAGCGATTTCTTGAGGAGAGTTGCAAGGCACCAGAGAGATTTTCAAGTGAGGAGAGTCTCAGTGAGCAGTGATTTTTAAATCGAGGAATTGTAAGTCACTGGAACAATTCTTTGAACAAGAATGTTTTAAGACAGCACAGCAGTTTGTAAATCAACAGAGTTGTTTGTCACCGGAGTGATGCATATATATGAAGAGAGTTATAAGTCACCAGATTGATTTTTAAATCGAGAGTTAGTCACCAGTGATTTTTAAATCAAGAGTTGTTAGTCACCAGTGAGTTTTTTAAATCCAGAGTTGTGAGTCACAAGAGTGATTTTTAAGTTATGAGTTGTAAGGTCATCACAGTGATTTGAGAGACAACAGGGTGCAGGAAAAATCACCAGAGTGAACAATAAGTCACCTACGAGTCACCAGTGTGGATTATAATCACAAATTTAGTACCTTTTTTGTTTTTGTTTTTGTTTTTTTAACTGAACTTCTCATGTCTCCTCTAACAAGATTCTTGTGTTCGTATGGATGGAATGTTAACAGTCTAGAAATGCTGTCAGTCTTGGAGTTGGCTACAGTTTCACAAATACAAACTGTTTCTATGTATTAGGAATAAGAAATAAACTGAAAATGCCGGCAGTGCATTTCCACAAAAGATTGCATGAAAGCGTAGTTTTGTTTGCAGTCTGTACATTGTGCCCATCAGCTATCTGTCTTTATACACTCATCACTCACATCATGTATTGTGGGCGATTACCTTTATAAAAAATATGTTTGTTTGTTTTTCATCACAGGATTATGACGATGACTTTGAGGACGATGATCAGGTGAGTCTGGTTACATTGTACTCCGAATTAAAAAAAAAATGAAAGAGAGAGTATCCAGAGCATTGTGTACAATATTCAAATTGCTGACTCTTAAGTAAATACTGAGGAAGAATGAGAATTTCATTTTTGTTGTGTATAAGGAGTTTTGTTCCATACAGGTCTTCATGTTTTAATGTTGTTCCATGCGATATGCCAGGATAATACAAGAAGACTGGTTTAAATTGTCATATGTTCATTAACTGTAGGCAAAAAGAAGTTGTCATTGTGTTGATGCCTAGCGAGGTCATAAGTAGTGATCCCTTGACCAGCAGAGACAATAGGAATCTGCATTACATCAATTTCAGTGAAAGTCTGTTGACTTAATCTTTTTGTTCCAAAAAATTTATTATGGCATCTAAATTATTTACATGCAATTTCAGTCACTTACATTGTATGTGGCTGTGTGTGCCTGGGCAGTTGGTCAAGAATCGTGAACATTTTCTTCAATTTCTGCCCAAGTCGAATGGGTGATTCAGAAGTAGCCAGAGATACTGAGACAGATGTTGTCTGGGTGCGCTGTCCCTCAGGGATTTAGACAGAGTCAGCTACTGTTCTTTGTTCATGCTGGGCACTGAGCGCCTGACCTGAACCAAGCAAAGTGGCTGGGACAGGCTCGACAATTCTGACAGGACTCGCCTTATTGTTATGCAAATTGTTCTGCAGTAATGATGAAATTCGGTGGAGCAAATGAAAAGAACATCTGACCACACAAATCTGTTCAGGAAATGAGGGGTTATTATAGCTCAGTATAAGGTTGCCTGCCTCTGCCATGATGATAAATTTTCAGTTGTGAAAGAAATTGAACAAAATAGCATTAACCCTATCCCCCCCTTAACCTGGCCAAAACCAGCTGGGGGTGAAATGTTGTCTGCTCTACTGTTTTCAACTGATTTCAACAGTAGAGAAAAACAATTTGACTGAGAATTGGAGATGATACTTACCAGATAACATGCCCCAGGTCAACAGCTTTCCTTGGCATGGGTTGGGCAGTTAGTGCCCGACCCTTGCCAAGGAAAGCTGTTGACTCAGTCTTAATTCAAGGGGGAAGGATCAATCGTGATCACAGACTCCTTTCTTGCTATTTTATTGGATTATGTTTCAATGGGCACTACATGCCAAAAAAAGTGTTTGCTATGTGGATATAGAGGTGAAAGTGAACTATGACCCTATTTAACTGAATGATGTATGTGCCATCACTTCTTTGCCGTCGTGTTTTCGGCTCAAAAAGTTTTAACACTGTAACATGAAGGCAGCTAAAGTGTTAAAAATTTGACGATTGTCGCTTTTCTCCTTCATAATGATGGGCATAACATATTAAAACAAGAAAAATAACAATTTATTTGTCTAAAGATGTAACTCTTTTGCATTTGCTATAGTCACAGCTTCGCAATTAAAAATGCACTGGTCGTTAAACAGTTTATGTGACAACATTTCTCTTGAAGCTTTTATCAGACAGCTGTTTAAACGCTTTTTGGCACCTTCTAATGGTAGCCATACAGTTGTCCATAACTGTGTGACAGGGAGATTTATAGGCTTTGTTAGCTTTCAGTCATGTCTGGAAAAAATGCATTAATGTGATTGCTTAACTGCACACGCCATAGAAATTATCCCATTTTGAACAGATTCATCGTGTTCAATAAAAAATTTTTCACGCCAGATCATCATCAGTGACAAGTGATATGAGCAGTTTTCATGCTATGTTATTGTTTTCATAATATGCTAAATAAAATGTGTCTGAGTTGTGAGTACACTAAACCAGGAATGTGGAATTATATCAGTCCACATCCCTGACTAAACCACTCATTAACACATACATGTGATCTTCTTCCACTTAGATTAAGAAAGATTTGTTTTTTTAGTGCAGACTGGATAGTAGATGCCCAACTAACACTAAAGAAATGAGTTACCAGATGAGAAGCATGCTTTTGTCATCGGTCTCATTCTCAATTCTCATTCCGAATGTTTTGTGTTAAACTTAAATGCATGCAAAACTTTGGAGACAACACCTAACCCTTGAAGTGCTAATTTCTAGACTTCTAGATGGAGGGCAGCAGCTTTCATTGACACACTTTTGGCTGCAAAGTGCCCAAACTGCCTGGAGGAAACTTGTTGACTTGCACCAGTTACTATCTGCAGAACCACCATACTCAGACACTGCACATTCATTTAACACTGGTATTTAACGCCACCCCTACTGCCAGCACAAAGGGTGTCACGTGGCAGGCCGTCATTAACCCTTGAAGTGCTAATCACGGCTATAGTTGGTTTCTCATTACTATTGAACATATAATGGTTAAAAGATTCAAATTCCTCGTGAAAATACCTTTCCTTCAAATAGCTGCAAGCCTAGTCGAACGCAAAAAGTAGTCTTAGTCATCAGGTTACCTTGGGACACTTTGCCCGCAAAGTGTCCTGAGGAAAGCTGTTGATTCAGTCTTAGGTAAGAGCTTTAAGGGTTAAATAACAGAAACTTGACTGTGGGGTGGATTAAGACCAACACAAACCAGCAAAACATAAGTGACATACCTCCAGGTGGATCTGTCCAGAGATGCTTGGTCTTGCACCTGGGACAATGTCTGATATGACTGAGTTAAATGAGGAAGAAAACATCTGGAAATCTGTGTACTTATAGAAATTATGAGGAAAGTTAAAAAAACAAGTAAAACTCCAAGAATAGATTGATTAGAGTTGGAAGCCTCCAGACAATGTGTTTAAGGCCTCCAAGGTTGAAGGATTCCCATTCTAGTCAACCTATTCTTGGAGTTTTACTTGTTTCTTAACTGTCTTCATAATTGTTATTACTGCCACAGATTTCCAGATGTTGGCCGTTTCATTTAACACAAGTAACTTTATCAGAAACATAGACCCTGTTGTCATGAAAGGGCAGTCTTGGAAAGATGTGTGGTCTCTATTGAGAGGTGGTCTTTAGAACAGGTGCCACTGTACTCATGCTTGAATAAGAGACCTTGGTATGCATCAAGTCTAGACACTTGAATCAGAGGCCTTCGTATTTATCAAGTCCGGACATTTGATTAAGAGGCCTTTACATTTATCATGTCTGGATGTTTGAATAAGGGGGGCATCATATTCATGAGAAATTTGAAGGTGGAATTATTGATTGCAACAAAGTCAAATGAGGGTGACTGGTCATTGCAAGCATTCCAGGGTTAACGCTTACCAGCTATTTGGCTGATTCAAACAGGGCAAGGTAAACTGTCAGGCAGAATTTTTGTTTCTTTTTTTTTCTTCTCTTATTTACATACCAGCGAGGTCATCAGCGTGATTCATGAGAAAGTCAAAGTTACAAACGGTGCAATTGAACATTACAGAATCTCCTGCCCCCAGAAGTACAGTGTACATACAACTGTACACAGTCAAGCAACAATACTCCTGGGTCAGTGTTTCTAAATAATGCATGTTATGTGGAGGCACCAATTTCAGAACTGGCAGGTCAGTTCTACATTTGTTAGAAATTGATTGTCACGTTATAAAAAAGACACAGAAGAAAAATGTAGCTTATAGAACAGGACACATACCTCAGGAAATGAGAAAGAAAATAATTGAGAGTTAACCTCAGGACAAATTGCTCATGCCGAGTTGACGTAAAATGACATTTTGTCACCCAGGATGACGAAGAAGCCAACAAGAGCGATCAGTCCTCTGGGAGACAATCACCGTCATACTATCGTAACCTCAACTGGGACGTCACAAATGCTGTAAATGATGATGACAGTGGTGTTGATGTGCGTTGTTGGTCTAACATTAACCTGTACTCATTTAATGCTAACCTGCTCGCTAGATTGACAGTGATTGTATATATATAAATTTGCTTAATCTAGTTGTGATGGTTGTAAGTTGTGCCGGTAGGCATTATGTGCTACACAGAAATACATGTATATAGTCAACATGCTACAAATAGTATGTTTAGGCACAGCTCTGCAGATAGTATAATTATACACCAAATACTAGAGGACGTCGTATTAAATCTCGGTAACAAATAATCATGAGCCCGTTTACTCAGGATGACAGCATAATCAACGTTTCCTTGGTTTTCCTTTCTTTTCTCCCTTTTTCTTCCTCTTTTCTTGATCTGTCAGCAAACTTTTTTCTTATAGTGCATAAAAATGTCTTAATTTTGAGAGTAAAAAGAGTTGTAATAATTTTGCTTTCTGCTGCAAGGTCATTATATGTTGTTATGTTAGAGAAGAATTTGTTGGACTTACTTGGGTTTTGAGTCTGAGATATGACAGTCTGTACCAGAAAATAAATTATTTTTTTAAAATTTTTAATGTCTGTGGGGTAAAACATGTCTTTCTGGAGGAGAAATTTGAAGGCTGCCATTTCAAGGTTATAAATAAGTGTGAAAGGTTGGATTGTTAACAACAAACATGTGATATTGTTGTCTGTCGGAGTGACGTATGGACTTGAAGTGCATTTTGCAGTGACACAGAGTAACTTATTCACATTGTGTATTGTCTGGACATACCACCAAAAAATAATTGTGTACAAGATTTGCATTCAAAGTGTTAAATGAATCTTATGGAGAAACAGAAAAAGGGGATGCCATACTTGACCAAAGAAAAAAAATAGCCGAAAAATTTCTGCATTCCTGTCTATGTTTCTGGTGCCAGCAATACCACCCTTGGACTTTCATACTGACTTTTTTAGCTCTGCTGACCTAAGGTCGCAGAGCTTATGCAACCTCTAATGTCTGTCCGTCCATCCGTCAACTCTTGCTCATTAGACCGATGCCATCCACAGTTTTTAAGTTAGCCCAATATAACTTTCAGGACTTATAGGGTGTATGAAAGCCTAGGTCTCTTTTGATATTGACGGCGCCACCTACAATATTATGTAATATTGGGGTCAAAATGTGAAAATCTTGTGAACACTCTAGCATCTTTAATTTTTGGTGGATCTTCATAAAATTTGGTGGGATGGTAAGGGAGGTCAAAGTCTAAGTTGCTAGAGATAGTAGTGGCTCCACCTATAATGTGACGGAAATTATGAGCCCAAATGTGTTTTAAGATGTAAAATTTCATTTCTGGAAAAATTAAATTAGACTTGCCAAACTGCTAGGAAAAATAGACCATGTCCAATGCTAGAATTTTATCTAATCACAGTGACCTTGATGTATATTTGTGAGGTCACCATGCCTGTAAAGTCGAAAGAGGTGATTTTGTAATGGCAGGGTATAGCTTGGACATCAATGGCAAAGATAATTGAGCCTCCAGATGAAAATTGCACTTGACTACATTTTATATAAAACTCTACTTGGTGACTTATGTTATTGGTCACCATGACCCAATGATTGTATGACCTTGACCTATCTTTAAGGTCATTTTGGACTTGAGAAAAGGACACTTATTTCAGTATCTTGATAAAGAATTAGGCAAATGATGCCAAATGCATCACAAATGTGAATCATGTGGAAGTTTGATATTGCATAATATGGCTAACCTTGATTAATTTTTTAAGTTCATGGATTGAATCCATTTCAGAAAATGATTTTTTTTGGTGATGATGGTCAGCAGAGCATTAAGCCCATTGGCCTCTTGGTTTTCGCCTGCCAACTGAGTGGTTGAGCAGCTTCTTCATGGCAAATCACTTTTTCTCCATTGAATGATCAAAGTGATTCCCAATGATCCCTTTTACCCGTGAATACCTTCTGTCCTCAGTCCATTGAATCAGCTTATCCTGCAGTGAGCAGTCTTATTTCCCTCTTCCCAGTGAGCAGTCTTATTCCCTCTTCCCAGTGAGCAGTCTTATTCCCTCTTCCCAGTGAGCAGTCTTATTCCCTCTTCCCAGTGAGCAGCCTAATTTTTTCACTCCAGTGCCATTCTTTATTTTCATTCACTATGAGCAGTCTTACTTTTTCATATCCACATAGCAGCTTTGTTGACTTTCCTTTTTCAACGTTATTTTCTTCCTAGTGAATATCCTTCTGTTTCCCTCCGAATACGCAGCATGTATTTTACTTATGTGAGCAGCCTGTGCCAGGGAACTTAACTCTTTAAGTGCCAAATTTTGGACTTAGTCAACAGCTTTTCTAGGAGCACATTGGGTGCAATGTGCCTAATGCCTGCTGAGAAAAGCTGTTGACCTGGGATATTTTCTCTGGAACTAGAGGCATGCTGGTACTAGAATGAAAGGCCTTTATACAAGGAATATGAATCTGAGATCCTAATGGTAATTCAGACAAGTTTCACTTTAGTAGATCTACTTTAGACGTGTTTGGCACTGAAAGAGTTAAAACGAGATCATTTTACGTGGCAAGTTTGGATAACACTTCCTCGCCCCAAGCGCACTCATATTACTGGTAGCATTTGATCAGAAATGGCTAGAGTAATCTGGTAGCATTATAGTTGTAATGGCTTGCTGTTGCTTGGGCTTTGTACAGTACGCTTTTTGCTATGATTAATGCATTTCATTATAAGGTCCAAGATTAAAAAAGAAAATAATCATCACAGAAATCAGTAGAAAGCAACTGTATGTATTAGAGATTTATTGGCACCATAAAGTAAACATAGCAGATATTATGATCACAGACACAGTGCACCATTTTATTTTGTAACCTTGCTTTAATCAGGGATGTGACCCCGTACAGTCAAACCTGCCTAAAAACTGCTAAAGGAGAGGTGGTCTTGGTAAATTTTCAAACAGCTTACACCATTAACAGGGCTTGAATTGAGCTCTAGCCATTAGCCAAATGGTATGTTTTTGCTAGTGGAAACTCTTGGTTTACCAGCCACGTTAGTCAGTGAAGTTCTTTCTGTTTATAAGTGTTTTTGTTCAGAAATTATATTAAAACAAGATGGCTTGTGAATAAATTTTGTCACCAGCCAAAGGGAATAGCGACAAATATTGTTTGCTGTGAGCCTGCATTGACGTTTTTCCTGCTTGCGTGTACATGTGTATCCAAATTCCTGATGAAAATAGCTTTCATTACAATACTAACATTCCTGATCTAATGCCTAAATGTTTTGCATGCTGGGAAGTCGTGCCACAAGGACGACTCGGAAGGTCCAGTTAAGGCCACTCTTAAAAAATGCTTGTTAGCGGTTTCCCTACAGATCTTGTAAATCCACTGCCTGTGGAATTCTATTTTTGTTCTCACAGACTGAATTCTTCTTTGTTTTATGTTGCTTAAAAAAAAAAGTTTGGGACTTGTGGTAACACAAAAGAATTTCTCAACAGACCAAGAAAAATCTAGATTGTGATGTAACTGTAAACCAACATTTATTTAAGGTGTGGCCTCTCGTCTGGAAATACTGCTTTGGCTGGTAAATATATGAGGAAAAAAATATGAATTTAGCAATTTTGTCACAGTGTGGCTGAGACCTATCATAGGGACCTGTGGTCAACATTCGCAATATTTAGGCAGGTTTGGCTGCAGTTTTATAATTATATACTTTGGTTTGACTGGTGTGTCACAGTTATAAGCTCGGCGCTAAGCTTTAAGTTAACACATCACGGTGCGTATGGTACAAAGCATTTAACATTAGGCCTGCTCAGAAAATACAGCAAGGCGTTTAGCCCACACTTCCCAGACACGGGAATCTTATTCAGGTGCACATGTCATAATCCATAAATGAATGTCTTGCTTCATTGCGTTGAGTCGGCAATCTTTGATAGGCCATTTGTCTTACAGTCCAGGGAGGAGGTGGACGAGATTATGCGTGCGGTCAATGCTGAGAATGACCGACTTTTGGCAAGTTCACGAAGGAGCAACTTATCGGATGCTGTAAGTTTCTCACAATCAAAGAATTAACAAAATTTTTGTGTTTGTTAGAAAATTAAAATTTAAAAAATGATGAAAAGAAGTAGAGAACTTGCCCCTTCTGCTTGAAGAAATACACGTAAAATGATAATTTTGACATAATTGTGCAATTGTGACCACTGATTAGAACGATAAATACAGAAAGATAGAACCAACTAACGCAAATGGTTGAGTTTTTTGTGAGTGAGCCCCCTCCCCCCAACGCATTTCGGTTCTCTGTGGAGTCTTCATCAGGGTATGGGAGCTCAAAAATAATCCAGTGTTTATTCTGCATATTAATAAAGAGGTTCCCATATTAACATGATTCGGTGATGACGACATAGTATGGTATTGACCTCCTGTTGTAGGAGAGCTTTTAATGTTCTTGGGGGTTTCCGTTCCATACATGCCCCCATTGGTTAATGACATCACAGTATGGCAATGATGCAACATTATGTTTATGAAAAATTATATGGCTTCTGTTCAGTACATTGGAGTGTCCAGAAATAGATGAACGATATTAAATCATCTAGAGAGGATGTTCAGACTTTATCTGTCATGTTACAAAATAGATAAACTTCCCTGTGCTTTGTATATATCTGTATCAAAATGAAACTGTCTCCTTCAGAATAAACTTTAGAAATAATCTGATTCACTGTCACTGGAAAGGTAATCGTCTTCTTTTAGAATCTGGTTGTGTCTAATCTTCTTTAAAAGTTTATTTTGTTTATCTAGCTGTTCTTAGATTTCGCGATCAATTTTTTTTAATTCTGATGCTTCTTGGCGTTAGGTCGTCCAAGTAGGGTGTTAACTGGCCTGTAGCAATGGGTGTGGAGGTTGATTGAACCCCAACTGTCTCGTTTTCAATTTCACATCGCAAGTTTTTCCCTGGTTTCTTATATTAGGCTTTTTCCACACCAACCCAACCCCTGTAAGTGGCTTCCACTGATTAGAAAGTATAATGATGATATTACTTCATTTGTTTTCTTGCTGCACATAGCAGTGTAAAACATACCTAATATGCAGTCGTCAATTGTTACAATTTTATGTAGAAACATTGCCTACGTATCATAGTTTTGCATACATTGGGTTGGATGGCCATTGGCCTTAAAGTCCCATCTTGTCTTTGTGTTACTGTTATATCTCAAGAATGACAAGAGAGATTTTCCTCAAATTTTGCACAAAGGCATCTTTTGAAACAAAGGTGAATCAGTAAGAATTTTGGACCACCATATTAACCAGAAGGATACACAATTTTGCACATGGAACAACACCTGCCTCATTTCCTGCAAGTAATTTTTATGTATATTATGAACGTATTATTATGTTATGTTGTAACTTTGACAAAAAAAGTGATAACCTGATTCCAAACATTGATAATAATGTCAAATGCTAATTTTGTTGTATGATATGCGAGTTTTATGTTTATGATGTCATGCAGACTGACCAATCAGAAGAGGCAGAGCGCCCACAAGCAGTTGCAGCCCCCAAACGCAACTTCATCAACTTCGTTTCGGCTAAGCAGCGCCAGGTGACAGGCAAAGCGGCCAACAAAGTACGACGACGAGGGGATGAATTGCTGAAAATGATAGAGCTGGATGAGGCGTCCTACGACTTGTTTGATATGCCACCAGTGCGAGAGTATGACTTGTACATCAGAAGCTTTGGACGTTCAGATACAAAACAGGTTGGTTAAATCTTTGAGATCTGTCAGTACAGATGCCAAGACATGAAGTGATGGAAGCTCTGTGTGTCAGGATCTTCCAACAATGAAGAAAATTATGAAAGGATTTTTCAGTCCTGATTTTCTGGTACAGTAGTCCCTGTCACGAGAGACCATCCTGTTATGATTAACATCTTTCCAGATTCACAAGTCCCATACCTCCCATGTCAGTCTACCTGGAAAGAGAGACTACCTGTCTTTTAAGACCACGTTTTTGTTGCAGTGGGTGGTCTCTGGTGACAGGGACCACTATAACCACAGTATAGTAGGTTTGTGGAGTATTCATTGTAGTTTTTTGGTCAACTTGTATGGTGGGTTTTGTTTGATATCTGTGTTCAATTTATTTATATCAGGGTAATACATTTGTTTACATGACGTTAACCCTTAAACAACTGTAAAAGTGCTAATCACAGCTATAGTTGTTTTCTCATTACTGCTAAACATAATGGTTAAAAGATTTAAATTTCTCATGAAGATACTTTCATACAAATGCCAGCAAGTCTAGTCTAGAGCAAAAAGTTGTCTTAGTCAACAGCTTTCCTCTTGGCACTCTACATGCATTGCACACAAAGTGCCCCGAGGAAAGCTGTCGACTTGGTCTTAAATCAGCACTTTAAGGGTTAACATATGGGGGGGGGGGGGGGGAATAAGGTGAATACAAATAATTACAGGTCAACTTGAATTACGGAAACAAATCAAGACAAATGTAGACAAATAATGTATTTACATCCTCAGTAGAATGCAAAAAATGTGACAAGTTGAAACAATAAATCAATTCAAAACATTCAAAGTGTAAATGTGTCCACATTCCAGGCCTATGTACAGACCAACGATGACAATTTAGACAGAGAAATTCAGACAGAAGAAATTGATCAACGAGAAAAATGGACCCAGCATCCACCAGATGATTTCAAAGGATGTGGAGGTAAGACTTCTGCTGATACAGTGAACCATGGTTGAGAGTTCCCGTTGAGCTGGCGCTATGTGCTATCACCTGCTTGTTGTTGACCAGTCCTTGTTGTTGAGAGACTGCGACACGGAGATGCCACTTGGGAACCCAAACGCTTGGGATGATATGTTCCAAGGCAAAAGCTCTGAAATTGTGTAAAGACAGCAGTCCCTGGTATAGGTTTATGTGTAAAAACATATCACTGGTGTAGCCGCACTGTTTGTCATGTCTGGGTGTTGCAAGGCTGTCCAACTGGAGCATTGTAGCAAAATTTTGCTACAAAGCTCTTCAAAATTTCTACAGATTTTCTCAAAAATAGGTGTTTCTTATGCAAAGAAGTGGAAAAAATGCTACAAGTAAGGAAAATTTTGCTACAAAGATTTTCAGCTGGACAGCATTGTGTTGTCATCTGCAGCATGTTCCCGATTCCATGTGGGTCTCATGCTGTCCTGTCCATACTTGTCTTTTCTCGTGAGAGGGATTAATATAGGGCTGAGCCCTCTTTCCCAATCGTTAAATAGTATGTTTTTAACAAGAACAATGTACTTTAGTTGAGTAAAATATGTTTAACCAATATAAATGTTTTTGGCGATGTACTTGACTGTTCATGTGGATCAAAACCATGAAGAGTAAATACAGAGCTGAATTACTGTCTGTCTTGTGACAGTGTGAGCTGTAGATTGTATGATGATGCTGTTTTGTTGAAATTCACGTGAAATAATCTTAAGTGTTTGTGAATGGAGAAATAAGAGAAAGAAGACTCTTATAGTACTTTAAGTTCACTTGCTATTCTGAATTTACCTGCATTTAACATTAAAAATTAGCATTGGATTACCCAAGATGCAATTTGGTGATTTAGGCTGATTTGAAATATATATGAAATACATACACGTAAATCTGAAATAAATGCAACATAATTTGCCCTTGTTGACAAACCTCTTAATTTTGTATCCAAGAGAAAATTTGAAACATATGTAAGACAGTTTTGCCTTGTGGATAAATTTCTGTTGGGATTGAAGGGAAGATTTAAAAAAAAAAAAATCATTGTATATCCATGAATCATGGTTATCAGTGAAATGTTTCTATCAACAGGTGGAGACTTAAAGAGTATTGAGGAAGAAGAAGAAGCCAAGAACAAGACTCAGGAGGCCAGCACAGCACAGCTCGGCAAATTTGTACAGAAGGCTGGGCAGGTAATGGACAACATTTCACCATTAAAGGACTCATTGGGTGAATGAATGTAAAATGTCGAAACCAGGGTCGATGATAATTTGACATTCATTGAGCAGTGGACAGGTTTATATTTACAATGTCTTTAGTTTGTGGGGACAGGAGCAACTCATTTCTTACTGGTCCCTGATTTTCCAGTACAGTTGTTCCCCGCTTATAAGGCCACCCAAAGTGCAACAGAAATGTGGCTTTATGATAGGGAAGACCTCTTGTTGAAGGGGGAAATAAATGAAAATACCATACTTGCTGCATGGACACGTGGCTTGGGGGGGGGGGGGGCTCTTATGGGGGTGGGGAGGGAGGTGGAGCTGCTGGGAGTGGGGCATTATGAGAGGGGGGCCACTGTATATTACGCAACTAAAATCCATGACAAAAAACTTTACCTCAAGTGCCCTCCTAGCCAGACTATATCCGTGCAAAATCTGAGTGTTGGGGGTGGGTGGGTAGGGGACAGGTGGGGAGATCCATTACTTCAAGTCATGCTACCAGCAACCAGAGGGGCAGGTGGGGCAGTAATCAGACAATTCAAAAGATAGTCACTTAGGCTTTTTTAAACGTCAAAAGAGAATTATAAATTTGAAAATTTTCTCTGTACATGTCAGACTTAGTGTGATGACTGCAGCATGACTATGTTGTTGTACAGAGTGGCTGACCCAGGAAGACTGAGTCAACAGCTTTCTTTGGTGCAGTCTGGGTGCTTTGCATCCAGAGTTTGTTAACCCTTAAAGTGCTTATCATGGCTACAGTCATTTTCTCATTACAGTTAAACATGTAACGGTTAAAAGATTCAAATTCCTCACGAAGATATCTTTCATTCATATACCAGCAAGCCTTGTCTAAAGCAAAAAGTAGTCTTAGTCAACAGCTTTCCTCGGGGCACTTTGTGCACGTTGTGTGCAAAGTGCCATGAGGATAGCTGTTGACTCAATCTTGAATCAGTGCTGTTAGGGTTAATGAAGGCTTCTGACCTGCATCATTCTTTATGAAAAATAAAAAAAGATGCACAACATTGATGACACTGGACCATTTCTGATAAATTTTAATGGGAAAAAGTTGCATGGAGATACATCAGTCTTAACAGGTATCTGAGAGTCAGAACAGTCCCCTGGCCCTGTAGATATTTTGAAGTTTGTTGCGTCCCTTGCAGGTGATGTCCATTCTGCTGGAGGAGAGTCTGGCGGAGAAGAGTCGAGACGAAGACAACACCCAGAAACAGGCCAGCATCTGTGTCAGTGAAGGCTTCACACAGCTGGGGCAGATACCACTCTTGACAGGTATGGGCTGTACTCACCAATATGTGAGAATTATACACGAATGACAATACTTTGGGTGCCTTTATGTGCTGTCTTGGGTGACCACAATACCAAAGAAACTGTTATGTTAAGACTGTTGACAGAGCACACAATAACACTCATAGTCAAATTGATCAGATGCATCTGCCAGCCCGCACATTGCCATCACTGTACCCCGTATGGAATATTCTATATGACAAACAGACACTTGTTGTCTCCCATTGTGAGAGTGTTGCATATAAATATGCACCTGTACATATATAAAGTAGGCCCTCTTTTGAGAGGTCACCCCTAGTGCGGGTCTAAAAGTGGTCATGTAAAGCAGGTGGTCTCATTGGAGGTAAAATAACATGGAAATATAGACATAGGGACTTGGTAAATGTCGTTTTAAAAGGTTGGTGGCCTCTTAGTGGAGTGGTGTATTAAGGACGGATTATTATATATAGACTTAATGTGGTGGGAAAAAGCAAGTTATCCTTGCTTTAAGATAGAAAGTTTAACATGTTATATGTTTCATGAGTCTAGTAAAAGTTCAAGCATTATGGACAAAATTTCACTTGTACACAGCCAATGAGTTTGTATATTGTGTATTCATGATTACAGGAAGGGCATGTTATTCATAATCTTTTTGTACATTTGCATGATACTTTTGTTGCCATGGACATCATAAATAAATAGAGATTCTGTGCCAATTTTGTCATTTCCATATTATATGTTGCCATGGCTACAGGGAGCCATGCTGAACGTAACCTTGGCAACATTCATTCATGCAGATTGCCATGTTGTCAACAGTTTTTGGAAATCTGTATGCTTTGTTTCCATGGTTACAGGTCGCCATGTTACCTACAGTGTTTTCTCCACGGTCCAGACCAATCTGTTGCTGACCGTATACAATAAGCCAGAGGTAAGTATGAATGAGAAGTTTAAAAAGTCTCCAATACCCGCTTCATACCAAAGAAATTTTGGGTCATTTTTAACTGTTGGATTCTGAGTCTATGTGAACTCATGCTGATCACTGCAAAAAGCTCTTCTTGGCTAAGTTCAGCAAAGGCAAACGGTTGCAAGTGCTTGCTTTTATACAAACAGAAAGTTATGAAATGCTCATACATTTTTTGCACCTCGGCTGTTGCTTGTGATGCAAACAAAGATCAGTCAGTAAAGAAAGTTTGGTTTGCAGTAAATCTCTCGTGTTTCCACAAGGTAGATTAAATTGAATGCAATGGTGTTTATTTACTATACACTCAAAGATATTCAATGTTTAAACTTTGAATATTGCTGGGTACAAGCTCCAAAACATGTTCTGAATAGTTACCGGCCAAAGACCCTTTAACTTATTTTGGCTAGTGCAGCCTATGTCAAAATTCTACGGAAGAGCCAGTGCAATATAGACAATGGTACTTCTGTATTTATACAGGTTAGACAGTGACAAGTTAGCTTATGGAGTGTAAAGAGTTCAGACTGCGGAATATGATAATGACTACCAGGAAGTGGTTCTGGACGAAAAGACACAAATACAATTTGATTTACTTACTTAAAATATAATAACAATTACAACTGTTGTTCAGTGTTCTTTAGGTGTCAAAATGCCAAGAGTGCACACACAGAAGTTAAGAGTGACATTGCCACTCTGTATATTTTTAGAGATAGTGAAGTTTACTAGAATAATGTTACTTGTAAAAAGACCTGGCATTTAAGTACCAGCATGCTTGTAGGTACACGGAATATAGTAGTCCAGGTCAACAGCTTTCCTTGGTGCACTATGGGCACCCAAAGCATGCTGAGAAAAGCTGTTGATTGAGTACAAACTGTTGGACTGAAAGAGTTAAGAGAAATGCCCTGTGATGTTGTTTACAAATGTGTTAAATGCGGCAAAGTGACCATGTGCCCTTCACCAAACCACATTGATAATGCATTGACCTTTGACCTCTGCTTGTCACTGCAGGAATCCCAGGATGAGTTTGGTAGGCGGGGCATCATATGTGTATGGAACGTAAACGAACCATCCAGACCTCAAAAGTAAGTTAGAGTTCTTTATAACTGTGTGGACAGAATTGCCTCATGTCTTTTTTTTTGTTTTTTTTTTCGGGGGGATGGGGGGGAGGGAATCAACTGATATACCCACAATTTGTGCTGCAAGTGGGTGATATGTGTATATTTATATATAAGTTGCACATTAATTTTTTGGGAAAATATTTTGGAGAGACACAACAGACTGATGCATGTTATGTCAGCAGACTGATGCATGTTATGTCAGTTTTGTACTTAATAGATATCGGGCTTGACATCTGTGATGTTGGGGTGCCCATTGGCTGTTCATAATTTTTTGGTCATAATAAACATTAAAAAAAGCTTTTTAATTAAATACAATTTAATATACTGGATTTATTGAAGAATATGCAATGTTAAAGGGAGATGCATACTGTGCAGGAGACTTTCCGTGAGAAAACAATAAATGAAAAAAAAAACAGAAACAAGAAAACTTGCGACATTGGAATTGTCACACCACCATGCTGACTTTTTATTCTTTTTCCTTCAGAATTTTGGTGTGTGAATCTCAGCCCACCTGCTGTTGTTTTAGTCCCAACAAGTCCACGCTGGTCTTTGCAGGAATGGTAAGTAAACAACGAGTCCATCTGCCACTTCAGGTCAACATTTTATCATAGCTGATAGGATGTGAACCCTTGACCTTTAGCATACATTGGTTGGTCAGTGAATTACCACCTTACCACTGAGCTACCAAAGTGAACCACTAAATGTTAAGTCAGTAAGTGATGTTACGATGTGTCAAGACCTGTCCTGGGTCTGTTCTTATTCACCCATTGCATAAAAGCAATATAAGACATGTATATCAATTTTCCACCACAAAACCACGGGCTCATGCCGGTCAATCACAGAGAACGCATGGGCATATCACTGTCACAGACACATCTAGATGCCCCTTTCTCACAAAATTATTGTCTTTTACAGAAATTTAAGTTTATAAAATCCCAACCTATATTCATTTAGTGCTTCCTAAATTGGTTACAAGAACAAATTCCTGTCTGTCTATACTAAATGTACTTTATTTCCAAAATATTAGTAATATGCAGCTTCTCCGTTGAGGCAGCAACCTGTATCTCTCCAGGCGAGAGAGACTATGGTTACTGAGGCAACCAGGTATGCAGGTGTGGCAGGAAATTACTATGCATGCCTTGCATTAAAATACATCTGGTATTTTCCGATAAGAAAACATGTATTGTGATCCTGCTGCTAAAACTTGTGTTCAGGGACGAATGCAAGGAGTCGTCATAATGTGGATTCTTTACCATGATCTGATGCTCGTGTATTGACAAGTAACTTTTTTCCCATTCAAAACAGTCAAAAATGGTTCACTGCGAGTTATGTTGTCTGCCACATTTTTGTTCATCAAGAATGGCATGCAATTTGTCAACAGCTTTCCACAGTACAATTTGGAATGAAGTACACCTAGAGTGCACCAAGGAAAGCTGTTGACCTGGTGCCTAGAGCAATAAAATATGGTCTTTCCTAGTGGTTATTAAGAAGAAGAGAAAAAAATGCAGAGAGTAAATGATCCAGAAGTGTTAGTCTTAAAGAGAAAGGTGACTACTGTACAACAAAGTCTGCTGGTGCTATAGAGAATGTTGTATTGTGAAAATACAGGTTTAAGTTTAATTATTTTATGTTCGGAACGAGAGGGACTCGAACCTGCAACCTTTGGCACCAGTCGCCTAGCTGAAATTATGAAACATTAATGCAGTCTTGCGGTGAAGGATAATTGTGATCCAGTTTTACAACTTTGTAGCAGTGGTACCTGGAAACATCCCATGTTTCATTCCAACTCTTTCAGTGCCACTTTGGGAATGAGTCAACAGCTTTCCTCAGCAGGCTTTAGCACAATGTGCCGAAAGCGGGCTGAGGAAAGCTGTTGACTGAGACCATTATATTCTCCGGAACTAGAGGCATGTCGCTACTTGAATAAAAGGTCCTTTCACGAGGAATATAAATCCAGCATCCTTATTATAATTGGGAGCAGTTTGTCTTAAGGAGTTTGACTGAAGTTACAACTGGAACTGAGAGAGTTAAAAGAGGATTTGCTTTAATACATGCTTGCAGTATGAGGGCTCATTGTGTGTTTGGGACCTGCGTGAACCATCGTCAATGCACAAGAAATTTACAATAGAAGGGGAAGAGTGGTTATTGAGATACCCAACTTATAACACAGGTAAGGCAGCCACTTTTTTATCCATCAGCACAAATTAAGTGCCAGCAGTAAAAATGCAGAAATGTTTGTATCAGTGTCAACAACATTTCTTGCAGCCAAAAAAAAAAGAGAGATAATGTGAAAGGAAAATATTAAAATGATGATTGTGTGAAATGGTCAATGTTACTTTATTTTTCTCACAGAAAAACAAGTTTCTGGTCAATTCCAGGAGGGGTAACTTGCTTGCAAAGCAGACCCAAGCTCCATGCATTACGTCTGCTCTGCAAGTGTGGTAGAGACAACATGGAACTTAGTGTGTTTTGGAGGCAAGTCCTCCTAATCCATCATAATCCTTTCAGTGAGAAAGAATATACACTTTCTAAATAAAGTGTCTGGTTTTGCCAGCTGAAAGGTCATAATTATTTGATAAAGAGGCATGCAGATCATCTGCTTTTGTAAAGCTGAATACTTAAAGTTGATAGAGAAAACCTGTGTACAGTAACATGAAGATTCCTTGTCAATTGTCACTGTTTGTATCAAATTTGTTTGTAACTGCAACTGACTGAGCTGTTCGAGTAACCACGGTAACCTATGTTTTCAGCTGGTGTCCTGCATTATGATAATCACCAAGGTGCCGTCATGACAGTAGCGCCAATAGTCACTCCAGAGGACAGGTCAGTCAGGAAGTCTTTCTGTGCCACACCCACCACCGGGCATGCTCAGTTCATGTCTCCGCCTCCCTTAACCCTTGCCCCCTTAAACCGGCCAAA
>OZ026627.1:34873627-34938627 GCA_964020975.1 Hermodice carunculata
ACTACATGTCATGCCAGCTTTATTGTATGTGAATGCACAAAAATTCAGAAAGCGAAAAGAAAACACTGAAGACCTTCAAAAATTATTTGCCAGTTTGTATTGACTGGTTTCAGTTGGTAAATGAGTGTGGATAGCCATACTGACTTGTACATCTGTAACCATGGTAGCTAAGCGTACACGTGTAACCATGGTAGCTAAGGTGTACATCTGTAACCATGGTAGCTAAGTGTACATGTGTAACCATGGTAGCTAAGGTGTACATCTGCAACCATGGTAGCTAATGTGTACATCTGTGACCATTGTGGCTATGGTGTATATTTGTAACCATTGTAGCTAAGGTGTACATGTGTAACCATGGTAGCTAACTTGTCTTTCTACAGGTGGTGGCTGAAATCCCAAATCCAAACCAGGCAGGGTCCGAGTCTGACTTGGGGCTGGCCCCTGGAGGTCGTATCAAGGTGCTCAAGAGTTCTTCTGTCAGTCTGAAAAACCCAGCACGGTAAGTAGTCAAACTAAGGGGAAGGTGTTATCAATAGGGAAATATATCGACGCTACTGTCACTCTGACAAAGCAAAAAAAAAAAAAACCAGGAAAATCACAGGGCCGCCTGTAGATGTATGAATTAATACACATGGTTTTTGTTTATTTGAACTAGATAGCAAGCATGTAATAACATTGTTTATATCAAGTTGATTGATAACTTTTGTTGTCAGAAGTAGTTACTTGCAAAAATGTTCAACTCATTCATGTATACCTTGTGTCAAATTGTAGCTGCTTGTATGAATACATCACGTAGAGTTCAAAGATGTAATTCTGATGTGAATTTAGCATGGAATGGAAGTGCATAAGTGAAAAAGCATGATATAAAATCCCAAGGGTCAGCACAGAAAAGTTGTCATACTATGTTCAGGCATGTTCAACACGCTGAAAACAAAGAGAAAGAGTACCATGTGAATTTTAAAAATAAGCTTCTCCCCTCCCCCAAAACCCTCCCCCCTCGCCCCGCCCCCCACCCCCACGAAAAGATAGAAACTTTCTCAAGCGCTACCTGCTAAGTGTAGTCCCACTGCAACCTTTTTTTCCTTCACACCAATAAAGATAATTTGGCATTTTTTTCGCATTTTCTGATATTATTTAGGCCATATGTGTGCATGTATTTTGACTCTTGTGGCAAGTAATGGTTAACTCAGTGCCAATCACTACTGAAGTTGATCTACTTAAGTCAAACTAGTCTGAATTATCATCAGGATCCCAGATTCTTATTCCTTGTACACAGACCTTTCATTCAAGTACCACTATGCCTATAGTTCCAGAGAGAATACCCCAGGTCAATGGTTTTCTCGGGGTGCGTTGGGCACATTTGTCCAATGCGTGCACAGAAAAGCTGTTGACTCAGTCCAAAATTTGGCTGTGAAAGAGTTCAAAATGTAAAATACAAAAATGCCACCCTCAGCAATTTAGTATAAATTGCACTGAAAATAGTCGATTTGATCTACATTATAGCCTAGTCTATATGTTCATAGTGTACCTCTTTTTCTTTCCTCCCTGCATAGAGAGCAGAGGTTACAGACAACAATGAGGGCATTTGAGATGCAGCTGTTCCCGCCAGACCCCAGTCATTTTTATGTGGGCACTGACACTGTGAGTACTCCGCTCTCTGACACATTTTGACTAACTCGTCCATCCTTTTTGTTCTGGTCTGTCCTTTATGTTTCACATGGACAACCCTAACTCTGTTGATGTATCGTGAACGGCTTATGCAGACCATGCAGTCGAGAATTCTATGCAACAACACCTGAATCCACATAAGAAGATAGTGGATACCATAACAACACCAAACTTAATATTGTTGGAATTGTAAAGGGGATGTAGTATTTCTGTTGTACCCAGCAAATTTTTCAAAATTACTCACTTGCCAATGATGTTACGTGTGACAACGCCTTTGAAATTGGTTTATATGGAAATGAATTGTACATGGATTGAGTAGTGTAGCAGTATTGTCATGCAGGATGTCAGATAAAGTGAATATTTTAACCCATTCCCCTTTGAATTAAGACTAAGTCAACAGCTTTCCTTGACATGGTTTGGGCACTAAGTGCCCAACCCATGTCAAGGAAAGCTGTTGACCTGGGGCATGTGATCTTGATATGTCTCATCTACGATTCTCTGTCAAACCGTTTTTCATTGCTGTTGAAATTAGAGGAAAACACTCAAACAGACGATATTTGACTACCAGCGCAGTTTTGGCCGGTGTAAGTGGGAAAGGTTAAACCGGCTCAAAATGTGACATAACATGAGGATCAAAACAGTGGTTGTTTTAGTGTGAAAATGTGGCTGAGGAAATGTGTTTGATGTTTCAGGGTTGTGTAGTCCACGGTGTGCGATTTGGCGGCAAAACACAACCAAGAGCGTTCCGTCCTGGTTTTGACTCAATGGTAGATGTCTCTACCTTAGACTTTTCTCCATTTTCTGAGCCCGTACTGCTGGTAAGTCCTGGGCCCAATCCCAAAAATGTCCAACTTGCTTCTGCTCAGAAGAATTAACACAGAAAAGGGACATCTTTTGCCAAAAATGGGAGTTGAAGTATGTCCTGCACTCAAACTCCGACCCAGACTCATTACATAGTCTTTATTTGATCATAAACGCAGCAGCATATTAAAATATGTGTTTGATTATTTTTTGTAACTGTTACGAAATGCAGTGACAGCAAATGATATCATATATGGTTTCTCGCTGAAAAACCTGTCCATAAATCCATTAGGCTGTTGAAGCCTTGAGCTTTCTAAAACTTTTAGTGTCTAACGTGGTAAGAGTGATTAATTAAAGTATAAGTTTAGACATAGACTGTGACAGGATTACATATGGATAGTGGAGAGATTTAATTTTTGGGGGGGAGGGGGTGGAAGTCAGAACTACACAGATGATGATGCACTATTGCACCAATTTGTACATTAGTGTACATGTATAAAAGTTATTCAGATGTAAATAAAGGGGAACTATCGATACTGCCATGGGTAGTATGGTATTGTGGACTCTTTTGTGCTATAAAAACATCTTTCATGGATATAGAAGGAATATTGTAATTTTTTGGATGACGGCAAGTCTTATTTCATGTGAGACAGTAAACCACATCAAGCATTTTGTTCCCAGCTCTATGCACATATAAAACCTTTGGGTCTCAAGCAAAGACTGAGAACAACTGGTAGATTCCCACAAAGAAACTTTAAAATGAAATGATTGTTTTCCTGTTCTTGTTCTTGGAAATGATTTGATGTTGAAAGTTGATACAGATATCATTGATTGGGTATCGTTTTGATTCTTGTTAGGGGCATGTGATTAAGAAAGTACCAATCCAATGCCAAACATTCTTGGCATAAATTGATAGAATTGACGTATTTATGTGTCATAAAGTTTCAATGCATTTTTACATTTCAGACATTTAATTAAAGTTAGAATTTCACAATATTATTCAATTAAATCTATGTGAAAAAACTATTTTATCAACTTCCATTTTCAGTTTTGTGCTATGAGTAAAAATAGTAAAAATACAAATACAGCAACACTTCAGTTAATTTACATTAATCTGTTAGTGACCAACCCAAGACATGTGCTTTCACAGGCACATGGCCATTTAGTTATAAACCATCAAAACCTGTTCCCTCAATGTGACCATACAGGTCTCCTTAGAAACACCAAAAAGAACATTCAATTTCAAACTAGTCTTTGTAACTCAGATTCATTTGGTCACTCATATGTTAACCAAGTAAAGGTCTTGTGGAACAATTTGTCCTCAACAATTAAAACATGCAGGTTGCCCATGACAACATCTTTCTTCAGTCCTTTGATGACTCAAATGCTTGCAGCTCGGTAACAAAATGAAAGTGCAACTCATCTAGATCATAAAAGATTTGTTTCTCTTCAAAGCCTCCCCAACACAAGGACAAAAAAGATTCCATGAGACCTCTAATTGTGTGACTTTTAAATCTCGAATACCTGTATATCTCTGCTGACTTCATGGTTTTAATTATGTGTCTTTTAGCTTCACATTAGCAGTTTCTTCATTGTTTACATTCATTCATGTACATGTACCGTTCAGTCAAATTCATTTAACATTATATTGGTACATGTATCATTGCAGAGTCAACTTGTATGGGTGACATAACCTGTTTGGCTATACCAAATCAGCACAATCTTGTCTTTATATCTAGATGTGTATATTTTTGTGTGTAATCATGTAGGCTGATTGAAACCGAAATGGATGAGTGAGTGAGTGAGTGAGTGAGTGAGTGAGTGAGTGAGTGAGTGAGTGAGTGAGTGAGTGAGTGAGTGAGTGAATAACTTATGGTCCCTCACAACATGAAATATATTTACAAGGAAAGACTCATTTTTCAAACTATGGTTTTAAAGGATAAGATTTTTAAAAAACCAGGTGGTAGTCAACACATGTGCCACAGTGGATGTATTTGTTGATTTAAATACAGTAGAATCACACTATTAAGACCACCTAAGGGATTGAAAGATGTGGTCTTAATAGGGGATTGGTCTTAATGGGGATATAATTTAAGGAAAACCCCCAATGGGTCTGTAAATTGGTAGTCTTTAATATAGAAATGGTTTCTTTATGGAGGTGGTCTTAATTTGGAGATTCTACTGTAGTTGAATCAAAAGTTACTGTATGTTGTTGCCTGATTTTGCAGGTGGGGTGTGTGGATGGGAGTCTTCGATTACACAGTGTACATTCAGGTAGGTTCAACTTCCACGTCAACACGCACAACCTTAAATCAAGGTTTTTGACATATGAAGATTACGGTCAAGTTAGTTGGCATGTAAAATGGTGGCACTGTCCAACATGGTGAGCCTGTGGCAATATTGCAATTTTAGGAAAGGTGACAAAACAAAATGCAATCACATACATTTGCCATCTATTGGAAACTCTCTGACTGTTAGTGAAAGTTGATTAACTCTTCCAGTGTCAATCACGTCTAAAGTTGATCTATTTAAGTCGGACAAGTCTGAATTATCGTTTCGATCCCAGATTCGTATTCCTCATAAAAAGACCTTTCATTCAAGTACCAGCATGCCTATAGTTCCAGAGTGAATACATGTACCCCAGGTCAACAGCTTTCCTCGGTGCACATTTGAGAAAAGTTGGTGACTCAGTAAAAAATTTGGCACTTAAAGAGTTCAAACCTTTCCAGCTCAAATCACAAAAAAAAGGTGCAAACATAAATTTGGGGAAACCCACCTACACAGGCACAAGTGCTCGGCGCATCTGCACACGCATGACGGAGTAAAGTGCCATCCTATAGCACCTCATTCCATTATGCAACCTCCTTTGATGCCACTGTGCCCACATAAGCGGGTTTCCCTGTAAATTGTTGTCAGCTTTATTGTCTTTATTTAAATTTCATGTGAATGTATAGAAACTATTTGTGTCGAAAATTGTAGATAAGACCTGACTTGATAACGCGCTTCAGGTCAACAGCTTTCCACATCACAGGTTGGGCACAATGTAAGGAAAGCTATTGACCCAGTCTTATTTGATCAGGAAAAGGTTAAAGAATTAATATAAAGGAATCATCCACTAAAGGTTACAAAATATCCAGTCATATTGCTGGATATCAGATAAATTTATCAGATCTGTGCTAATCAAAGGGAAACATTGTACAACAGATAGTTATTGACCTGTGACTGCTAATTATTGACCTAAGAGTGGCAGATAGTAATTGACCTGTGACTGTCCTGTAGTTATTGACCTGTGAGTTGTCTTTGTTTGCAGAAAATCCTGTGCTAATGTGGCCCAATGCTACAGAAGGTCGTGCCATCCAGTGTGTACGGTGGTGCCGTAGTCGTCCCAGTGTCTTCTTTGTCCTAGACGAATCCTCAAATCTGTATATATGGGACCTGCTGATGAATGATGCTGTACCAATGAAGGAAGAGAAAGTCTCAGCGGATAGGTATGGCAGATGATAAGATTATGAGTTTCTTGTGCATGAGTCTCAAGGCTGTGTCTCGATCCTTTTTATCTGTATCACGTACACCTTTTGCAGGCTTTTTCATTTCTGTTTTTTAAAGCTAACAATCCAAACAAAAAAGATACCGACAAATTGAGAGTTGATACTGTGATTTATTTTACAAGCATGAGGACATGGTCGCATTTTTCAAAGCAAAACCTGTTTCCCAAGACCCAGAACATGGCTTTTCAATTAGGAATAATGTCAGTGTATCCTGGATGAGAAAGTAGTCTGCTGGCCTGGTGCCACCACGTCTGGTGTCAAGTCAAACCTGGTGCCCTTTGTTTATCCTTATGCTTGATCAGCTTTAGAACCACCGCCGTGTTATGTATCGATGAATAGATATGGAGGAGAGAACATGTGTATCATTGGTCTGCAGCCTATTCCAGCAGCTGTCTATACCCCCTCTGCGGATGGCCACAAGATTGAGCATGAAAGGATATGTCAATCTGTCATTGTGAGGCCTGTGAGGGGTTAGATCAATGAAAGGAAGAGCCATTGAGTAACGGAACATGTTGAGATGATACAGGGCATAATAGCATTGTGACCCTCAGTACCTCTAGTGTTCAGTAAAAACAGCTGTAATGTACTTGATGTCTGCAACCTAACGACCTCAAATAATTTAACAATTGCATAGCCAAAAATTGTAAATAATACAGCGACCCTCGCTCTTCTGAAAAGTCACATTTCAACAATGCATATGTGCAACCACTTAGACTTATCTCAGTGGTACCTGCTGTATGTGGCCACTTCTGTGACAGACCGCCTGCTGTTTGTGGTTACGTTTTGGAGCTGTTGGAGTCAATTTCTTTATAGCTTTACCTGTGGTGAAAGACCACCTGTCGTATGGGGCCACTGTTTGTTAGCGCAAGGGGTGGTCACTTAAAGCAAGTACAGCTGAAGCAAAACCTGCGGTCAATGGCCTACATATTGCAGGACATGGTCTGCCTCAGCTGCCCCTGACAGGCTGGAGCATGCCTTGCTGAGCGACGCAAAAACCACTGGCATATTGGCACTGGGCTTAAATCTCATTCACTGTGTTATCCCTATTTAGGACACAGGGCACTTACGAAATTTACAACAGGGTAAAAAACAGAAACATCTGCTAAAAATTGTCTAAAATAGGAATATTTTCTAAGCCAGAATAGTAAGGCATTTAAGGGGGCAGAGGTGCTAAAAAGGGATAATACAGTATAACAAATTTTACTGAATGGGTCCCATGATAATTTAAGGTAAATATCTGGGGAAAAAAAAGCATTTCAGTACTAGTGGTCCCTGTCATCAGAGACCACTCCAACAATAGGCCACCTGTCTTAAAAGACCACTTTTTTAAGATACCTAGTGTGTACTTTTCATGTTATACCTCCCACGAGAGACCACCTGTCTTGAGAGACCACAATTTGGTCATGCCAAGGGGTGGTCTTGTAAGGAAGGTTTGACTGTATCTGAGTGAACTGGGTTCTGTAGGTACAGATATAAAGCAGGGCACATGAAGCTTCATGTGACAGAAAATACGAATAAAGTGTTGTTATCGTTCCTCAGTGGCAGTCCTCGTACAGTAACACCTGATTCTTACCTTTTTTATTGCCACACTTTGGACTTAGTCAATTTCTGTATTCTGTGTAACTACAGGCATGCTGGTATTTTAATGGAAGGCCTTTTTACAAGAAACATGAATCTAGCACCCTTATTATTATTATTCAGAGCAGTTTGTTTTAAGTAGTTTGACTGAAGTCGTTGATAGCACTGAAAGAGTTAAGATTGGCTATACTGCTAGCAACAGTGGTCTCATGTTGCATGTGGTCTGAAAATACAGTTGGGTTTTATTAGAGAAATAGACTCTGGTGCTATGGAAAGGCGGTCATAGAAGGAAATTACTGATAGTAAAAGTTGTTTGATATTGCACGTGGTCTGAAAGTGCAGGTAAACATTATTAAAAAACCTTCTTCAATGAGTTTGGTTCACTGTAGTGTTAATGAAAAAGAGTGTGATAGAGAATTGCACATTAGAACTATCAGATTAGAATGCACCAGGTCAATAGCTTTCCTGTCCCAAGGAAACCTGTTAAGTCAGTCGGGGGGGGGGGGGGAGGGTTGTGGTTGAAGAAAGAAAGACGTACTCTGCAGCAGGATGCCATTAATGCTGTGGACTGTTGATCGATGTCTTTTGCCTTGCAAGGTTTAAGAATTTGTGCACATTCAGTGATTACTCTGTTTTGCCTTGCAGCGTGGTGAGCTTGTGTCTGTGCAATGACCACAGTGCTACGGGACTAGGCATGCCGGGACGACGCCCGCAGATGGCCGTGTCTTTAGAATCTGGCTTAACGGAGATACACAACATCAGTCGAGAGTTCTCAGCGCTCATGGCAGACGAAGTAGACAGGTTCGCTGCCTATCTGGAAGGCTTGCTTTGAACATTAAAATATTAATAACTTGAGGTGATATATATATATTTATAGTTTAATTTTCCGTCCATTTGAATCACCGGTGTACTTCCTTGATGGTGTGGAGAGATGAAACTTGAAAACAAAATCACTTGCCGACCATTTTCCTGCTGAAAGTCACCAAAGTGGCAACAGGCCTTGTTTATGTTTAAAAGTTCACCAGCTTTGTGTTTGGTTGGCATGCATTGCAGGGAGACGGTACACTCACCCTAACATTTAGCAAAAAAAGAAAAAGAAAAAAAAAAATGAAAGAACTTTTGAGCAGAAAGGATCATAAAGGTTGACAATTGGTACCAGAATGGTGGCCGTCAGTGTTCTGTTGTTGGCAACAAATGTATCATTGGTGGTTCCTGACATCAAGAAATACAAAAAAACGTGTGGATGTGGCAGCAAAAGGCCAAGACAGTGGGTTATGGGAGAGGCGTTTATCCTCATCCAAGGTTTTTCAAGATTTGAAAACAAATGGACCACTACCACTCTACACTCAATGCATTTTAGTGGTCTTTGAGGTACAAGTGAAGCTATTTGAACACTGTAAAATGTACTTATTTTCACTTTTTTTTTTTTTGTATTTCAGGCATTTGCCTGAAGTTTTAATTACACTGTTTTGACATATTTTCTGTTAAACCCGTATTGAAATGCAATTTCCTTGTGCTTTTTTTTTCACTGTTTCGTGTCATCAGCAAAATGAGTATCAAGTGAATGTACAGTAGACTTTGGATACACACGTATGTAGAAATGGGTTTGTGGCATTATAATTAAATAGTGCTTCAGTGAGAATAGGATGTAAATCATGTATAAAGATCACACGTTTGGCAACATGACAAACTAAACGCTTTCCCGGCTAAAAATCTCTCCTAAGGATACTGGTGAGGATTATAATTTTTAAAGAAGGAACATTTGATCCTAGGCTGGTGTACTAGATTGCAAGAAAGGACAGGAAGAGAAATAGTGGTAAGTGTAGAGCAGTTCATATTGGATTACTGTTAATTGCTTTAATTTCACTGTACTCTTACTTTTTGCTTATTTCCTTGATGGCACAAAACTGCGAAGATAAAAGCACAGTAAAATAGTATTTTAACATTGTTTGAATAGGAATTATGTCCAAAATAGTGAAATTAAAACTACAGGGAAATGTCAAAAATATGAAAACTGTTAAAATTTATACAGGCAAAAATAAAGCAATTTACAATAATATTAAATATCAAAAACAGGTCTACATGGAGGTCATTGCTTTGAATCATTGACCTTCAACAGTGCTCCCCGTTGTTAAAATATTTGAAACGTTGAATGGTTGAATATTCTGATATGAACACAAATTGTTGTATATGGAGAATTAGTTAGTAGGAGTGGCCATACATAAAGTGAATCCCCCTCAATTGTGACCGTGTACTACAGTAAACCCTTTCTTCAAAGACCACCTTTTCAGGGTACTTTGCTTTGTACTTTTCTTGTTGTTGATACCTGCGTTGAGGGAGCACCTGTCTTGAGAGACCACAATCTGATCTTCCTGGGGGTGGTCTTTGAAGAAAGGTTTCACTTTACCACAGTATTGAATTATGCGGCAAAAAAAAATGAAATAAATAAATAGCATAATATTGTTGAAGGATCAGAAACAGGCAGATGATCAATGTATATAGATACAAAAAAATCAATATTTATTTTACGACCTCCCCAGCCTCCAGCCCCCAACCCTCACCCCCTAAAATAGACCACCCCACGCCAGAATTACGATCAACTTCATGTAATATGCTGTGATAAGAATATGTACATATAAGAAGATAGCTACATGATAATCTTCATGATATCTATCAGCAAAATGAAAGTTGCAAGAATATTTACAAAGTATGCCTAGTATTTTTTCAATTGTATTTCAACATTCACTTGTTGTGGGGTGATCTTTTGTCCCCATCTCTGTGTGCACTTTCAAGGCTGGCTTTGTACCCAAGTGCCAAGGAAGGGTGAAACAAGGACTTTATGGGTGACATAATTGTACACACACTTGTGTCAAGTTTGGATTAAACGGCACGATGTGTACACACCATATGGCAAAAATAAATCAAACCATATCACAGGTGTGGACATGCCTTAAGGGTAACTGATGCATGATGACAGCTGTACATTTGCCATTTGGCTAACTTTGGCAAATACAAACAAAAGTCAAGGAAGGTATGATTGGATGCAATTATCAGAAATACTTGAGCATGGCAAGTGTGCTTGTGCTTCGTAACAAATCTAAATGTGGCCACATTGCCCTGGGGAAAATATTTGTGTTGGTGTCAAGACGTTCAGCAGTATGATAAGCATGCAATATGGCAGTGCATGCATCATTAAGCCATAGGGTAAAATTATACAACTTTAGGGCTCAGAAGCTGTAGGCTGGACCTGTACATATATGTGTTACTAAGTGAGCTAAGTCCTAGCTCACTGCCGTAGGGTAAAATTATACAACTTAAGGGCTCAGGAGCTGTGGGCTGGACCTGTACATATATGTATTATTAAGTGAGCCAAGTCCTAGCTCACGGTGTCTTGTTTCAACTGTGATATTTTGAGATCTCAATGTGTACATTTCAGTTTGCAGGTCAACCAATGTGTTTTGAAAGTTGTTTGTATAAATATATGTATATGTGTGTTTGAAAGTTGGCTTATCAATGGACAATGTTCAAGATTGCCAAAAGGAAACTGGGAGGAAATATTTTGTGTAATGAGATGAGTGGAGAGAATAGGGACATTGTAAAGAGAGAAAAAATAATACGATTTGTGTGTATGTACTTGACAGAAAAGGTTATGTGATTGTTTGATTTACCAGAAAAATAGGAATCTTTGGAAAGTATTGTATACAAAGATCAAAACTTAAAAGCTGAAAGTTTTTGATGTCCATGTGCTTGTAATTTTGTGATACATGCTCTAGAACTCTACCATATAGGTCAGTTCAGGTGGACTTTCTTCATCAAATTTCTAAAGCCAAAAGTCTCTGCTGTATATAATTTTGTGATATCCAAGCCATAGTGGCCAATTCAGGTAGACATTTTTTTCTTTTTCTTATATCCATTTTTATGTACATTTCTTACATGGGGCAAGAAGTCTCAGTAATACTTTGTCATCATTTTTGTGTATATTTTGCTGTCCTCGCATGTACTTAAGACGCAGGCCCGGTCCTTAACAAGTCACAAGTGAGCTTCTGGTAACTCAACTAAATCTCCCCCTGGTGAGCTATCAGGGAAGCTATAGTCAAGTGTTTATTTAGTCACTTTTGTATACAGCCGAGTGATCGACAATTTGACCACAGCATTTCAAGGGGAGTACGAGTGACATTTAACCACAGATAACAGAGCTGGTATAGACATGAACCGAGAAAAAAACGAATGGACGGGCCATCTCTAAATCATCCTGACTGCATGTATTCTAGGCGCCTCTTGTTGTTAGCGCCTGCTGGTGACAGCTACAGAGATATCATATCAGACCAAAGAGATATTAGTGCTGCTGGTGTTCAGGTTTTGGGAGATAGTCCTCAGTAGTTGGTATGGTCAAGCTGGAGTTCTTGAAATTTTCGCGCTCAATTTAATTTTGCACTTTTTGCACTATCACACAAAGCATGAAATTAAAATGCGCAAAAATAGGTTGCATTGTATTTCACTACATTGTATGGCATTGGATTGGGCGTAAATCAAATGCGCGAAAATTCTGTAATATAAGGAAAATTGAGTTTGTGCAAAATTAAACGCGCAAAAATTTCTAGAACTACAATATCTGATTTTGCAAGTTCAAAACTTGCGGAAGATGTTTGTTTTTGTTTTAGTACAATATCGGGGATGAATCTAGGGTCAGAAAAATCCGAAGTCAAATTTGAAAATAAAGTGCACCTTTTAAAAAAGGCACCCTGTAGCCTTTAGTAATTGATATTGGGGGAAAAAAATAGGTCAGTTAAAAAATCGCTTCAACCAAACTTAAAAACTTGCAGATTTGACTAAATGTTAAATGGCTAGGATGGTCTGTGTAAGATGGAATATTGATGTTGGATGCAGAATTATGTATTTCTGCTGTGCCTTATTAGCATGGGATGGCCAGGTATGCATCAAACAGTGGAGGAACTGCTCATTACACTTGGTTAATTATATCGGAACAGAAGAAATAGGTCATCAACACCTTATATCATCATGTTGAAAAAGAAATTAATATCAGCGACACACACTTTGAGTCATTGTGTGTGGTATTGTAATATATTATGGATGTCCGTCCGTGGAAATTTCACTGCAAAAGTTTTGAATTTTCCTCAAATCTTATCAGGGTAGGTTTCATCAAGGTTGCAAAATAGAAGTCAAAACCTGAAGTCTGGAAAAAGGGTTTCCTCATAAACAGACCTAGCTCTGTATTACTTCAGCTGCACTTGGGCTGCCCCAGGGATACACAAAATTATTTGCGTTGAGGATAATCAGAGGGCACCTTCGCCATTCTCATTAGCTGAGGAACTAATCAGGAAGTTCATCGTTATCACCTTGACCATTGGCAGTATGGGTGCCCTGTTCCACTGTAGTCTGTTACCATGGCAACCAAAGTTGACCAATCACAATTTGAGTCACTTTTTCGTGCTAAAACAGTGATCGTGTAGCTGAAGGGGAGACCAAGTGGAGTGTAGAAAACACAGATAGGTCTGTTGATCAGGCAAGAAAAAAGGGTGGTACACGTATGCTCAAAATTATTATTCAGGTATCACTGAAGGTCACTTTGTATTTTATCAAGTGCTCTGCCATTGAGGAGAATAAGGCTGTATGGTCAGTTTACAGTTTTATCATATCTGCTGGCTCTCAATAAGTCGTTAAGGGAAATTACATCAATTATATCATTGTGCTGTAGCACCCTCCTTTTTAGAGACCACCTGCAGGTTGAGACCATAGTTCATGACCCCGAGTGCTAGTTTTCTATTGCTATTTGACCTGCTTTGAGGGATCACCTGCTTTATGTGACCACTGTTGAACTGGCCCTAAGAGTGGTCTCTCAATGAAGGGAGCATTGCACAGTATACTTGACAACAATAAAGTGCCTACAGCAGATTTTCTTGTTACATAATGGAAGTAAACTGTGTCTGGTTCCAGTTGGTCACTCTGTGTACTTTTTCAACAGCTAACTTGACACAGTAACTTTTTTTAAATGTAAGCCCTCTGACCTCAGGCATTTTCAGGATGCTATTGGTATAAAACCAACGTATCAATACTTCTGGTCCAAAGGTTTAAAAACAAATTCTTAAGCTTTGTGCACATAAGAGCCACAAGGACTGCTCTGAACGGCTGCAGATCCCTGAGGTCCCTTGTCGCCAACATCAGCTGACGACTGAGCATTGTCTTTGTACAGAGAAATACAGTGACACAGCAAGTGGGAGTTTAACTCGCTACTCATTCATTTGCCTGCTAAAACAGACAGTGTTTACTTGCATCATTGCCATAGTACTACACACTATGCTCTTGTGCCATCAGCATTATCAACAGTGCAAGGTCTGTGCGGCAGGCAACTTTTTCATGGCTGTTCTGTGAAAGTGACTGAAAAATGAACCAGCTGTTTGCACTGGATTTGATCTTCTACACCGCGTTCACCATAATGAAAAGCTCTGCGTCTTGCAACTTACGAGGTTTCAGTTCCAGTTACACATTTTGAGTTTTTTAAATTCTTTCAGCTTGGGACTTATCTGGAGTGGCACTTAAAGGTGAGGTTTTGGTAAAGTGATACTGGAACAAGAAGCTGAGGTACAGAGATTGTCACCAGACTAACACTTACCAGATTGTCAGGTTGCTCTGATTATCCAGCGTCTTGACCCTTTTCCCCTTTGAATTAGGACTGAGTCAACAGCTTTCCTTGGCATGGGATGGGAACCAAGTGCCCAACCCTTTCCAAGGAAAGCTGTTGGCCTGGGGCATGTTATCTTGATAGGTCTCATCTACAATTATCTGTCAAATTGTTTTTCATTACTGTTGAAATTAGATGAAAACACTGAAGCAGATGACATTTGACCACCAGTCGGTTTAAGGGGTAAAAGGGTTAGCCATTGAGGTTTCATGTGAAATGCTCCATGAAAACTCTTATGTGATCTTGTTTTCTTCATTCCTCATATATTCCTGATCTTAGAAGATATATCATTCTAGATAAAGCGGCAAGGTCTGTGTTGATTCTGACACCCTGCCACAAAAATTGTCATTTTTGCCAAATTATATTAATTATCAGGGGCCAATCCCCACATTGCAAGTGTAAAGCTTGCAGCTGCTAGTGTGTGTGTTCAACCTGGCTATGAAGTAGCTTGGCTCCTTCTTTAAAGTCACATTGGAACAATAACAAATTTGGTTCAAGGCAACAAACTTCCGAAATCAGGACGAGCTTTGAAATGAAATGAAATGAAATCTAATCTTAGTTTATCTGTCATTTCACACTATAACACTTTTGCTGTTTTAAAATGGTTACGAAACTCTAGTAGATTTCATAATGTTTGAGTGATTAGTATTGTCTTTCCCCGAGACTTTCATTCAACATATTCTGTGATAATGCAAAGCAGGAGGAGAGAAAAAAACAAACACGAAATGTATTAAAAAGTGGGGATGCCAGGGACCATTCATTGTAGCTGTGTGGTGAGACCCTGGCTCCTGCCTTGCAGCATGGCCAATCAAAGTGTTCTGCTATGGCCAGTTTGGTTTTTGAAACTTGTGAGTTATCTTGCCACTGAATTTTGTTAAAGCTGTGTATTGTGTATTCAGATTAGCAAACTGTTTTGGCTTGCATTTATCACTGGGTCACCTGTTAGGTTATTTCTAAATGTGAGAATAATGTCAAACTCTTTGTCCCTAAAGTGTGTTTTGTTTCAAATCCACTCTGCACTGCAAGGAAAAAAGTGAAAAACAAAATCAGATTTTCAATTGTGAATATAGAGTCTAATTTTTGAGCAGAGTAAAATGATCCAAAGTTCACTTGTGTTCCTGAAAATACCTAAAATATCAACAGGTGCCAACAATGAAACTTCTCTTTCTGCGTTTTGGGGACAGATTCCAGAGTTTTTTGTAAGATAATTTCAAAATTGATACCAAATTTTTAAAAGCCAGCCATGTGCAGGTTTCTGTTAACACATATATTTTGAAAGTTCTGATAAGAACCCAGCCACATCCTGGTTGTGTGTCAGTATCACTTTTCGCATTTTTATGCAACACAAGAAGCCTATGGTTAAAATTGGACAACTTAAAATTGTAAAAAGTTGTCCAGACAAGATTTTGTTCTAATAGGACCAGATTTGTATGTGTTTTGTTGGGAATCTGCTTCAACAGTCCAATTTCAGTTTGTGTGTCAGCCAACATGTGCTGTATAAGAACTGTTTTCACGTATTGCTCGGGTAGCTCAAACCTTCAAGCCGGCCAGTCAGTCTGGAGCTCACACATCTGCGAGTTGTAAAACATCCTGGTTTGTATATAGTGTATATGTTTCTACTGGCATTGTACCAAACAGTTCACCTATTGTGTATTTCAGATGTATCCATTAAAGTTTGAAACACTTCATGTTACTCTTCGAGATTTTTATCTTCAGTTTGAAATCCTTGCTTACCAAAAGTTCACAAAGAAGGCATATTATCTCCTCCATGGGCCTCTTGCACCATAAGCACGCCTTTCACTTTTCTGACTCAAAAAATGCAGAAATTGTGCACAAATTTCCCCTATTCATTATGTAAAAATAATGCCATAATATTCAAAGCATAGATCTGAGCTTCAGCCTCACATTATGGATACAATGGTCCCTCTCCAATATGTACAAATGGACGGACAGAATGACGGATGGACAGACGAGTGTTCACAGAAGCTCTGCAACCAATGGTCAGCACAGCTAAAAAAGAACAAACTGCTTCAATTTTAGTAGTAACTTCGAGCATAAATAAACAAAACAAATAAAACTGTTGCCACCGGTGTTGTGATGCAAAACAGAAAAATGCGCCCATTCAGCTTCATGAGATGGGGCTTGTTGAAGGTGGGCCTTCTTGTCTTGTTTGGATCAGAACACCAGCAATAACTGATAGTGCTCCCAAGATGAGACAAGGCATGTGACAGTAGGTAATTTTTCTGCTGAAATTTAAGCTTCACTTGATATACTTCAGACTAATACCTTACATGTACTTACTGGTGATGAGGTCTGGGTGCCAACCCAATTGCGCACCTGCTTTGGAATAGTCATGATGTTTAGAATTATGCAAATTAGGGGCATGTAGATTTTTAAAAGCTCTATATCTTCCAAACTATTGCAGACAGACACAAAATTTCAAAGTACAAGTCAAGGTTTGTGACACGTGCCAATGTAATGGACAGTAAATGAAAGTTGTAGAATTTCAAATTATGCTAATTAGGGGCATTAAAAAATTTTAAAATTGACTATCGTCAAAACTTTTATAGACAGAAATGCCATTCCAACTTCAATTTATATGTTTGTTTCAAAGCCACATCCAATGAACCATGAGCCAAAGTTGTAGGATTTTAATTAAGCAAATTAGGTGAATATGCAAAATTTTAAACTTGAATAGCTTCAAAACTATTGTAGCTAGAGGTGCCATTCTAACTTCAATTTGTAGGTATGTGACATAGCCCCATTCAATGAACCATAAACCAAAGTTGTAGGCTTTTAATTTATGCAAATTAAGCTAATACACAAAATTTAGTTTATGTTGAATTATGGCAAAAGTGTAGCATTTCAAACTGTTCTCATTTTGAAGGCACCCAGATTTGCTATGAAGCAAGTCTTCTTTTCTAGTTTTGACTTTAAAATTGTCCTTTCTTCAAGTTAATTCTATGCAATATCTAAAATATACCAAAACCAACTTAACACATCTGTTCAACTGACAGACCCACTTCACAAGCTGCTGACTAAAATAATAAAATAAAGTTCTCCTTCTGTTTATCCTGGTGGTGGGGTCCACAGAGTGGACCGTGCTAAAGCAAAACTGCCTTATGACGAGGGGACTTTTAACATAGAAGTAATGGGAGAAGTCACTCAGTAGGAGCCATGGTGCCCACTATGTTATATGAGTGACTGTCTTGTAATTAGGGCTGTTACAGGGAGCACAATAAACAGGGAGCAGAACAATATTAAAACAAACACATGCCAGTGTCAATGTGCTGAACTAAAGTGGTGCCCATTGCCAGTACCATAGTGATAGACTGGCAGGGTTTCCCTGGGAAATTTTGGAAAAGGGCGAAGGGGTTGCCCGAAACAGCACAAACTGCAAACATTAAAGCCCAAGCCTCAAATTGAATACAATAAATGCAAACCTAAACACTTGCAGGTCCATGCTGTATACAGGCCATCTGCCGCATTGTCTGCTGGCTTTTAATCAATTTTAGTTTTTAGCTCTGCTGACCAAAGGTCGCAGAGCTTATGCGACCACTCATGTCTGTCTGTCCATCCATCCATCCATCTAATTTCTACTTTTGCCATAAACTCAGCTGACGAACTAGTTAGAAGAGCCAAAAAAGTGATAACCTTACCAATTCTCTTTTTATATTTCAAAGGTTGAGAGGACCAGTTTAAAACCACCAGTTGCCTTTTGTGGGTGACTGCCTGTCTCAAGTCAGGAGTGAAATTGTTTCTTCACATTGGTATTGGAAAATGAATGTTAATGCTTTGGTATCTCTGAAATCTCTTTGCTGTCATTATGTCTGGGCGCCAACCCAGACATCTTGTTTTTCCAAGAATATTCTTTCTTTCTTTCTTTCTTTCTTTCTTTCTTTCTCTCTCTCTCTCTCTCCCTCCCTCCCTCCCTCCCTCTCTCTCTTTCTTTCTTTCTTTCTTTCTTTCTTTCTTTCTTTCTTTCTTTCTTTCTTTCTTTCTTTCTTTCTTTCTTTCTTTCTTTCTTTATGACCAGATTTGTCCAGAGTTTATCTCAGACCCTACTATTCCGACAACCACCAAATTTGCCATGGTGAATGACCTACCAGTGAAATTAGGCACCTGACTTGGAATAGTCAGGATGATTAAGATTATGCAAATGAGGGGCAATTAAAATTTTAAAAGCTCCCTATCTTCTAATCTATTGGAGATAGACACAAATTTCTAACTTACACATATAGGTTTGAGACAACTGGCAAATCCAATAGCATACAAAGAAAACTTGGGAAATCTTAATGTATACTAAATTCACCAAATTTCTCCCCAATCCACATACAGGCCCTTGAACAACTTGCTGTGTGACCTATTGCTTGACCTCCATGGTGCCAGGCAACCATTTTGCATTCATAATTAATTAGCTTGAACCTGTGTCTTACAGGCAACTTTCTATCCATGTATGCTAGATGTATGCATTGCGTTTTGTAGCAAATTGGGGGGGGGGGGGGAATCCCAACAACTATGTAATGAGGCTCTCAATAAAATACAGAGTATCTCTTTCTGTTCATGCAGGAACAGATTGACTCCATGCTGTCATATGTACCAGGCAGGCTATAGTTTCCACTAGTGCAGAACAGACCTGTCAATGCACCATGACCGAAATTGGTGTCCTAGCTGGCCTGTTTTTGCCTAAGGCAATGTCAGTCTGCTGAGCTTATCAGTCCCAAGGGATCGGAGGGGTGGGACTTCTAGGCAGAACAAGCCTGAGTGTACCCTCTGTTTACAATAGACAACATACAGAGCTGAGTGAGCGACCAAGGAGGGTAAATTTGTGTCATCTCAGTGGATACTTTCATGCCTTTTGTTTTCTTGTAACCAGTGAGCTGAGGCCTGTTCTTCATAGCCAATACTGAAACAGTATAGTTTTTGTCTTGGTTCACAGGTACATGTTTATGTAGTTTCTTGACACTTCTGTTAAAATTTGTTTATGTAATAAAGGAAGAAAGACAGTTTTGTATTGCATGTATACACATCCCCTTGAATTATATGTATATACTGTACATATATATATATATATATATATATATATATATATATATATATATATATATATATATATATATATATATATATATATATATATATATATATATACACATATATATATGTGCATGTATGAATAATGTACATATATATGCACACATACTCATCCATACTGCCCAGAAGGGCTGACCCTCTCAGGAGTGGGCACTTTTCTCTGGTCTCATGGCCGACTTTTCTCTGGTCCCAAGGGTGCTCAGTTTAGAAAGGGTTTTACTGTATCAGTAAACACTGGAATTTTCTTTCTTTCTCTTTCTTTCTTTCGTTCCTTCTTTCTTTCTTTTTCTTTCTTTCGTTCTTTCTTTCTTTCCTTCCAAACAACCAAGTTGGTCTGGAGATTTTCTCAAGCACTCTTTTTCCGAAAAGCACCAATCTTGCTATGCTGACTGACCTAACCAGTGAAATTGTGCATCTCATTTGGAATAGTCATGATGTTTAAAAGTACGCAAATTTAGGGGAATTTTAAAAGCTCCGTATCTTCAAAAATATAGTAGATACTCAAAATATCAATGTGCATATATAGGTTTGCGACACCTGCCAATATAACGGACAGTGTAAGTTAAGTAGAATTTCAAATTATGCTAATAAGGGGCCTTGCAAAGTTTCAAAGTTGAATATCTCCAAAACTATTATACATAGACATGCGATTTCAACTTCAATTTATAGGTTTGTGGCAAAGCCGCATCAAATGAACCATGAACTAAAGTTGTAGGATTTTAATTTATGCAAATTAGGAAAAATGTAAATCTTGAGTAGCTTCAAAACTATTATAGAGGTGCCATTCTTACTAATGTATGGGTTTGTGGCAAAGCCCCATCCAATGAACCATAAACCAAAGTTGTAGGCTTTCATTTTATGCAAATTAGGCAAATACACAAAATTAAAATGTTGAACAGCTTCAAAACTATTATAGATCTAGTTTCATTCAAACTTCATTTTATGAGTTTGGGACATGGCCACATCCAATGAACCAAGAACCAAAGTTGTAGCATTTTATTTTATAAAAATTAGGCTAATACACAAAATTAAGATTATGTTGAACAATGGCAAAGTGTAGCATTTCAAGCTAGTTCTCATTTTAAAGGTAACCAGATTTGTTGTGAAGCAAATCTTCTTTTCTAGTTTTATTTATTTTTTTCTATTTTCGTAACATACTGATCTGGCAGCTTGGGAAACAGATGCCAGTTTCTGGTCAAATATTTAGTTATTGATGATTACAACAACAGCCTTCTGTATTTAAAGAGGACTAGGCGGCAACTTCCCAAGACAGCAACTCACTCACGGTAGGGTGGTATGCTTCCTTGGTGGTTTTTGCACTGCCCTAGTGGAAGTAGAAGCTGGACTTCCTTCCCCTTCGAATGTCATCTGCTTCAGGGTTTTACACAAATTTCAACAGTAATGCCAAAACAATTTGACAGAGAATTACAGAGGAGAGAAATGTAACATGTCCCAGGTGAACAGGCTCAGTCTTCATTCAAGAGGACATGGTGAGCGCAATGTCCAACTGGTTTTGGAGTAAGTTTGTTCACCTCACGATTCGGAGATATTTTGGCACATAGGTTTTTTTTGTCATGTCCAAATTTGCAAGTTCTATTCCAATACAATCTGAAGAAATGAGATACTTTTCACGTTAACATGGCAGTCGACGGACGGAGTTAACCATTAAATCTTGATTAGTCAATAGGCATCAATATGGCCGCTTCTTCAGGGCAAATCTTTTGATTTCAAGCAAACACAAACAAATTTGCTCAGTAAACCCTCAAGGGCAAGACATATCGCGGATTTTTGAATCCGTTCTTTTTTACATGCATATTAATAATGAACAGTTCCTCAAACTTGATGATTCCAGAAAAAAAAAAGAAAACTTTCTATTTTGTATTGCCTTGGTCAAAAAACATGGTTTAAAGAAAATTCCCTCTATATTTTGGAGACACAAGTATTGAGCTTATAATAATACAAAATTAGATCATTTTATCTTGGCAGTGTTTAAAGATATATCTAAAATTTCACAAAACTATTTTTTAACCAAAAAACCTTGTGTTTATACAGTAATTTTGAATTTTTCCTTTAATACAGAACAATTCTACGCAGCCTTGCAGACGGTTCAGTATGTAGATTTATTTTGCCAGGAATGCATGTATTTGATACTTGATCCAGAAGTGAAGTACCTGTGCTGAGTTGGGAGATTTCTTTAACTCATTCCATATTATGGTGACAGGCATTGGTCAGTGGTTCTGGCACTGACTTAAGACTATAGGCATATTGGTACTTGAATGAAAGCTCTTTTCATGAAGAATTTAAATGTGCAATTGTCGTCTTAAAACTAGGAAAATATACAGGAAATCAGGGACTAGTATGGAATGAGTTAAAATGTGGGTGAATGCATAGGCAAACATAGGAATGGTCTAGTGGAAGATAAATGAAAAACAACTCTTGCATAATGATAGAAGCAGCAATGTAATTGCCAGCCACGTCATACATACATAATATAAGAGAACACATGTGACCGGAGGCAGGCCAATGGTTCCAATATTTCCTGCCAGGTGGCCCTACAAAATAACCACAGTAAATACCTGCCAGCATTCATGCAGAAAAAAAAAAAAGCAATGTACATGAGCAGGATTTAACAATGCTAGCGTTATGCATAAAACATCATAAAATTATTCTGATCAGTCAATTAAAAACCCTACAGCCATGCTGTAACAGGCGAACAAGTGCATGATGGGAAAGCTGGTGTTTACACCATACATAGGAAGTTGCAGATTGATGTTGACACATTATATAAGCAGTACTACTCTTTTCCTCATCGCTTTCCCTCATAATACGACAAGTTACCCAAATGTAGTACAAAATCTTGTACTTTTATCCAAATGCTGGAGCAATTAGCATTTTTTTGTATCACAACTCCCAAGCCCCTTACTAGGAATAAATCCTTTGCACGATGTTGATGCTTAGCACCAAGTACACCTTATGTATGTATATATATTGATAATTTGTACTTCTATATTGTGTGGGAAAGTCCAGTGCTATACCTCAGCTGTTGGTAAACTACTGCCAAGTGGAGTTCACTTGCCTGCATGGCAGACCTAACTTCTTTGTAATGTTCATCCAAGCTCCCAAATTGTACATTAAATCGTGAATTCTGTTGAATTTCTACAACCATCAGGCTGATGCCCGTAGACGTTTCTTTTGCTTGGGAGAACCTGTATTAAAATTACATATGCAACTATTCAATTCAGACATTTTCTCTCCCTTAGGGAAAAAGCTGGTTTAAAATTACACATACAAATCTTCACTTCTGAGTATTTTCCAAACACTGAAAAATCAACCCCATACATTACCATAAAATTGAATATGGTGGTCTTTTTACAGCCGAATCATACACTTATGAGAAAGCAATACATTTGCATTTTGCAACTTTTAAGTACCATGGTCTAAAAGCATACAATGTACGTTTTACAAAACAGTTCTTGTAAGAGCATGCTTTATCAGTGAAAAAAAAAAAAACCCTGATTCAAGTCCTTTCAAAATAATGCCCTTTACTTCATCTATGAATATTTCCATCTCAACAGATTTGATCTTTTGACAATTTCTTGATCCTTCTGGCAGAGTATACAATTATCTCAACCTTGAGCATTTTGCAACGGGGGAAAAAAAAGACTTCCCACAAGTCTGCAGTCACAAAACAATATACACCTTGACCCTTTCTCAACCATTTAAAGTTGACCCCCCATTCCGTTCTGTGTTTCTTCATACCCAGGTCAACAATTTTCATTCCTGGCCGCTGCCTGCGACTTGACAGGTAACGCAATAGCTGTCCTTTTGACTAGGCAGTTTGGTACTTGAAGCAAAGCTCTTTTGACGACAAATGAAAATACATCAAGTTTTAACTGCTGCACAACACGAAATGAGTTTCTGAGCAACAGGAACTTGTGCTGAAGAAATTGTCACTAAAATTGCATGGCTCTCCACATGCTTGAGTGGTATTCCTGAATTATTATTAAAAAAAAAATATATATATATTCGTTTTTTCACGCATAACATCCTTGGGGTTTCCATAGTTTTTTTTTTACTAACATTTTTGAAAAGCTCACCCTTACCCAGTTACAGACTGTCACATGTATTTACCACAATAAATCGTAATTGTCAGTTCAGTTTAATCCCTTGGAGGCATTTATTCCATGTCTATGTGTGCGGTCTGGGGTTCACAGTGCCCGACAAGTCATTCTCCAGTTGCTGCACTGGCACCTGCGGCAGGACTCCTAACCGCCGACCATGGCTTTCTCTCCTCTCAGCACAGAGGCAAAGGGTTACTCTATCAGAGGGGACAATCTTAAGTGCCAGTGGTCTCTGTGTTAACACTAAGATATACCTCCTCAGCATTCAGGTGACTAAATAATGTTTTAAAGGCACTGCATCAATAAAACTGATAAATTTCTGTTCCGTTTCATTTACGCCACCTTGCCGTACAGAGAACCAGGAATGTACAGCTAAAGCTAGCAGTAAGTCACTGTAAGTGTATACAGAACTCTTCAGTCCATCTGCTGAATTCATCAGAATCAGAGGCTCTTTTGAAGCTGGTACAACATAGAAGTCTCCATACCAGAGATGCCTGCTAATTTGGATCAAAGTGATCAGTGCCGGCTGCATTTCTGAACTCAAATTAGTCATAGAAACAGCTTTCCTTCAAGTACCAAAAGTGACAGCAGCTCTTGCATTCTTTGCCAAGTCGCTCTCCACCTGCAGGTAAATTCTCCCTGGTATCCCCCTGTTGCGGGTGGAGACATCTGGGGGGAAAAAACAAAACCTCATTCATACCTCGGCAGAAAAATGTCCTGTGACACAGGAAGGAGGTCATATCACCATGCAGACTATCCGGTATTTGATACGCCACCTTTATATACCAATAACCAATACCTTTACCAACATAGTCTGGAGAGGGGGATTGTTTTCTGTACCACGGAAGTACAGATGTAGGTAACGGCCAGTGGTATGTAATTCCAGACACATCAAGAACAAAATAGCACATCTATTAAGAAACTGAGCACCGACTGGTCAGCAAGAGTCTAATCTACCATAAGCACACATGGCAATACAAGAATTGAGCTTTCCCAGGAAATCACCCATCCACCCACGCCCTCTCCTGATTGGAACAAGTCTGGGTGAGTCAACAGCTTTTCCTTGACATTGGTTAATGCTAATGCACTCACCTCACTTCGTGGAAAGCTGTTGACCCAGACCATGTTATCTTACAGGCCTGCTCCACATTTCTCATTCAAAATGTTTTGTACAAAGGAGAAAAGTTACATAACAACATGAAACACAGATGTTTTCACTCGGGCACCTTTGGGCAATTTGAATTTTTTTTTTTTTTCTCAAAAGGGTCCATATTCAAGTTGGGCAAGTTTGTATCCACCATCATTGCCTCTTTTCAATGGTTTATCTTCTCATTTGGACAGTGCCATAATTTTCCCATTGCCAGCTGCATGTCACACCCCATACAGACTTGTCCTCAAATGTACACAGGTTTTGCCCTGATTTTTTTATTTTTTTTCTCAGTCCACAGTAAGCTTGTCACTCTTTTATGTGCCTGGCTGGGCCTACATAAAACACACAGACTTCAGGCGTAGCACGTTAGCACTTGAATGACAGCATTTCATGTGCAGAACCTGCATACCAAAATCCATCGCCAATTGGGGCCAAATTGATTTTTTTTTTTTAACACTTGCAACCTGATAAAAATATTCCATACAGATAACATTTCAGTCCCAGGGTTTACCAGCAATATGTTTGTAAATAGAAACATATCACATTATCAACAAAAACAGAATGAAAAAAACTTACAAATATCATGAACATAAACTTCCTGCTATATGAGAAATAAGAGTGCTTCCTCTTGAAGAACACCAACATGTTGAACATAGAAACTTTGGTGCTCAACAAAGAAATATATCAAGCAGTGTATTTCAGACAAATATAACCAGTATTTGCTGAACAGCTGAAAACTCCTATGTCTGTATAAATTTGCATTCTGTTTACTACACGTTCAGACCATGCTGTCGTTCTACCTGAAGCAATTACTCTTCTCAACTCATTCCGCCTTGCCGTGGTAACGGTCATAGTCAGTGGTTTTCGTTTTTTTCTGGCAATTCATTTTTCTGCAGTATGTCTTACCAGGTAATGCCCCCCCCCCCCCCAAAAAAAAAAGAAAAAAGAAAAAAGAAATTCACTGACTTTAAACCTGTCATGCTGCATTTGATATAAAGCTCTCATTAAGAATTTGATCTTATGTTTCACTTGAATCCAGCGAAATGTGTGGGCAAAGTAGGAACCAGTACTGAAAGGGTCGATACGAATTTTACTTCCATTTACGCAAATATATGAAATAAAAAAGAGCATGGATTTCTCTGTGTCACCCTGTCACCTTCATTAAGTACTTTGACGAGACCTGAGAGAAAACCTTTAGATTTTTATCATGGTCCCATTTGCTCTCTCAAGCATGTTGAGTTACCACTTGACCCAGTGCAGAACAAAATAATTTGATCACAAATTTTACGTAACGTAACAAGATAAAATGGATCCAATACTAAATAAAATAATGATCATCACAATCAGTGTCAAAACTCAGCAAGAAGTTGTCTTAGGCTACACACCATACACTATCTCTTGGAATTTTATTACTGTATAAACTACATGGGACCCACATCTTTGCAATTTGTACAAAAATACAGAACATGAATTTTGTTTCTTTCAACGCAGACTTTTCGGATCTCAACACCCACACGCCTCCATCTTACAAGTCTCAAGCAAATTTTACAGCAACACTGCTGTCTCAAGCAACCACACGTTGGTCAAAAGACCACAATTACTACCGATTACCCTGTCTTCTTGGCCCATCTTTAACATTTGGACACTTTTGATGCCAACTTTCAAATGAAATAAAACCTAAGCTACTCAAAGCACCCATCAGGTAGCATTGGCTAATATCAACAATAAGCTTTGCAGAGATGCATCAAAACATTGCAACATACATGTGTGAGGCAGAAATTAAAAAAAAAAAAGTCATTCACTGTGCCTCATATACTTCCATCACATTGAGCCTCATAAAAAATTACAATGTTTCTTTTATTAAGTATATATGTGCTGTGCATTGTAGCATTTTTTTATTTTTCATTGTTCAACATCTTGACACAAGAGAGATGCAATTTACCATAAAAAGCCCTAACCACCCACCCCACCCCTCCTCATTATCCTGCAATGGGAGGGGGCTTTGACCTCTTTCATACAGTATACAACATTAGCGTAAGTCTGTTGAAACTTCTGAACGTTTAATAGCTAGTGTTCACACACTTTGCTGGGGTCTAAGTTAAAAAAAAAAAAAAAAATCATCCATTTAACCACTCATCAAAAATGTACAATTCATTTTGTCCCCTTGAATATCACCACTGGTATCTGAATAAAATGTGGCAGTCTTGAGTTGAATTTTTCCCATGACAGAAAATTAATTTCTGGCATGCCTTTGCATGTTTACAAAGCCATTTTTTTTTGTGTATGTGGTCCAACTCAAGAGTGCAGGACTGACCAAGCCAAAATTCACGCAAGGCAATATGTATAACCTTTATCACTTGGTACTTTTCACCATTCCCACGCATCCCTGTAACCAAGATACAGTTCAGGCTCCACAAGCCTTGCTCCACATTTATGATCGTGAAGCAGAAAAAGATGTTGACGTTGGTGTAGATATTTCTCCCACGTTTACAACAACAGAATGGACTGAGATAGCAACATGTCCATCATTGTCCTTGGCGTGGTGCACAGACAACACGGTCATCGTTACAGGTGGAAAATTTTTTGCATATTTCAGACTACTTCAAACCATATACACTCTGCACTACTCACTAATCAGTCAAATTTTAAACTTTGTGTTTTTTAAAAATCTGAAACATCACATTCTTGACAGATAAAACTGACCTAAAGAATTGCTCAAATTCATCACCCAAAATCTTGCAACTATGTTTCATACATTTTGATATACCCACGGTTAAAAGCAATTTATTAGCTGTTCCATCTGGTAACCGTAAGGCAATGCAACACATGAAACTCAAAGAGCTTGACGAATTTTCCTTTCACTCCCCTCCCCCCCCCCCAAAAAATAAAAGGGTATTAGATTAAATGAATTCACTTTCTGCTTCACAGAAATGCGAAATACTTCATATCAACACACTGTGGAATCTCCATTTGATCATTAGCTAAATGTGGGACCAACTGAATTCACATGTTGCACGATTATGTATATTTCCCACCAGATGTCATCAGTATCCTGCAAACTGGCTTCACCACTATGTTGTGTGGGCTGTCCGGTTTCCTTGGGACATTTTAAAGTATCATCAAAATGCCATATATCTTTGATAAAATATATCACATAGATATATTGTCAAACGTTTATCCTGCATATTTTGGTGAGAATTAAACGACGGATAAAAAGGAAATTCTTCAATGTATCTATATTAATTTAGAGACAGGCTGTGACAGGAACCAACATGGAGCATGCAAAAAGTGGCAAATACATTTTGTGTATTGATAGTATGAAGTGTTGCAGCACATTTGATTTTTTCAGATAAATACAGTTCTGAAGAAATAAATTAAAAAAAAAAAAAAAAAAGAATTGACACAGGGTAATTAATTGTAAAAGACTATCAGTTTCCTGTCAATACAAGTGACTCGCTTTGTGCGCAACACAGGTTGTCTGCAGGTTGATATGCACATTGGCCCAACTGATGCTAGTGACACCTGGAAGGCATTAAGCACAGCAGCAGTTCTGCAGTCTATGGGTATGTCTTCCTTGTATTAGTTTTACCGAATTTTGCTACGTTTCACAATGTCATTGATCACCTTGACAGAACTAAGAACGTCTTCTGCAGCAGCTGCAACCTAAACAGAATTCAGAGCCATGTTTGCCCAGAAGAACCCAAGCATTCATCAGATGCCACTGTACAGGCAATCTGCTGGGCAAGTGAGAGTCATGCAAGAATAAAGTGAACAAAATTTCAGTGACGAAAGCTTAAACTGATCATCAGAAGTATGTCAGTCCAGCCAAAATCTTTCCCCGCTCAAACTGCCCAAAAGTGTCAGGATGTAAATTGTCATCTCCCCTAAAATTTTTACTTAAATTGCATGTTACTAGAAAACATTTTTGCCAAGACCTGTAAGCAAGACCATTCATGATCGTCTATACCTTTCCTTGGTCTTGGTCGGGTGCATTGCGCCCAACCCGTGCCAAGGAAACCTATCGATGACCACAAATGGTTTTGCTTCCAGATCCAAATGATGCTCATCACGGACTGTCCAAAGTGGACTTGCAAGAGAACTAACAAGAAGATAACATTTTTTCTTGTTTAAACTGTGCCAAGTACCCAAAGGTAAAATGTCCTCTGTTTTGACTCAAATCTTTCCTTGCTACTAACTATTTTGAGCGCCAATGTAGATAAAACCTATGAAGACAACAGATCAACAAAAACGTCCTTGACGTGGGGTTGACACACTGTGCCCGACCCACCGTAACGACGGTCTTATTCTGACCAGGAAAGGGTCACATTTGCCAGAAACTATTAACCACCCCGGTGGCTTTAACTTGGAAGCCTAGACTGATTGCTTTCCTCTCATATTTTGGCATTATTATTGGCTTTCCTTGGCACAGGTTGGCAATGAACACGCCAGCCCCGGCCACGCAAAAGCCTGACCTAGCAAAAGTTTTTTTCTGATTGGCCTCCTCGCAAATTCAAGTTCTTTTTCTACTCCGTGTTTCAATTTGTCAAGAAGATTGATACAGTTGACCTTTGACCCCCCAAGCCCGCTTCGGTCAGTTGAAACTCCAAAGGGTTAATGCTGCATGTACATGGAGTGACTACCATTGCAAAGCTGTATAACTTGAAACACCACCAGACAGGCTAAAACCTCAACACCAGGACACCAGATGTTTTCTGCAAAATGTGTCTGGTATCTTGCACGTTTGATATACGAGCCAAATGGCCAAGGAATTTGACTTTAAGTCCCACAAAACATGTGTCATTAAGTGACCATGTCAGCTGTCTCAAGGTCATTATCATGATGTTTCACTGTACCTCAGAAAGATGTGGTCATGGTTTTTCAGATGGGTGGTCCAACAGGTCAACCTGGTTCTTCAGTGATCGGACTTGGTAGTTCTGCTGGTGTCCTCCAGGTGGACAGTTTACATGTACAGTGGTCCCTGTCTTGAAGGACCACCCAAAACGGCAGGTCCAAAAGTGGCCTCTCATTAGAGGTACAATAACATGAGTAAGATAGCAGGAAGCCAAAAGTGGTCGTTCTAGCCAGGTGGTCTCTCCTTTGAGTGACCTCTGAAAACAGGTGCCACTGTACAGTCTGCTCGGCAAGTGAGAGTCATACAAGAATAAAGTGATCAGATAATGTTACAATGTTTCAAATGAAAGGCCCTCCTCCACATGCTTGGGGCACATTGAACTCGAAAACACAGTTCACCATTACAATCAAAGGGCACTTTTAGAACTTATTACTATACGAACAATCCAGACTGAACGGACTCAAGTGAGACACAAGCAAAAAATTAAGCACCTGCGACACACAATATACAAGTTCAAGTAATTTGGTTCAAGATCCATTGAAGCCCAAGAGTGCATCAGTTGACCCACATTTGTTCTCAGCTCTGGAAAATGCACCAGTCCTCCTCAGATTTACATAAATATTTCACTTTACGTTTCACCTATGGTGAAAACCATAACCCCCGTGACCTTCCTCCCTACCGCCCACAGACTCTGGACGCTCGGAACGAACTTGCAAGGTAACCTCTGACTTTATCTTCAGTTTGTCCTCCGTGTCAAAACTTGGCATACAAACATCACAAAAATATTCGATATAAATGGCATGAAAAGCAGAGATGATGATGTGAACAAAGGAAAAATGCAGCATCAGCAGAGGATGATACCAGTGATTGACTGTACGCAAGTACATTAAGATTCGTGCACACTTTGGCTGCTACCTGCAACTATGAACACAGAGAAATATTTACAATAAACATCAGTGAATAAATGCACCACACTCTTAGCGTGTACGTTACCTGTACATGTATGCACCTGGGGAAAACTTGCCTGCCATACAATGCCCCTTGCACTACTGAAAGCCATGGGGCCTATGTTCTATATTGCAATTCGTACCCTGTTACCAAACAAAAAGACAAGTGTAGCTTAAGGTAAGTATGTTGACCTCACTGGCTACTAGGGTTGCCAGACCTTTAACATTCTGTTACCTGGTTGCAAGGTGGCGCCACTTATTTCTGAATCCCGTTGACTTTATTTATTTGCCTTTTGAGCAGTCAATGAAGCTATTTGTTTGGCTCTCAAGTGGCTCCACCTGGTAACAGATTGATGTCACAAGTGCTGCCACCTATAGCTTACACTGTTATTGTATACTTTCGTAAGCAACAGGCACACAGTTTCAGACCAAAAAAATTGCATCGCCTAATTACACTATGTAACGAGACTGTCCAGGGGCATTGACTTCAAACTCACCAATTAAGAAAAAGAAACATCCTTATAAACATATACCCAAGTCAACATGGGGCTGCCTGAACATAAGTTGCAGTTGAAATGAGATGCCTGAGGGGAAACCTACCTGGTCTATCCGTAAATGTTTTGTTTTTGTGCAAGGACTAAATCCAAGTACAATATCTGGAATTAGTCATCGGCCATGACCAAACTCAAAAAAACTACCTCCTGTATCTGCTATAAGACCAAACTCGCCTCCCACTTTTTGCATTTTTCAGCTCTCCAGCTTTCAACTAGTTCCACTGCAAAAAAAAATAGGTGTCCAGAGGTCTACTAAATAGACCATTGTTTTTCAGCTATATTGAATTCGCAAACACTCGCTTTGTTTTCAGTTTTAACTTTCATTTGCCTACTTTTAACCTGTGCAGGTTGCATGCTGTTTGAAAATGCTACAAAGGAAGGCACCATAAAATAATTGGAGTTGCATAGGAGTTGCCGATCAGCATGAAGCAACAGTGAATCGATGAGGTAAACTGAATGTATGGCTAATCAAGGCGCACCTGTGAATTACAGTGCCTACCAATTTTGAAAAAAGAAAAAAAAAAAAAATCTGTCCCGTGAAACTGCCTCGCTGTAACAAGTGGAGCACATTAGTTAAACTTACAAAGTGAAACAATGGCAATCATATTTCGAGGCAATACCATTAGTTATCCACAGGGTAATACCAGTTTCCTGAGTGGCGGATGACTGCTGTATTGCCCAGCCAACTAAAGGGTAACAAATTTATCCCATTTTGGTACAATTTCACAGCAAATAAAATCACAACACAACGTATTTATTGTAATTTTACCCCGTTTGTCTGTGTTTTCTTTTCCTTCTGCCAATTTGCTTGCAGCTGTCATCTGCTACATGCTGCTTACTTTGTAATAGCATTCTCTGCTGCTAGGTGGCGAGGTGCCGTATTTCCACACGCCTGCTATTACACTCTGCCGCTAGGTGGCCAGGTGCCATATTTTCACACACCTGGTAATACCATGATTTGCGCTAAATGCGACAAGCACCCCACAGCTATTAACCAATCAGTTGCCTAGAAATTTCATGAAAATGGGATAAATAACCAGCCCTTCCTATGATGGGGTCAACCGTCAAGGTAGCCTCATTTTGGTATGTAACATGGCCCACACAAGTATTTTCCACGATGGTGTCAAAGGTCAAAGGTCACAGTGGCCTAATTTTCCTATGCAACATCCCACTGCGCCTTGAAGTATCCATACATCAAGTTTAGTGTAAGTATTTAAGTACAGGCAATGAGGCCTGGACAGACATTTTTGGACAGAACAACCAAAGGACAAAACGGACGGGGTGCAAAGCAACAGTTAAAAAAGAACACCCACTTGTGCCCCGATTCTGATTTTTTTTCCTGGTGTCAGGTCACCAATCATATTAATTATGCTACAAGTACAGTACCTGCATTGGCATTTGCCATAATCCTCACCTAAATCTTTCCCTTTGCTTTTAAAGCTATTTATACAAAGCACAGTTAGGTAACTATCTACACGACTAACAAGACAGGGAGAAACGCTGTTACCTTTCCTTTTGAAACACGGGTGTCTCATTCCCTAACTCTTAACTAAACACTCCCTCAGGCATCTGTTATTATTATGAAGCAACCCTTATCTTTACAAAAATGTACACATAAAACGCAAATTTCCTCCTCACTGGGTGATATCATCACAAATGTGTTTGATAGTTTGGCCCCCCCCAAAAAAAACCCACAAAAAAACCCCCACAGATGGATAAACCACCTGCTGAATCAAAATAAAGAGAAAAAACAGGAATCAAGAAACATTACAAATTATGAAAAATCTGCTGATGCAATTTGAAGGTATTTTTTGGCTTATCCTTCTCAAAAGCCAACACAGAACTTTATATTGTAACCCATAATCTTCTGAAAAAACTTTTTAAAAATGATTACCTGACCAGATCTGTATATTTTTTTTTTTGCGATTCAGGTAAAGCGTGCTCATGATCACAATACACTGATTGTACATTCCTATATGCTGCATCAAGTAATCGCTATAAGCTTATAAAAATTTAAAAAAAAAAAAAAAAAATCTCGTCTGACCTTGATTGTTGTGCATTGTACTGTAAATTCATGTATACAATATCCCATTTACATGAAGCATAAGTGTGAGTCCAGGACGTGCTGTACAGAAAACATGTTCCTTGCACAAAAATTCAGACTCATTTTCACAGCATAACAGACATGGGTGAGGCATAGCAAGCTTTGCAAAATGTTTGTCCTTACTTTGGCAGCTTAAACTACTGCCTCCAAGTCTTGCGTTTAGGGCTGGATCTTACTATACAAAGCTGTTGTTTCACCTCTCTTTAAATGCTACATGGGTTTGCAATAGCAACGGCGGCTTACACAATGAATACAATGCACTTTTTAAGTTGGGAGAAAACCAATTTCATATCAACATCGGAAATCAGCTGCTCGCAGTGTTGTCATATCACCGTCCGTACTTCCAAATTGTCTCAATGAAATACTTGATTTATTTACCGAGTCTTCCACTTTGTGGGGAACCGAGAAGTCTCCTGAACTCTGTGACATAATCCGATCATCATACAGTGACAATCGTGCATTTTTCGTATTTCCACTCTCCTTATTGTCTTTTTTCTGCGCCAGCTTCTCAATGTTCTGGCATATGTTATTGGCAATGTGCGGATCTTTGTGTATTTTACCTTTGTTGTTATTTCTGTTGAGATTTTCATCTTTATGTTTGGTTTCCTTAAATTTCACACTGCTGGGTAAAGTGGCCGAATACTGGGTATAATTGTGACCATTGACGGGCAGGGTGCTCGGCCGCTGCACTTTATAACCATCTGGTGCAAAAACGTCATCGTCATAAATATCTGGACTGAGGGCTTTAACAACTCGCACATCATCATTACTACGTGATTTTCGCCGCACTTTCATGATGGTGGGCACCCCATTGGCAGTGGTCTCAAGCTTAGCTATGCCCACTTCAGCATTTCCTAGTCTCGGATTGCTAGGTCTTGCCACAGAGTTCTGTTTAGATCGCCGACGCCCAGAAGGGCTATCTACAGCTAAAGTCTTGGGTCTCACTACTGGAGCCCCATTTACCATGCGGACTTCTGTAGGCACTGGCCTCGGAGCCAAATTTGACTTGTCGGCTGATGTATACACATTATGACTGGATTGTCTCTTGGCAGATTGCGACTTTGGCAAAAGAGCGGATGCAGAGCACTTGCTATTGTCTTTATCATTCACATATGCTTTGTCATAGTTTCCCGATTTTTTCCCAAAGAGAGAGAAACTAAACTTCCCTTTATTCTCCTTAGATTTCTTATTTTTGCCCCAACGGCCCTTGTGGCCCTGAGATTCTCGACTCCCTGGTCTGGCAGCCGAAGCTTTACTGTCACTTGCCACATTGGGCTGCTTTGGTCGCACCACCATCGAGTCTCTCGAGTTCACTTGATTGTGTACACGGGAGCGAACAGGATGCACCCTTTGTTGGTGGCTTAGAATGTCATTTTGCACCAAGGAGCTTTCAAGATTGTCAGCAATGGCGTCAAATATTTCATCGGAAAATGTGCCACTGGTAGTGCTGCCAAGACGGCGCTGCTTCTCCTTTTCCTCTTGTGCGTGCTGGGCCACCGACTTCTCCACGAGAGTATTACCGAGCACTGCCAACTCCTCATCACTGCGCTTGTGGGTGTTACGTTCCACTGTTGGATTCTGCCCTTGATGGGGCTGTAATACACGATTTGCTTTTGCATAAGTCAGATTCCGATTGGCCTTATTAGTAAAAGGCTCTGCGGATTCTGATGGCGAGGTGGTGAGTGTTGTCTCTGTCGTCGACGCCGACACACTTGACCGGGACACACGACTTGAGGGAGGAGCTGGAGACAGCTCGCTTAACTGATCATCATTCTCTGTGCTCAGTAATGGCTGTGTCACATTACCATTGCGGTCATGCCCACTGGATCCTGTATTCTCCGAGCCCTGGTCACTGGAGTTCGATTCCCTTAGGTTTCGCTGTAGCAGGTTTTTGTCGCTACTGCCCCCGACATGGTACATGGCGTTCACAGTGGGTGTCACACCTGCAACACAAAACACTCATGACTCAGCTTTATCTTTCACCTGACAGAACGGACTCCTACACACTTCGCAAAACCACTCCAGAAAGGTGTTAAACATGGATATAAAAGTCAAACTTCAGCAGTTCAGTACATGTCAACGACTAGAAGTAACACCATACGATACTGTCCTGAATGCTTCCACGTAACCATTTAAACCTATATTGCTGGCGAGCAAAATTACAGTACCAGAGACCACTCTCATCATTTGCCAAATGCTGCTTTTAAACAAAAAAAAAATTACAAAAGGGCCATGACTGAATCTATGTTAATGATGCCTAAAAAAAACAATTCTGGCAGACTAGATTTTTGCAGTGCTAATCAGTCCTTGACAGTGCAATGCAGCTGTACCAAGAAATTGCTTTGAAATTAAGTTATGATCATCAAAATCTGATGAGGTACAGGAGGGGGAAAATGCATCATGGGTAAAATTTGACAAGTACCAAACCCTGCCATGAGGTTGCTTTCACAGGGAGTGTGAATATTTCACACAAAATGAATTTCAATCCAAATACATGTAAATTCAAAATATTACCACATATCGCTTTACCACAACCATGTTTACTTTACTTACTTCTATGTCGACTGTCCCATAAGCTGGACATTTCCAGGACTCTCTCCTGGACGCACATGGCTGTCAGTCGTGCCTCTGCATCCTGATCCCAGCAGTCCTCGAGGGTCTCTTTCAATGCACGAATTGCCTGCAACAAATAACGTGTTCTTTCTCATCAACCTGTGTATATTTTTATTACTAAATCTTTTAAGTAGCTTTATATTCTTTGCAAACTGACCTTTCATTCAACTACCACCATGCCTACCATTGCACAGACCATAAGAGAGCACATGAATGGCACAGGTCAACAGCTTTCCTTGGCATGCTGCTGGTTCCTTGGGCCTAAAGTTGGCTCAAGAAACCTGCTGACTCAGCACAAAAACAACTCAAATAAATGGAGGGATGTGGGTGTTTATTGCTATCCCAGTTAACACAACACTGAGACAACCAGAACAGCTTTCCTTTGTGCCAGTTGGGCACATTGTGCCCAGCCCACACTCAGGAAAGCTGTTGACCTGGGCCATACTATCAATGTTGCATCATCTACATTTCTCAGAAAATACATTTATATTGACTAAAACTTTATGTGAAAAGATTGAGGCAGATGACAATTTACATTCAGGTGCTTTGGTGCAGTTTGAGCGGGGAAGGCTATGCCACTTCTGGGGCATTTTCTTCAGAAAACAAATCTTAAATTTTTCAAAAGCTGGTTTTACATGTGGGAAACTGGACTCAACAGCCATGTTTAGCATGTGAGGACTTTATTCTAAAAAAAAAAAGCTGGAATGAGAATAAAATATCCCTATGAAACTATACATACATGTATTTTTAAATTATAAGTCTATTAATTTTAAGTACCTGTTAATAGGGCAACTTGAAGTACATACAGTCAACTTGTTTCTAAATTGAACTAGTTCTGGGTGAAAATTTGAATAAAGAACATTTGAATAAAGAACTGATAAAATTTTAAGCAATTCTGTTCAGTCGTTCTGGAGAAGAAATCAAAAATAGCCTTCACACACAAAAATCCATAAAAAAATAAGAAAAAACTGTAGCACCACCTAGTGGCCAAAATTAGAACTAGGTGACCCAGGTGACCCTATATGCAATATCAAAGCAACTGACCCAGAAGTTCTTGAGATGAAAAATTTTTAATTTTTTTCAAAAAAATCAATTAAAAAATAGAAAAATTATTGCATCATCATCTTCTTCGCAAACTTGGTAAAGGTCCACCTCGGGAGCATCCATGTGCAAAATGAAAACATTCCATGTGGTGGTGTTTGAGAAAAAGTTGAAAATGTAAAAAGTCTAACGAAGGACGAACAGATGGACAGACAGACGAAAACGGATTCCCATAGCTGTGCTGGCTGACAAGTCACCGGGTTAAAAATGCATTTCTATGATACACTGATCCAATACCTCAATCGCTAAAAAGATGAAGGGAATGGTCTGGGGGGATCCCGTAAGCACCATTTGCTGATAGATCACCCTGTGTCATCATGAACCGGACGGACACAATGGACATAACCGATATGGACACGACGGACGGACAGATTGATAGCTCCGCCCCCATCTTGAGTGGCGGGTGATAAAAACAACAAAGCACTGCAGCTTAATTTGGGACAGGACTACTGCATGAGCTACGAAATGTTTGGGATTGATGTCGGTTTCGCAAAATGTCATGAAAGTCAGTTGATCACCCCTTGAAATGCTGCATTGATCTTGAGACGCTGAAGCTTTCTGTCCCTTCGACAGTTCACAATGAAGGGTAGTTTTACTTCTTTCATTTTCCCCAACAGTGTGACATCATGTAGTAAACACTTTGTAAAAATGAAAATGGCATCCATGGGTTTTTAGCATATGGAAGTGACAAAAACTTTCTCAGATGTAAAGATACATCTATAGAAATTTTCAATGTAGCTTCTTGTCTGCATTTTAACCTTACTGAATATGTTTATTTGTACAACATATGGAACAACCCATTATCTCTGAAGATACCACTTTTGTGGCAACACTCAAACAGCTTTAGTTTAAGTCCTTTTCACAAACAACATCTGTGCACTTTTTTTAAAAATAAAATTAAACAGAAGAATATTTGTATGTTAAAACAGAAACAGCATATGGGTACAATAATTTATTGATTTTCCAACATGTTTATTGACAGCTTTTCATTTTTCAACATTTTTTTTTTTTGTGGACAGTTTACGATTTTTTTACCTTCCAACAAAATACAGTAAAACCCTGGCAAATGGCAACTAAGACCATGCAAGGCAAGAATAAATCTTTCCACATAGATACGCCTTTGATCATTGCATATCAACCAATGGGATCCCAAGCTCAAAATGAAAATAGGGATGTAGTGATTTGTGCCATAAATTCACGAAGGAAAGGGGAGGGGCAGATAAAAAAGGTTAATAATACTGACATTTTGTTAAGTAAGGTGTCTGAGGAATATGGCACATAAAAACAGACCTCACAGCATTAAACTACATGTACCAGCAAATGGATGTCACTCTATGTAGCCACTAACAAAACACCAGTAAATTGATGTCACTCTACGCAGCAAGTAACAAAACACCATCAAATGGAGTACATTAAAGGCCTTTCATTTTGAGTGTTTTTTCCTTTTTTTTCTGTTTTCACTTTTATACACATGAAAATGGAGTCTTTAAACACATGACAGTATCACTGACATCACGGCAGTCCATCATGTACATTGCCACATGTGTGGGGCAGACTGACAACAAACATCCTGGTCTCGACCAGTTTGACAGTTTATGGCTAAAAAAAGGCCCGTTGACCCAGACAGTGTTAATTTCTCCACGAAGTCAACAGTTCAGTGCACTTTAAGGAAACTTGTTGACCTAGACCATTTACCCCTTCTCTGGAACCATTGTGGATTGACTAGGCCATGTTTGTACAGTGGTAATAAGATCCTCTTCAGCGGAGGCCACCTTCTCCACAAAGGTCACTTCTCCATGCCACAAAAGTGGTACAGTGGTCCCTGTCTCGAGAGGTCACTCCAATGAGAGGCCAGCTGGCTTGAAAGGCCACTTTTGGCAGGTCTCTGCTGCTATCTTTTCCATGTTACTGTACCTCTAATGAGAGGCCACCTGTCTTGACAGGCCACTTTGGGGATTGCCTTTGGGGTGGCCTCTCAAGACAGGGACTATTGTATTACCATTGTATTGTCGCTCTCAAGAGACACCACTCCTCTAACCCGGGCACTTTTTGGTTGCATTTTGGGTTGCCTTATTAGAGGGGACCACTGTGTTTGAATGATAGACCTTTGCATGAGAAATTGTTTAAAGGTGGAATTGCAGGCATGTGAGTGGCCAGATTGAAAAATATTGGGAAATTTCCAAAAATTTATCTCAAATACCTTCAAATGAAGGAAAAATAGAGGTTCAAAATAGCTACAATAATATAAAATATTGTGGAAATATATAAACAATTCAGCTGAATTCAGGTGTTAAAATAGCAGAAATCCACTAAATATCTGAAATCTCACATGCCTAAATTGAAAAAAAAAGAAAAAAGAAGAATAAGATAGTGTAGCTATAGTCATCAGCACCAAAGGGTTTGTGTGACAATTCTTCTCTTCCTTTTTGCTAGTTTTGTACTTGAAAATATCACACATATATCTGTATGTTGACAGCTGTCTTGGGTACATGTCAACAGAAAGTTTCATGCTTGAAACATTGGCAAGAATATTCTGTTGTTCACGACCACATGACATCAGATTACACACGTTAATGTGTACATCCACCCACTTTACCCCAATCATCTCTACACATATCACAAGCTTCTGAACCATCACGCTGGGCACTGACTTGTTCTACTGCTTAACATAATCATCGAGTCTCACAGTGGTTGAGTTTCTCAACATACCACATTCATTTGTCTTGGTTATATGCAGTTTTTATCAGGAATATATGCCACACATCAAGAACATGTAACTGTCATTCCTCGATAACTGGCATGTTTCAACAAACAAAATGATTCTTTGGTCCGTGGCTTGTTTCATTACGGTTACACAGTAGTTGTTCGTATCAGCAGTTTGAGAGCGGTGCTGCCCATCCATCCCACTGTACTGGTGACACAGTTGTTACGCTAGCAACATCCCTGTGTCCATGATTTAACATACAGGTGCTGGATACTGCTTTATCTTGGCCTTATACACATTGTGTCTTCTCCTCCCCCCCCCCCCCCCCCCCCCCCCCCCCCCCGTTAAAAGTTAACAGTTTTGCAAGGTCTTACATTTGTCATTTTGTCGATACAAGATGGCTGGGTGAACAGTCTGCTGCACTCACTTCAGCTAGAAATATCAACCTAAAAGTCAGTCCAAACAACAGCGTCAACTCCAAATTCAACTGAGCTGAGGTGAATAGGCAGCACTGAGCCAAGCTGAGCTTTCAACTTAAACCGTAGTACATGTATGTTTTGCGAATTTATGTTTGAAGTTTTATAAATAGTGCCTGGCCTGAACATCATCATCACCAGAGGGCACCACCAGCCAATTTTATTAGCAGCTGATGTCACGTCATCTATAACGGCTTAAGCCTGGAACACCTGAATCAAAGAAGGCAGGATCACAACATTTCCTGCCACATTTGATCAATCAGCAGACATCAGGTGATGCTTTTGAATCTGCAGTGCCCTCTAGTGCCTGAAGTATTCAATGCTGGCACTATTAAACCAGAACCATGCCCAGAAGGCATGAATATCTTGCCAGCCTCCAAACTTTTTCTGTAATGCTCATTCAAGGATGATGTGACCAATGAAGTATGACATCGATGGTACAAATCTGTAGGGACCATTACTATAAATCATTTAACTGAGTATGAAAGCCATACCTGGTGTACTTTGTGAAATAATGCCACTCCGAAGTTTTCCATTGACGGACAGACAGACACACAGACAGACAGATGGGAGGACTGACGTGCTGACTGACATCAGGAAAGCGAGTGCTTAGTCCTGCCAACAGCTTATGCTGGCGAGACAAAAATGAGTGCAACTTCTATCAGTAAGCTTCCCATTAACTCAAGTTGATAACTTGAGCTGAAAACCAATATAAGGTGGATGTACCTGATTAGTGTCCTTCCAGATATCGGGCATGGCAGGGCGGACTTTGTTTCTTGACACCAACAGCTGCATTTCCTCAAAGCTCGGGTGGGAGCCAACCTCGGCCTGGTAAGGCAACTGGTACTCTGGAACTGGCAGCCCTGAACATGTATAATAAAGCAAATTGATATTATGGGTATCAAACCTGAACATCAGTTTTCACTTGAATGTGGCCAGGGTGTGAAATATTGACCATTTTACTAAATGAACACCCGGACTGTCACTAGACAGCAAGTGTCAACATACAAAATGACTGACATGCCTGCCCCCAGGTCTCACTGCTCCAGGGATCTAATTAGTTATGACTTCTGGCTATCCACTATACAGTGGTCACTGACTTGACAGATCAACTGGTTTTAGAGACATCCCCCCCCCCCCCCCAGTCTTTGCATTACTGTCTCCATGTTATTGTACCAATGGGATGCAAACAGTTTTCAGAGACTGCTTTGGACGGGCCTCATAGTAGTCTTTCACTGCAGGGACCACTGTAGTACTGGTGTCACAGAAGGTTCATGGTCCAAGTCCTTGAGAGACAAGCTTTGGTAAATATCTCACCTTGATAAAGATCTGAACACTGCGTGGCTATTTCCCACATGACCAGACCAAGAGCGTAGACATCTATCTGTTTGAGGGAGGCCTCACAGTCGCGTAAATTGACTGCACCATCCAGCACCTCCGGTGCCATGTAGCGGAGTGTTCCAACCTGAAAATACAGTCAGCACTCATTACTGCACGAAACCGCCACCCTTCGTGCCCCACAGCACTGCTCTGGTAGAGGCTGGAAGTCTCCAAAACAACAAGAAATTATTAAACTAGTGTGTCCGCATCTTGACATGCTAAACCTTGCTTGGTTGGGGCAGGACTGAATTGGCAGCTTTCCTTGGTGTGGGGTTGGGCCGTGCCAGGGAAAGCCACTGACCTGGAGAATACTATCCAACCATTCTTGAGTGATGAGGCAGTTTCAGAAGTGACCTAATACATAAACTGAACATTTAAAGTATGAACCAAAAGGGCAGGTTTAACCACAATACTTGTTCCAGACCAACTGGATGCCCCCCCCCCCCTCCACACACACTTTGCACACACTTCTGGGTCTTGTAACCTTAAAAATGAGGTCAAGGTTACCAAAATAAATCAGGTCACAAAATAGTGTCAAGATACAACTGAGGGAAATTTGAGTTTGATGTGCCCTGTGAGTCAAGACTCTGACATTTTCCTTGCAAGAATTCTCCCCAAAACGGACAGATCGGCAGTTGGACTGGCTAAAAACAGTATCCACTCCCACCCCCACCCCCAATTCAGGACTTTCCCCCACAGGGGGACCACTGTGCCCAGCTTTTTTCTCACCTCCAATGCCTAGAGAAAGTGCAATTTGCTGGGGTAAGACTACTAGATTGTATAGTTTAACATAGGCACTTGCTACAGAGCAAGGTTTACATGGTAAAATAACATGAATATCTCAGGTGAACAAGTTTAAGTATGGAAGGAAAATTGCCTTTAAACTAATAATGAAATCTTTCATAACATGTTGAACTTATAACAATAGATTAAGGCTATTTTGGGGCAGTAAAGCTTGCCTAATTAGTAAAGTGTCCGCCATAACTGAAACAATGGCATTTTGCCTTTTAAACACCACACTTGTATGAATGATTATATCCCACAGAGCCATATGCTGTGGCATCATGAGCACATGCTGCCAAAATGTGCTCAGTTGAAAGGTTGTACATACTACTCTGGTGATTAACCCGACAGGTGTCAGCAACCAACTGACATCTATGCATGCATGGTGGTCAATACACACATACTGTATGAAGGTCTCATTTAAAAATTTGGCCTGTAAAAAGGTTTAACATCTTCAAATTAAAAATACCTGGTACATTGCCGATATAGACAGGCATACTAATCAAAAAGATTTACAATTTATGTTACTGTTGCTGTAATTGACCTCAAATTTACTTTGAAGATTGGTGCTTTTAACATGTGTTACCCTATGCCCAGAAGTGTCCACACACCCTCCCCCCCCGTGATGCCCTCGCCAGTCAGCTGGAGGTGAGAAAACACTATGCTTTGCTGGCTCTGTGAAAGGAGTCAATTTCCTTTCCACGAGCTATAAAAACTTTGTTTGTGGGGGTTTAATAAACAGAAAGCTCCACATTAACCATACTCATATTAATGTTTCTGCAGCAAAAGTCGAGACAACACAAAACTTACATCAGTGAGCGAAGACTGCTCGGCATTCTCCTCCTGCCCATTACGTATAAATCTGGATCCCATGATTTTCATGGCGAAGCCAAAATCACAGACGACGCATGCCAGGTCAGCGCGAACTAGAAGATTGCGAGTGTTGAAGTCTCGGTGGGCAATCGCAGGCTTAAACTTCCCTGTTAAAAGAAAAAGATTAACTATTGTATATTCTCTTTGACTCCTTGGTGATAGATCTTTTTATCAATCCACCCCTTGCCATTCAGGCATCCATATTTTTTTAAATGTGACAATTCACCGGAAGGATGACATTTTACTTTTCAGCGCAAGTTTACAAATACTCTACCTCATGGCCAGAATTTTGGAGAGAATCTGAGAATCCATTCTCGTAAAGATTCTCCTAAACTTGTCTTTCTTTAAAAAGAAAATTAATGGCAAAAATTCAAATAGATTCTCGTAAAATTTAGTGAAATTCTGGCCCTGTACCTCCATACACCCAAGTTATAGTACAGATGCGTATGCAACTGTAGAAGTTTGATCTGCAGCTCATTACAAGACTTCAACTAAGCCTGTTGTCGCATAACTCAGAACGGATGAGGAATTTTGATGTGCAAGTCCTAATTACATATTTAACTCCAGCTTTTCTATAAAAAATATCTGACATTGGTAGGGACTGACCTAGTATTCAGAAATATCTGGTTACAGCCCAACATACCTCCTTTTGAAATATCCGAGTGTAAGTGAGCGAGGCCACTGGCTGTAGTGTGGCACATCCTACACAGAGTTGGCCAGTCTATTGTGTTGTTCTTCAAATACTGATGTAAATTTCCAAGGTGCACATATGACATCACCAGGAAAAACTGACTGATCCCCTCCGGTAAAACACGCTCTTCTGTCCCATAAAATTTAGGTAGCGATGGGTGGTCCATAAATGGTAATGAGTAGATATCTTTTTCATTATGAAAATATTGTTTTTGACTGAGGTTGAACACTTTGACAGCCACATCTTGATCATCAAGCGTGCCTTTCCACAGTTCACCAAAACGCCCTTTATCGATGAAGCCTGATAATTTAAGATGTTCCAAGTTAGAGCTTGGATCCGGTGGCGCTTCTGTTAAAGATGCGTTGTCCAGGGATCGTTTGGGGCTGCCCAGCCATAGTCGGAACACCAAATACAAGACGATGAGCACCACTGCCACGGAGCACACTGATGCAAGAGCAATGATGATGGTCTTTTCTTTGTAGTTAGGATCTGGCAGAATGTGGGTCTCTGCAACAACAAAATCCATTTCATGTTTTGAACCAACTTTCTCATGGACACACAAATGTCAACTTTATGATCCAGAGAACCCTTTCAGGGTGATGGGATTGAAATCAACACCTTTCTTTGGTGCATTTTGAGGATTTACTAATTTCCAGGACGAAATCTGTGGACTCATTTTTCTCTGATCAATATTTCTGGGCTGATGTGCACAAAGCAGTTAGTTGATGTGTTCATTTAAGTCCGATCTATGGAACTGAGAATTTTTTACATATATATATGTATTTGGAGGTTCCAAATAAAGAGAGATAGAACAGCTATAAACAGTTTGTAAGCTGAAAGTAAAACTTCAACAAGACATAATGGCATGAACATTATCATCATTATCCCCGGCCCTAAACTGCATTATCCTTATTCCACACCTGCCCCATTCCTCCCATGTACCACTTCTCCCCCTTTTTTTGCCCCTTGAGCCATTTATCCCATGTGCCATATTACTTTCATAAGCCCACTAACCCATTTATTCTGTCTCTCATGTTAAGTCTGCCCTCATTAACCCTCTAGCCCAACTTAACTAATGCACTATGTTACCACTATTAACACTGCTCCATTAATATATTGCTGTTCATTACCCCAATTAGCCCCATCCCTCTTTATCCCATTAATTGTTGTATCTGTATTAGCTCATGCCATACGTGTGCCCTCCTTTTTGTTGGAAAATAAAATAGTGGTTGCAAACAGACTGGACACCCCCCCACCCACCACCCACACACTGCATATGCATCGGCCCTGTGATCTACCACCATTTTGTATAAACATGGCTCCTGCGACCTTGAAAATGAGGTCAAGGTCACCAAAATATAATTCGATCAACAAATAGTGTCAATAATTGAGGTAAATTTGAGCAACGTGGCCTGTGAAAGGTCAGGTATATTGCAAGGATTCTGCATTAAATGAACAGTTAGACAAGGTGAAAAAAACATGTTACTGCCTCAGACCTGGTTTGCAGAGGCTACGGAAAAAAAGAACATTATACTGTAAATTGCTTTAATTTCCCTGTATTCTTATTTTCGCTTATTTTGCTGATGGCATTAAACCATTAAAGTAAAGACACAGTGAAATATGGGCAATTAAGTGCCTAAATTGTTTTTTGGGGTGCATAGGCCTTTGTAGCTCTGTCTTCTGGAGAACGCTTACAGAACAGGGTGCGTGGGCATGATCCCTGGTCACATGATCTGTTTGACCAATCAGGAGCATTGGAGGCCGACAGAGTTTAACGCACCCAGGTTCAAGTTAATCATTCCAATTCTCATCATCGTAAGGTTAAGACCTGCAAAGTTTTTCAGCAGAAGTGTAACAGTTTTTTTAAATTATCAGCATAGTTTAGAGTTAAAGTCTGTTCATAATTATATATCTAGCCTGTCGGCACTTGTACAGGGTGAATACACACTTATCTCTGTTCACCAATATTTGCGTTTCCTCCCTCCTCCCACTACCACTCTTCTGTAATGGTTAATTATATCTTGATTTAAGTTCCTTGCGCTTTTTCTGGGTACAGTTGGCCAATTATTTTGTATGACAAGCATAGCATATCCGTTTTTTTTGGTGTAAAGGAATCCTAGTTGTGATATTTTCATATGCACAGCATACTGAAATGTCAAGGAGGCACAGATTAACCCACAGCTTCATGGCCATGTAAACAAGCGCAGTATGGATATGTTTAATCATATGCCGGAATAAAGTTGACGGTTTCATACACATATTCATTGGAAATTATATTTCTATTTTAATGTAAAAAATCATAAAGGGGCTCCTTCTCCCACACAAACTTGTACTCTGTTATTTTGTAGGATGGTGTAGATTAGTGTATATATGCATGCCCATGAATCCCAAGCCGAAGTACAGCCCCAAAAATATTTCAACATTGTGTGTACAGTAATTATGTCCAAAGTAGTACAATTAAAACCACAGTGAAATGTCCAAAATTAAAAAACTGTGAAAATTTAAACACCCAAAACTAAAGCAACTTACAGTACATATGCCATTTCTCATCACTTCGAAAGCTGTAATCATACTTATTATCAACATGGAATTCTGATTGGTTGATGTGTTTGACATTGTTTGCAAATTTTCTTTATGTGCAAGTTGCTTCTGCGGTGCAACATTTGGCCAGTGAATGCCCGAAAGATCCCCCAACTAATGTCACAACAGGACACTGAAGGTGGTGTACTAGCCCGAAGTTACCCTTAAAGCGCTGATTTAAGATCAAATCTACAGCTTTCCTCGGGACAAGTGCTTTAGACTAGGCTTGCTGGCATTTGAATGAAAGGTATCTCCATGAAGAATTTGAATCTTTTAGCCATTATATGTTTAATGGTAATGAGAAAACGACTTTAGCCTTGATCAGCACTTTACGAGTTAAAACCCTGCCCGGCTCTGTTAGAGAGCACTGCAGACAACCCCCAACATATTGGTGAATGCATTCACATTATGAATGCAAGCACCAATATTCCAACAAAATAAAAAGCAAAAAAACACCACTAAAGTATGGCCTTTAGAAACTGGCATGCATCTCGGCCATCATGTTCAGTTGGATTCTGCCAAAAACTGCAGCCACTGGACAGGTATTTTTGGCAAATACCCTGGCTAGACTTGGTACATCTGTTTACAAGGTTTTCCGCATTAGAAGTGTAATTTACTTATCTCAATCCTATGTGCCAAGGGAGGTGACTAGAGTTCTTCTGTGTTCATGATTTAAAAACAAAAACAAAAAACACCATACCTGCTTGCCTGGAACAGGTTTTTATTTATATCTGACAGGCACGACCACCTGGCACTGCACTGGTCCAAATATTAAACTTATTTCACAGCAAGTGACTGAGACGGAACAAATTGAACCTGTGGAATCTGATGATGATCTACCTCTTTCCCATTAAAAAGAAGTGCTGGTTAATCCAGAAGATCAAGGTCTCCTGTCATAATATTTTATTTTTCCAAGCTGCCACAAGCAGGATCTCTGCATCTACAATGCTATCAAGAGGGGCAGACAGTTGCAAATGTTGTGCACTGTATTTGTTGGGACACCTGCACCAGCTGGATGTAATATATAAATATATATATCTACGCATTAAATCATATCCCAAGTCTGTTCCTTAATGTGATATGATGTAGACAAACAAGGGGAAAAAAAAACTGACATGGCACTGGCACTGGAGCATGAAAAATGTAACATGCCACATGTAGATAAGTGAAAGCTATGTTTAACTCTTTAAGTACTAAATTTTGGACCGAGTCGACAGCTTTTCTCGGCACATTGGGTGCAGAAAAGCTGTTGACCTGGGATATCTTCTCTGGAACTAGAGGCATGCTGGTACTTGAGTGAAAGGTCTTTTTACGAGGAGTTCGAATCTGGGATCCTAATGATAATTCCGACTAGTTTGACTTAAGTAGATCAACTTTAGCCATGACTGGCACTGAAAGACTTAAAGTAAGATTTTGTGCATGTTTGCAGCTGAAACAGTTTATTATGGCAATACAATGATACTTGGTGTTGAAAATTGTCTATCAACAATAAAACTTGAATGCAGCTGCACTCAGTATTCAAGTAAATGTCGCTAATGATGAAGCAGTTTTTACACAAAAATGATGCATTTGGAATTTCAAAGAGGTGCTGTATGAATATGAGATATGTGTTAGGGATGCAAACTGTTCACAGTAGACCAGTTTCATTATGTGTAAACACTTACGCTAAAATATGTACTTGCTGTTTAAGGCAAAGTGACAAAAGTACTGATATGGTCTGTCTGTGGTAAAGACAAACAAACTGTCAGCATTGATGCAGTTGCAGCATGATGTGACAATGAGACCTAGTCTGCATCCTTTGGTGTGTTATCCCAGATGTAGACCAAATTTATTGATAATTCTCATCTTGTTGGGATTATCTGAAGTCCAGTTATATATGTATTGATTGATACTTCTTATCTATATGCAATGCTCATTTTTGCATCAGTTGGTGTGACCTTGGTAGGACCAATGATTAAACGTTTCCAAAAAAAGAGGAATTCCGCTTCATCAGCAAAAATTTTTTGAATTCCGTTTCACTGCTATATATTTATATATGTTTCATATAGGAAAAAATATCAAATTCCGTTTCAAGGATGAAGAAAATGCACATTCCGCTTCGTTTTTGGAAAAAACGGAAAATCATTGGGCCTACCTTGGAGTTAGGTAAAGGTCATCCAAAACACCTTACACTCACGTCCTCCCACAAAGACGCTTTGTTGAAAATGTCAGGCGAAGCTTCAATGACCAGTACTGGATATAAAAATCATAATGTCCAAAGAGGACATGTTCTTGGGCCGTGACCTTGAAAATATGTCAAGGTCAAAAATAATATACAGCACACATGCCCTTGGTATGATGCATCTCTGGTTTAAATTTCATTATTCTATCTTATAGGGTTCTTGACATATACTGTTATACAAATAGACTGATAGACAAACTGACTGCCTCTTCGCCACTGGACTCTATGTCCCCATATACCAACTTCAGTTGGGGGGGGGGGCATTGCCCATGTGTCTGATACCATCTGCTTGGGCTTTTTTGAGTCAATAACATGTCATCAGTCAACAGCTTTCTTCAATAGATTCTGGAATGTGGCCAGGAGTTAACTATTTAGGTGCCAAATTTTGGTCCAAGTCAACAGTTTTTCTCGTCATGCATTGGGCGCAAGGCACTCGGCACACATTGGGCAAAATGCGCCCAATGTGCGTTGAGAAAAGCTGTTGACCTGGGTTATTTTCTCAGGAACTAGAGGCACGGTGGTACTTGAATCAAAGGTCTTTTCACGAGGAATATGACCCCGAGATCCTAATGATAATTCAGACTATATTCACTTCAGTAGATCATTTTTAGAAGTGATTGACACTGAAAGAGTTAAAATATTAAGAGGCTGTCTTTCTGCACTGCAGCAAAAAGTTTCCTTTACCGCTGGCCTGCTGGGATCTGATTCTCCATATGGATAATAACACTTGCTTCAAAAAGATGCAACCAAATATGCATTATGCCTTGTTATTGCAAGTGGTCAATGTATACAGCCAATTTAGTAGAATATTTCTTACAAAATCGTTTTATGTTGTTTTTTACTTTCTCATCCAGATCCAGGCAACATATGGCCACTTTAAGCTCTACAACTGTATTTTTCAACCATATGTGTCAACTTTAAGTGTTGTCAACGTGGCAAACAGCATGTCTGTCAAAATATTCCCCTGCCTTTTGTTTAATCTCTGGAATCCTCAAATTACTTTTGTCTACGTGCCTGTGCCAACGTTCTGCCTTCCTATTGTCCTATTTTTCATGGTTTTATCACTTTAACACAGCTGACAAGATGAAAATAATTTGGATATTATCCAATCCTATGGTCAAAATGACACGCCACCAGCACTTTCAGAGAGTGCTGAATATTGAAGCTAACCCTCTACCCCTTATACTAAACTGAGTTTACAGTTTTTCCTGGGACATGCATCTGATAGGGCTAGACTATGATTCTCAGATTCTTTTTCATTTTCATTAAAGTCAATGAGAAATCATTGATGGTTTAGGCCTACCTCCAATGGGGTTTTTAGCCAGTTTAAGGGTAAAGATTAAATTTGTCTCACCAGATTACCGCATTGCTCCGTTAATGTGGTTTTATTGACATCTGCTTAGTTTGAGCCCCTAACGCCTCTCATTCCAGGTAACTTGGCAAAAGTGACAGAGTTGATATGTTTTTTTTTTGTTTTTTGTTTTTGCCTGGGAAAGCATCCTCCACATAATTGGGGTAGATGAAACATAACTTCCCAGGCATAATGCCAAATTTGAGCAAAATAAATTGGAGCATTCAGGAGCCCTAACGATCATGTAATTTGACTGCCATTTGCTCAAATTAGGTCATGGTGACACCAAAATCTAATTAGTTCATCTTGCCAGGTAAGGTAAGCATTTTGCCAAATTTGAGCAAAATACATGGAGGCATTATGTCGATATCACAGTAACGAAAATGTGCACTTCCAGACAGATGGATGCACAACCAAGAAACAGAAAGGGTCTCCCATATGGGGTGGACCCTTAAAAATTACATATTTTTTTGTAAATATTTGTGGGGTCATTACAACATTTCAAAGTAAATTTCTCCTAAACACCACACTATTAATGACAAATTTTAACAAATTCAGAAGGGAAGCCCCATACTCTACAAGTATAAACATAAAAAAAAAGAAAAAAGTATTTATGAAGAGGATACATCCCAAGTTCAAGGGATTTATCTGGAATCCTGCTTTTTTAAATCCCGGAGCGAAGCATAGGGATTTAAAAATGCAGGATTTCAGATAAATCACGAGAACAAGGGATGTATCCTTTTTATACTATGCCTTCTTTGTTTTCATGAATATAAATGCATTTTAAAATGTATTCACCAAAGCAAATCAGTCCTGTGTTGAATATTTATCCATAGAAATTCAAAGCAGGGATATATGTGTAAGCAGGCGACACATATGTCCCTTGAGAAAACAAAGGAGGCATGGTATAAAAACAATAAACAACCCATGTGCAAAAACAAAGTCCACCTGCAAAATAGAGAATTGGACTGCAGATGTGTTGACACGCTCCTTTCCAATTAAAAATACAATACACGTCTGCATTTTCAAATTCAAAGAGACAGTCACCACATTATCCCTAGTTGCAGCACAGATGGGCACGTGACACCAGGTGGCGTGGCAGTTCATGTACTGCTCTAAATCTGACATGAACGTTGTCTTTGTATGCTGTCCACGTTGCTGGAAAAAGATTGACTTTTGTGACTCATAGGCAACACCATCTGCACATTTTAGTTTTTCACCATGCAAAATGAGATCAGGTTACCTCTTGTAGGACTGTCCTGTAATTTCAGAGCCACAGGGATGAACTACAATTAGGGCGTGTGCTGCAGGAAGGGATACATGTAGTTCGGTATGTGACGTGCTGGTTGGTGCTTTGTCTCTTTTAGTGCAACATTTTGGACTGAGTCAACAGCTTTCCTCAGCGTGATTTGGGCACAATGTGCCCAAAGTGTGCTGATGAAAGCTGTTGACCTGGACTATTATATTCTATGTAACTGCAGACATGCTGGTACATGAACGAAGTATCTTCTCATATGAGACATGAATCTAGCACCCCTCATTATGATTCAGAGCAGTTCCTTCTGAAGTAGTTTGACTTAAGTCATAGTTGACACTGAGAGAGTTAACCAGACTTGACATTCACAAAATTAAGGAGAAATTTGTATATTCTGTTTCACAGGACAGTTGAAGCCTGCCCTGCAATTATAGATAAAAAAAACTAATTTGTCACCAAAAAGACAAAACAGGACTGTGGCCTTTTCATGGCTCATGATATCACTCGATAACACCATGCCCCATACATTGTTATATGATACATGTATACTGTACAAAACATATCATGAATTTAGTAAAAAAAACTGTAGGAAGCCAAAGACTGGTTAAAAAAAACAAACTCTTGTTCAGATTTCCAGATTAATTTCGCCTTTAAGACCTGTTAAGGTTGCAGCTGTGCCCAGATCTGTGATAATCGTACTCAACTCTTCAAATGCCAGTCACAGCACATGCCACGCTGACCATATGGGGCCGCAGAGCACCAGTTGTGGCACTGGCAAAAGTCCTATTTGATACATCTCTAAAATGGCATAAATTATTCTGCAGTAATGTGTTTAAAATGACTTTTACCACATGTGATCGATTTCCACAGCATCAAACCTCACTGCCGTGCTTATTTTACAAGTTACATATGATTAGCAGTTAAATTTATCGTAGGGAAAACTGACATGTTCGGCAAAAACGGTATTGCTGACGTGCAAATGGAGTCCGAGCACAATACCTGGCCTTCACTGAATTTCCTTCAATACCTCTCAAAATAGGAACAGAACGCTTCATTTCTGAGTCTTAATCCTATGAAAACATCACGGTTTTTACACTTTTACTGCATCAGAAGAGCCAGATTTGCCATTTTTATCACTGCCTGTGTCCATCTATCACAAACAACCTGCTGATGAGACCTTGGCAGAAGTTACGGGAGGAAGTAATGACCCTCACAATCTCTGTAATCCTGCTGGTCCACGACTAATGGTAAGTGTTACTTGGTCATATGCGATGATCCGACCATGTCATCATTAGCCAACAGAAAGGATTGTCTAACTTTTGAAACAAATGATGTAGAACATTGAGTGACTGCATTGCAGCCAAATTTAACCAATGTGAAACCTTTTCATTGATGAAGACAATGTCCTGAACTTTCCAAGGATATCATACATATGGTGTTTACTAGGAGTGATCAAGCTCTACAGCCAGTGTAAATGAATATTTGTTCCCCCAGGAACAAATATTGCGCAGATATGTGCTCTCCCGAGGCATGAACATTCATTCCCATGCATGAATATTTGTCCCCCCCCCCCCCCCCCCAATATGAGGAACTACTGTTCTGCAAATATTTGTTTCCACCCAGAAACTGATGATTAATTTTCTGTGTGAACATTGACTTTCTGTGTTACATTTAATATTTTCAGCGACAGTAAGATATCGATCAAAAACTTCCCCACCATTTTGTCAATCATATAGGTCCAAGTTGCCCCCTCTTTCTTTTAGCATTTATCGTTTTCCTCGGAGTGCCAAACATAACGAAAATTGCACTGACAGAAAACTAATCTGGCAGAGAGAATGCATGTCAACATAAATCACTGTTGCTTTCACGGAGTTAAATGTATCATACTTCCACCAAAAAAAAAAAAAAAATTGAATTAGCCTCGAACACATCGGAAAAAACAAAACAAAAAAACTGTCTGTTGAATTGATCAGAAAGTGGAACCCTCCCTTCCAGAACACACTTTTGGCACTTGTACTATTTACCTGGAGAAGCAGCAGGGTTAGCCGTGGTCAAGAGTCCAGGCACGTAGACGTCGCTGACATTCAGGTTACACATACTTCCCATGCAGCAGCAGAATTTGGTGTTATTGAAGCGGGCGTTGGTGCCAGGTGGATCGTTGGAAAGACACTCAGGCTCCCCGTTGCAGGTGGTTGCTGATCCAGAATGGCCCCAGCAGCCTGTAGAACAACAAAAATCACACGACTAAGCGCTCCGCTTCCTTTTTTTGTTGCTTATGTAAGTCTCTGCTTCCTTTTTTTTTTTGTTTGTTCTTTATATAACTGCAAAACAGTTGATATCAGTGTCATAGATACAGGTAATAACCACCTGTGAATATGTATAGCTTATCACAGGATGGTGGTCCTTGCCTTGAAAAAGAGTCAAGTGTCCTTCAAATGGTGGTGGTGGTGGTGGTGGTGGGGGGGGGGGTCAGGAAGTGTTGCCTTTCTCGCTTCCATCACAAGTAATGTACATAATGATACCTGTGCAGCATGGAGTGTCTGCCATTAAAATGCTTGTGGTGGGATTTTTTTTTTTTTTTTTAAAAACAAACTGATGCATATGATGGTCTGGTGCATTTGCATATCATTTCACCCTGATCATATATTATCCTTTCTGTGTTGGATTTCTAGACTGAGTCAACATCTTTCCTTGGTACACTTTTGGTAAAAAGTACTTAACCCATTCCTGGTCAGAGTATTAATCAGTCAACGGCTTTCCTTGGCACAGGTTGGGCACAAATGTCACTGCACTCAACCCATGCCAAGGAAAGCTATTGGCCTAGGGCTGGCCATCATGAATGATACGACATGCAAATCTCAGCAAAAATGTTTTCTACTAATCAGACATTTAAGTAAAAAGGTTAAGGCTGACAAAAATTTATGTTTGGGCGCTTTTGGGTAATTTGAGTAGGAAAGGGTTAAAGAGTGCTGGGGAGAGTTCTTGACCTGGACAATCTTTCTTTCCTCTGGAAGACAGACATATGTGTACCCGTATTTAAACAGAAGATCTTTTTTACCAGGAATTTGAAACAGGAACCATAATAACTGAGATGAAGCTGTTATATAATTTTCCAAAAATTAATACCAATAATCAGTGTTTCTTGCTTCTAAATCTCCACCTCCATTCATATCCCTTTTTTTCTTTTTTTCTCTAAATACTATTCCTGCACATACAACTCTTTAAAAAATGTAAAATATCACTTAATTTGCCGCATACAAAGTATGATGTTTAACTCTTTCAAACCCTAGGTTTAACCAAGTCAAGGGCTTTCCTGGGCACACTAACCAAAGCATACCAGAAAGCCTGTTGACCCGGCCCACTGAACAGGAAAGGGTTGAAGAGTGCTGGGGTGACTTGTTGACGTGGACAATCTTTCTTTCCTCTGGAAGACAGACATATGTGTACCCGTATTTAAACAGAAGATCTTTTTTACCAGGAATTTGAAACAGGAACCATAATAACTGAGATGAAGCTGTTATATAATTTTCCAAAAATTAATACCAATAATCAGTGTTTCTTGCTTCTAAATCTCCACCTCCATTCATATCCCTTTTTTTCTTTTTTTCTCTAAATACTATTCCTGCACATACAACTCTTTAAAAAATGTAAAATATCACTTAATTTGCCGCATACAAAGTATGATGTTTAACTCTTTCAAACCCTAGGTTTAACCAAGTCAAGGGCTTTCCTGGGCACACTAACCAAAGCATACCAGAAAGCCTGTTGACCCGGCCCACTGAACAGGAAAGGGTTGAAGAGTGCTGGGGTGACTTGTTGACGTGGACAATCTTTCTTTCCTCTGGAAGACAGACATACTGGTAACTGAACGACCAGTCAGCTCATATAGAAAATGAATCTGGAATTGCATGTATTGTCAATTCAAAGCACATTAACTTTTGCTGAACCTGGCAATGAAAACATTAATAGACACAGGGATTACACCTGTTGACCTTCTTGGTTAACCCTTTGCTGGTACGAATAAAATTTCGAGGAGATTCTGTGTTGCAGGTCAGGCAATAAGGACCTATCCCACATGTTGTAATGTTGTTGACCTATGACATTTTAGGTTTTACTCTGTACAAGTACATTCAAAACGGTCTCAGCGAAACTCATGAGGTAATTGGCAGCTTTGGGTCATTTTGTGCACACAAGGATTAAGCCACTCTTGCCCTCCTATCAGTATCACTTCTTCCCAATGGACTAAATACATGTACCACCTGAAAAAAAAAGGGCGTTCACACTAAATTCTGGTTCACTCCTGGAAAATTTCATGGGACTGAGGAAAGAAACAAGTTTAACGTCAGCAGTCTCGACCTCAGAGCAATTTGTGAGACAGCCTGCTTTCTGTGTTCAAAGAAACAGGGCGACACAGAGACAGACATATTGATCCGAGGTATTCACTACACCAGGGCTAAAATGGGTATTTTGCCACTCATGTTCAGCTGGCCAAAAAGCACGATCCACACGGACAGCACTCCTATAACATGCATGATATCAACATTGGTTTTCTGCCTGATTTGTCTCCGCACCATTATACAATTTCCCACCAAATCCACAGGATTTCACAAAAAGGACCAAAGCTATTCATATTTATATCCCGTGGAGATGCCGTTCCCTAATGGCTCTCATAAATCAATGGAATGAAGCTGGTCTGGAAACTGAGTCAGCACAGTGTATTGTGAAGCACCCTCAGTCAGCAATCCTGTTTAAACAGGTCGATTTATCAGCTACGGCCATTAGGAATATCGACCTGGTAAATGACTCTATAGTCACAATGACAATGCACTCTTATTGGGAAGTACAACACATAACAGTGATATCTGATCTTAATTGTTTTGGGTAATTGTACTGATTAATAAACCGACTGAACTGATTGAGTCCCCCTTACATTATAACCATCACAATGTACAAATAATCATCGCAATTTACATGAACCTGAATCACAAATACCTGACAAATTGACAATCACAAAGCAGCGCTTCATATATATAGTAAATTATTTACAGTGAAATCTCTTTAGTGCAACCTCAGTTGTGTAGGTGGTCCCAATAGTGGGATTCTACTGCATACAACAAGCATCTGCCCATAGTTGTTTCAGAGAATTGGAATCTGTAACAAACACACTGAATATGATCAAGCTATCTTGCATGAGTAAAATGCACCTGACCCTCAAATAACGGATTCACATTATTCCCATGGGTCCAACTTGTTCAAATGAACCCAGTGATGGAACAGACGGACAGCTCATCCGATATTGTATTTCAAATAAGTAATAATTATCAATGCAAGCTGATCAGAGATGACATTACACATAACACTAGTTATGTTTTTGTGGACATTTCCTCTAGGTCTCCAGTTCTGGACAGATGAAGAACATTCTCAAGAGACACAGCCGACAGGGGTGGCTGTTTACGGGTCAAGCCACATACAAATCTGCTTCCACCCTGATCACTTATGCTCTTAACTCTTTCGGTGACAAATTTTGGACTGAGTCAACAGCTTTTCTCTGTGCACATTGCACCCAATGTGCGCTGAGAAAAGCTGTTGACCTGGGATATTTTCTCTGGAACTAAAGGCATTCTGGTACTTGAATGAAAGAAGGTCTTTTTACAAGGAATATGAATCTGAGGCCCTAATGATAATTCAGACTAGTTTCACTTTAGTGGACTGACTTTAGACATGATTGGCACTGGAAGAGTTAAACCTCCCAGACTCTGACTGACTCTAGGAATACTAAAACTGTAGCCAGTTTGCTAACAGTACTTAACATCTATAAACTCTTTGAGCCAAATGCTGATTATGTTTGCCAAAGCTTTCCTTGGGACACTTTGTGCGCAAAGTGCCCCCCAAGGAAAGCTGTTGATTCAGTCTTAAATCAGCACTTAAAGGGTTAATCATAATAACCTTGGCCATGGGTAGTACATGTATGTGTGGCCTGCTGTACTGTAGTCACTTACCAAGGTAAACGGAAGTCACAACTAGAAACTTTATTTATATTTATGTATATTCACCTGACTGCACAAAATTCTTGTGGGCTACAGGTTTGTATTACCATTGGATTTAATGTCACAGTAGCATTCAATAATTTGGTTAATTTTACGGCTGGGGTGTCGTGATTTACATTAGTAAGTCAACCAAATACAAAATACCAGGAGGAATTTGGGGTTTTCTCAATTCTAAACACAGCAGGCTTTCAAGTTACTTAAGTGCAAATTAAAATGGGAAATAACGGGAATATAAAGACCTGGCCCTCCTTTGTGCAATATCCTCTCTGAAAAATCTGCCAACACTAACTGATCTTGACCTAAGGGCTCCACTGGAAATCTGGTCCTTTTTTTGGCGCTTAACTCTTTCAGTGCCAGGCTTGACTAAAGTCGATCTACTCAAGTCAAACTAGTCTGAATTATCATAAGGATCCCAGATTCGTATTCCTTATAAAAGACATTTCATTCATGTACCAGCATGCCTATAGTTCCAGAGAATTATCCCAGATCAACAGCTTTTCTTGGCACCAACGTACCCAATGCGTGCCAAGAAAAGTTGTTGACTCAGTCCTAAAATTTGGCACTGAAAGAGTTAAAAAGTGTTTCAATTCAATTAATTTATTTGACCAATATAGTAAAGAATAATATAATTCACGATTGGTATATTCTATCTATACGGATTTGCAGTCAATCTGATAGTCTATTTCTTTCATAACATGGATTTGGTCAGGAGACTCATATTAAGATCTAAATTGCTTGATTACATTTTATATCAGAATTGCAGAAGAAGGCACTGACTGAGTAGTGATCATGCAGACAAAGGACAGACCAAGTGCAGTGGAGAATACCTGCAGATTGGGCTGTTCATCAGGCAATGAAACCTGTTTTTCATAAGGAATTTGATTGCAAGACACATTTAATTCCAACTCAAAATACAAGAACTGTTCAAGTCAATTGTTAGCATGGAAGGAGTTTATAAACTATCAGCAACTCAGCCAATGCCTTCTTCAGCACACTCTATGCGATCAGGCACTCAGTCACTGCATTCTTCCGCACACTCCGCGCCAGTCAACGCCTTCTTTAGCACACTCTGTGTCATCAGGCACTCTGTCAATGCCTTCTTCTGCACACTATGTGTCATCAGGCACTCCGTCAATGCCTTCTTCAGCACACTATGTGTCATCAGGCACTCAGTCAGTGCCTTCTTCTGCACACCCTGGGCCCTCAGGGATTCAGCCAATAGCTTTCTTTGGCACACTCTGGGCCCTCAGGGATTCAGCCAATAGTTTTCTTCAGCACACTCTGGGCTCTCAGAGATTCAGCCAACAGCTTTCTTTGGCACACTTTGGGCTCTCGGAGACTCAGCCAATAGCATTCTTCAGCACACTTGGGTGCAAAATGCTCAAAGTATCCTAAGTATAGTACTGAAATTGCTTTCATACTAGAATTTTAATCTTCTAACAATTCCAGTGTGTTCAGAGGGATGTAACCACATCAAAATGACAGCATGTAATGAAACTGTCATATTAGAATGTTGGAGAAATGTTACCCTGGCAACATTCAGTATTTCCCAAGGGAGGATACAGCCTTCTAATTGAAGTAGCAGCAAAAGTCAGCATATTCCACATTTTTTCATTAGCCAATGAGAATGCTCCTTTTTTTTTTGTCACCTCAACAACCAGCCACACTGGCCTCCACAGACCAGCAATGGCTACTGAAGGGGACAGCCAGCTGGGCATTTTGGCTGACAAAATTCTGCACTCTGAGGCACCAACTAACAGGAGATTTGCATCTGTTACTGAAAACGAGACATTACGTATATTGGTGTTTACAATACATAGATCATCCTATGCACAATTCAGTATTCTTACCTGCATGGGCCCCCGTTGAGTCTGTAGCCTCCTCCATGTTTCAGGTCTTGGGAGGATACGGGCTCTCAGGGGATTCATACAGGTAAGAATACTGAATTGGGCATAGGATCACCTCACCTCCAAGTATACTGATGTACTGTTGTTGACTTGCCACTTATATCATTACTGATAAAACAAGACATGTTTATAAAACACAGATGCTCCCCTATCATCATTAATTTTGCTCTCATTATCCTGTTGACACTACTAAATGACGACTAATGACCTTAGGAAATGGATACCGAAACCAAATTCACTAAAGTGACCTTGGAAATTAGGTCAACGTTACCCTTCTTTGAAGCTGATCTAGCCCTAATAAAAGACTATAAACATCTACAACATAAAAGCTACAGTTAAAGAAATTCTGCAGTTATTAAGCAGAAACCAAATTCAGTAATGTGGCTCTGTGACCTTGGGAATTGAGTCAAGGTCACCCATTTTTGGCCTAGCTCTTATAGAAAGCTATATTACTGTGCAATTTGAAAGTCCTAAGTAAAAAATATCTTTAGTTATCATGTGGTAACCAAAGTTCACTAATAGGACTCTAGGTCAATGTTATCCATTTTCTAACTGACCATGCCCTAATTGAGGACTATTATCATATGCAACATTGAAGTCATGACTTAAATTCTGAGTTACAATGCTGAAAACCAATTCACTAAAGTGTCCTTTTGACCTTTAAATTTAGGTCCAAGTTACCCATCTTGGAACATGACCAGGCCCTGGATAAGGACTATAATCCTGTGCAGTATACAGGTCCTATCATAAAAAATTTACTAGTTATAGAAATAAAAACTTACAGTAGTACTTCTGTGATCTTGGAAATAGGGTCATAGTCTTGTCTCAAAAACGTCTTCATTTATGGCGCAGAAACCACAGTCTAACACCAACCAACCTGGTGACCTTGGGAATTTGGTCAAGCTCATCCATCTTCTAAGCTCACCAAGCCCTGATTGAGGACTATTACCATGTGCAATATTGAAGTCATAACTTAAATTCTGAGTAACAATGCAGAAATCAAGTTCAGTAAAGTGACCTTCTCACCTTTGAATTCAGTCAAGGTCACCCATCTTCGAACCTGACCTAGCCCTGGATAAGGACTATAATCCTGTCCAATATACAGGTCCTCTCATAAAATGTTTTTAGTTATCGTGCTGAAACCAAAACTTAATACAGTAGCTCCATGACCTTGGAAATAGTGTCAAGGTCAACCACATTCATAATTCACCTAGCCCTTATACTGGAGTATATACCTGGGCACTATCAAAGTCCTATCTCAAAAAATTCTTCAGTTATGGTGCGTAAACCAAAGTCTCTATACCATCTGATATTAGTGAAGCTATCTGCCCAACCCCCCAAACTATACGCCCAACCTTTGGGGGGGGGGGGGGGGTGTGTGATAAAAAATAGTTGAAATGACCTAACTTCTACACCAGTGTAAAAATATGATGACCCATGATAACCTTGAAACTATGCCAAGGTTGCTGAATGTCAAACTCAGCCATGTACTCAATCAGATGCTTCTACAATACAAGTTTCATGACAATACATGTTGCCCAATTTGCTCAAGTTATCTATCTGCAAGGATACCAGACGGATACACATGCAGACATGACAACAACAGTACCCCATCAGCTAATCAGGCCAAGAAAAACAAAAAATCAGACAGGATTTTATGAATCTGGACCATTCATGACTATTTTCAGTGAGAAAAATATGCATGGAAACACATCAACACTAGGCTTCTGAGGGTTTATATATATATATATATCTTTCAATGCGTATTATGCCTTCATGCTTATCAAAAAACATAATGGTTATTGAAGACTTGTTCCATCAAACAGGGTTTTGCAAATCTACGCAACAAAAATCACCAAAAAATCCTCCCCAGAGCTTGTTTTTTGTTCACCTGTTCATTCATTGACAAAATTGAATTTATGTTCAATACCTTCATGTTTTCAGCCATTTGCATACAAAACGAGAACAGAGAGTAATGGTCAAGACATCTACTATGGACATGTACTGTTTGAAAAGTTTCAGCAAAAATGGCCCAATTGCTGTTCAATTTATTTATTCATGACCTGTGCCTCCTCCCCCCCCCCCCCCCCCCCAATAAAAACATCCTAAAAATGCTGTCTGGATATGCTCCATGCACATACTGGTTCAAGATGAGGGCAGTCATGTATTTTTCATCTACATCTTTTTCCTTTTTCTTTTATGGTGGGATATGGGGAAGTTTCAAGCAGAAATCTGTGAAAAGGCTTGCTTAAGTGGCAGTTTGTCTGACAACTCCACACAATCTGGCTTAAAAGGAAAATTTAGCACCAACCTATCTTTGCCCTGATGGCCAATTTCCCTGCAAATGGGGACCTTCTGGGAGCTCTGCTTACTTGTGATGTTAATACCACACATGCTGCATCACTTTGACCACAAAATCTTGCATGGAAAATTCAGTACAACACGCCTTTCACATCCACTTTCCTGCAAATACATAATCTTCTGGGAGATGTGAAAGTACCATGGCTTTGCAATCGCCATACAACTTCATTTCATTGACACAGTTGTGCATAAAATGATTTGGTGATGTTGATATAAAGTTCTCCTGAAAGTTGCTGATGAAAATTGGGCACCCCATGTGGCGGCTAAAATCACGGAGCCAGACAATACATGTGCTGTAAATCACTTTATTTTCACAGCCTTCTTATATTCACTCTTCCATCCTTAACTTAAATTCAAAATTTTTACACTGCAGCAAAATCATGGGATTTTTTAGTTTTGTTTTTATTACCCTCTCAAAACAGGTGATTTTTGCTTTGAAATGCAAGCACGAAAGTATAATATGCTCCATCTAATAAAGTACCTTATTTATTTTATTTATTTATTTTATAAAGTTAATTTTTTTCCTGATTACAAATTTAGGACACTGCAAATTCGTCAGCTTTTGAAAAACACCAAATTTTAAAGTGATTTACAGCAACTGAATTTCTGATACCCTCAGTTTTCATTTTAAAATTGTTACTGCACTTAGGGAATCCTACTGTTTGAGAATTTTCTGGGAGAAAATGCTGAAAATAAAGTTTCATCTAGGGCTGCTTGAAAATAAAAGTAATATCAAGCTCAATGATGCACCCACACCTGCCACTTGACAGCTACAGTGCCGTATAATACATCAAATCACTGGATAATGTAGAATACTGTAACAGGCGTTACTACAACTTCCGCGTGACAAAGGACGATGGGTGTTTAAAATGACAGCCATGGCATTAACAAGGGATATTATGTACCATACTTGTCCATTCAATAAAATTTGTCATTTCAACTGGTCTCTTAACATTTTTTAAATAATCAAATAGCAGACTAAATGTTGAGTGACAGTTGTACCTGATGACCCTCAGGCGTTGATCAACTCTCTTCCCCTCCACAATGCATTAGAAAATAGTCCTGTTGATCGTTAACACATTCATTTTTGTAAAATGTATGGCACATAACAAAACCGGTGTCACTGATTAAAATGCAAGCATAGAAAAAGCATTCTGCAGGGAGAGACTCAAAAAGTTCCACTTGAGTAGATGTATGTCAAGCTTTTAGTATGCTCCCACTTTTTGAGTGCACTTTCTTCTTTTCAGTGATGCCGTTTCAGAACCCAGAAAATGGAATCCATCCTCCCCCCCCCCCCCCCCCCCCTTCCATTGAACTGACTGACCCAAAAGGACCACTTTGGTTCAAACGCAGCTTTGCACAGCAGTTTAACGAAATATCTCCACGCTAAAACACATTATCATATTAGTGCATTTTCTCTCACAAATCGACCGTCATTCTCTAGTCAAAAACTATTACTCTTCATTTAATCCCTGTTGCTATGGAGACCCCATGTCTACAACCCCATTATTTAACAGAAAGAAAATAGGATATGGAGCCAGACAGGGACCTGTATCATGGGTACTAGGCTTGTTTTTCCATGTTTTGCATTTCGCAGGCTTTGTAAGTTACACTACAAAGTACCCAACAAGGTACAGTAGAATTTCCAATGAAGACCATCTCTGTAAAGAGACCATTTAATGCCATCAATTTACTGTCCAATTTTTGGGCTTATCCTTCATTAGGTTATAACCTAATTAATAACACTGTTCTCCTACTAGCCAGATTTAAGACCACATTTTTTCATTCCCTAATGGATGACTGTAATAGGGAGATTCCATTGTCCATGAATTTTTAAAGTACAAACACTGAAGATAATGACACACTGTTACTGTAAAATGAGACTAGTATCAAAGAATTGTGCATTTCATATGTTGCAATCGTTTTTGCCTCATGTTAATTTTGAACATGTTTTTTCACCCTTTTTGACAAACCTTGAGAATTAAGTTCTATTAATTGAGACCTTATAGAGACCATCTTTCTAAACTTGAGTTGGTGTCTGAATAAATCATAAACTGCAAAACCATTTACATTTAATATGAACATGAACTCTTTTTTTTTTTTTACACCATCACTTAGGGACTCGAGTACAGTGGTCCCCTTCTTGTATACCCCCTCCCCCATGACAAGCCATTTCCCTATAGAGGTCACCCCCATATGCAGCAATCAGGGTATTTTCATTTTATTTGCCCCCTCAAGAGAGGCCACAGTTCTCACAAGGGCCACATTTCTGGTGCTCTTGGGCAGGGTTTCTGCCAGCGGAATAAATTGGTCTACACAATTTTGTGCACTAAAAACTTCCCAGGACATTCCTCAAATTAAAAATTCGTCTTGGGACAGAGCCGATAGCTGCCCCCACCCACCCTACACCTCAAGAATTCTCATCACTATCTTGTCATTTTTTAATGCCCTAAAATTTATTTAAGGCATTATTCATACACCCAGTTTGGGAGGGCTTTTAAAGGGGGACCACTGTAGTTTGGTGCCAAAATACGGAAGGAACAACTGAAGAGCTTGGGGCTACTGCTAACTGCACTAGTCAGGTTTAATGACAAGTTAAAACAACTGTATGTTGCTGCATTTTGCTGCGGTACACATGAATAGACAGACTGGGACAGCCGCAAGCACATGTCTAGAATCTAAGCACAAAAATATTTTGACTGAGAAGTCCTGTCCATTCACCTATGTACAGCCCTTGCTGAAACAGGGTTGAGCTGTCCCCCCCCAAAAAAATTATATATATATATATATATATATATATATATATATATATATATATATATATATATATATATATATGTATATATATTACCAAAAAGAAACAGGCGGGGTGGGGGGGGATCTATAGTATTTCATTACAGTTGCTACTTTACACAAATGGTGATCTTGCCTGCCTGTGATAAGCAGAACCATGTATCTGATTCACACCTTGAAATGAACATTTTTGGTCACCAGCCAGTGTTTACAGACCCAAATATTTAGTGTTGACCTCAGTTTTACAATAAAATGCATATATATTGAAACAAAAATATATTAGCCAAAGTAAAATCTCCACTAGCCAGACAGAACTTTTACCAGCATTTAGCTGCTGGCTGGTGTTAACTTCAAGCCCTGTTATTGTCAATCTGAAGCACAGCAAAAGGTTGACAGTCCATCCCAGACCAAGTTCTGTGTCTCACACAGACCGTTATTTTCAACAACCTGAAGAACAAGAAATAGAAATCTGAAATCTCTGTGTAACTTTGAATTGAACTGAATATTATTTTTCTTTTCAATATGAGACATGAATACTTTTTCCAAACAGATAAAGGTGATGCCATCTCATTTTATGTGCAACGTCTGTTTTTGAAACAGTTAATTATTTCCAAGTCACTACTCTTTGCAACAGCAACACATTTTACTCCTGTTTGATAAAGAGATATTAATTGAGTGATATGGGCCAAAGACTGCAAGTTGTGATGTGTCCTGACACGAAGTTTCTCAGAAAGTGTCCTGACATGA
>OZ026627.1:34943627-35015627 GCA_964020975.1 Hermodice carunculata
AAATCTGCTAATAAACAAGACCTGCTTGTAAAACATAAATGCCTGCCTACAGTCATTATGTTCGCCCTCATTACACTGTTGATAGTACTAAATGGGGCACTTGTGACCTTGGGAAGTGGATGCAGAAACCAAATTCACTAAAGTGGCCTTGTGACCTTGGAAATTAGGTCAAGGTTACCCTTCTTTAAAGCTGACGTAGCCCTAATTGAAGACTATAAACATCTACAACATAAAAACTCTGGCTCAAAAAACTTCTGCAGTTATTAAGCAGAAACCAATTCAGCAATGTGGCTCTGTCACCTTGGAAATGAACTCAAGGTCACCCATTTCAGAACTTGACCTAGCTCTTATAGAAGGCCATATACCTGTGCAATATGAAAGCCCTAGGTCAACAATATCTTTAGTAGAGCCTGACCGAATCCCATATTACCGATTCACATGATTCAGGATCGGTTTGGATAAGTTTCCGATGTTCGGATTCGGTATGCAACGTCCTCCTACTGTGATTTATTTTACGTCAGCGATAAGATGTGGCAGGTCATCACGTGACCTCCTGCTCTCACAGGTGGTGGCATGGGTACAATAAAGCAACATATACTAAAACCTATGTGTCCTTTCTTTTTCCCATATGTGTTACAACCTCACAACCATGGCAAGCCCCCAGTGCTAAAGATATTCTGCGCAAGGCAAAATCGTGCTGACCTGCCCCGCATGCATAGTTTTCTTGTGTGTCATAAGAGGTTTTTAAATACACATATCATATCAAGCTGCGTTTGTGTTTTTTCCCCCTACAAACGGAATCTGAATGTTTCCCGATATTGGACTCGGTAAACTCTGCCGATACTGATATATCAGTATCGGTAAAAAAACCCAGAGCCATGCCCAGGGGGCATGAATGTCTCGCCAGCATTCAGTAGCAATGTAATTGTAAGACCAAACATTATAATGGTATTTAGTAGATGTTGAATGTATCAAGTAAATCTCAATATATTTACTCAGAATATACCACTTTTTTTTTTTTTTTTTTTTTAAAAACAAAATGGCCAATAAAGTATATAACATCTTACTACAAATCAGAGCTTGACATGCCAGTTTCAAGCTTCGTAGTGAAAGATGTCATGTAAAGCACTTAATACCCCTTGGCCAACATGACTTCATATGTTCAGTTACCTAAGTTTGACCTTCAAAGGACACTTCAAGATAAATTTAAGAACACCAAAAATAAAGCATAGGTACTTTGCTATTCATGTTAAATAGTAACTAGGGACCTACAATCAACTATACCCAAGACACACAAGGAAAATAAGATTTGTCGAGTCAAAAGTAGGTCAAAGTCATCCACTTTCAAGAGATTTCTGACGTTTTGTAAGATGCAAAGCTAGTATAAATTTGGTGAACTTGGTTTGACTCTTGGCCATGAATAGCATTGTACATTCGAGGATGCAATGCATCTGACCTCCAAAGTAGGTCAAAAATACATCAAGGCCACCCACTTTCAATAGACTTCTAAAGCTTTCCTAAGAAGCAAAGGTGGTGTAAGTTTGGTAAACTTGGCTTGAATTCGTCAAAAGTTGCAGTGGTAACGCCACGTTTTGCATTTCACCCATGAAAATACATTTAGGTCGTTGAAATCAGTTGAGGTCATCTAATTTCAACAGGCTTCTGAAGCTTCTAAGTGTGACAGTGATGACCCTCATCTCTAGGGATGATTACAATGAATCATCCACCCAAGCATGAAAGCCTTTCCTAGTCTAGTTAGTGAAATAATGCCACTCAGAAGTTTTTCTCCAATGCTCAATCAAGCATAAAGTAATCAATGAAGTGTGACAGTGATGACCCTCATCTCTAGGGATGATTACAATAAGTCATCCACCCAAATATGAAAGGCCTATGTAGTCTAGTTACTGAAATAATGCCACTCAGAAGTTTTTCTCCAATGCTCAATCAAGCATGAAGTAATCAATGAAGTGTGACAGTGATGACCCTCATCTCTAGGGATGATTACATTAAATCATGTACCCAAATATGAAAGGCCTATGTAGTCTACTTACTGAAATAATGCCACTCCGAAGTTTTTCTCCAATGCTCAATCGAGCATGAAGTAATCAATGAAGTGTGACAGTGATGACCCTCGTCTCTAGGGATGATTACAATAAATCTTCCACTCAAATATGAAAGGCCTATGTAGTGTAGTTACTGAAATAATGCCACTCCGAAGTTTTCTCCAATGCTCAATCAAGCATGAAGTAATCAATGAAGTGTGACAGTTATGACCCTCGTCTCTGGGGATGATTACAATAAATCATCCACCCAAATATGAAAGGCCTATGTAGTCTAGTTACTGAAATAATGCCACTCAGAAGTTTTTCTCCAATGCTCAATCATGCATGAAGTAATCAATGAAGTGTGACAGTGATGACCCTCGTCTCTAGGGATGATTACATTAAATCATGTACCCAAATATGAAAGGCCTATGTAGTCTAGTTACTGAAATAATGCCACTCCGAAGTTTTTCTCCAATGCTCAATGAAGCATGAAGTAATCAATGAAGTGTAACATTGATGGCCCACATCTCTAGTGATGATTACAATCAATCATCCACCCAAGTATGATAGCCCTATCTGATCTAGTTAGTGAAATAATGCCACTCCGAAGTTTTTGGTTGACGGACGGACTGACGGACGTCCGGAAAGTGACAGCTTAGTCTCGCAAACAGCTAACGCTGGCGAGACAAAAAACAAGGATCGGTCAGGCTTTAATCTTTACTTATCATGTGGAAACCAAGTTCACTGATAGGACTCTAGGTGGTGACCTGGGGAATTTGGTTAAAGTCATCGATCCTCTAAGCTCACCAAGCTCCAATTCAGGATTATTACCATACATAGATTGAAGTCATAACTTTAATTCCGAGTTAAAATGCAGAAACCAAATTCACTAAAACTTTGTGACCTTTTGACCTTTGAATTTAGGTCAAGGTCACCCTTTTGGAACTTGACTTAGCCCTGAATAGGGACTATAATCCTGTGCAATATACAGGTCCTATCGTGAAAACTTTTCTAGTTATCATGCACATACCAAAACTTACTACAGTACCTCAGTGACCTTGGAAATAGGGTCAAGGTTAACTTTGTCATGAAGTATAGTTTAGCCACACAGAGTGTAATCCTCACTGATGGCTCAAAATTTAGCCCCCTACCTTGTGTAACTAATAAGCCTGATAGACAAGTTATAATCGATTTAGTAAGACATATTACATGTACTTAGAATTGTATTGTGCTGTTTTCATGGCATGTACAAGTGCAGAAGTATAGACCAAGTGCACATCTGTTTCCGGCAAGTGGAACATACACACTCACAAACAAAACAAAAACAACCCTGAGCATAGTGAGTGAAGTCGGCATGGTAGAACTGATCAATATGCTTCAGAACTGTCATATATATGTTACTGATGCTGGGCAATTCAGTTAGTTTTCATTGTGTTGTTTCCATTAATCATTCATTTTACCTATAGTTGCCTCATTGGCTGTACTCCTCTGACCAGCTACTGGACATTTCTGTCATTGTGCGCGTTAAAGGAATGTATATATTAGAACAATTTACGAAGTGTCCACGGAAACCTTAACACAGGGAAACACTGCAATGTGACTGAACCTGTGATCCAATCAAAGTACAAACTGGAAGTTTTACAGACATAGCCACTTCCTTTCAAGAATTATATCAATGATGGCTTCACAAAAGATGTTCAGCATTGTCCAGACTCTCTTATTGCTCATGTTCTTTTGTTTGATTCTGCTCAGAATAGGCTATTCTGACATCTTATATGTCACATTCATTCAAATAGCAGCATGCTGTGCCAATGCAAAATGCAAAAAAATCCTTGATCAAACTTGGCAATTGTGACACTGTGCAACTTAGGATTCTTCTCAATTTGAAATAATAATAGCCTTAACAGGTCAAATTCAGCCTGGGAAGCTAACACTACAGTAAGTACTGCCTGCATTTCCAACAGAGGTCATTTTTTGAAAAAATAATGGAAAAAATTTGTTATTATATGTGGAGTTCATAAAAAGAAAAGTTGGGGTGTACTTCTGTTAGGGCACATGCTAGTGTTGGAATTAATACATAGCTGTCAAACCTCCCATTCTCACTGGGAGTCTCCCGTTTTGGAGACTCGAAAAGTTCTTAAAATGACAGGGATTTTGAGGCAAAATTGACTATTGTCTTTGGGAGTTGACACCTATGTTAATATGTTATTATCAAGGCACAACTTACTTGTTTCACACAGCAACTTGCTAATCAAAATTGAGAAACTGTTCAACAAAGTTTTGTTAAATTCATCATGCAGCGGTGATCAAACTGCACTAGCAAAGTAAAAGTTGCTTGCGATACGAAACCTCTAAATTGTGCACTGACTTATGTCCATGAATGGCCTTGAAATCACCAGAAAATTATTATACCTACAGAAGAAAGAGTGCGAGTGCTTTTTAAAATAAGGTTATTCATCACAAGAGGTGGTCTTTACAACTGACATGTACCAACTTATACCAGACCGCTCAGACACTAAAGAATTCTGCAAATTCTGCAAACACAATATTGGCTTCGCTCGAGTATTTACTGTCAAACTGAATGATTGAGAAATGAAACTGGACCAGAAAATGCCATCTGGCCATATGGCTTAACAGAAAAAGAACCCTTCAAAACATGTTAATGGAAAATCATTTGTGCTATCAACATCAAGGGAAATGGAACTGAAATTTATGAACTTGACATTTAGCAAAATGGCAAAACAGGAAAATGACTTGTTAATGGTAAATGATCGTGGCTGATCAGCATCGTGATGACCAAACTGCCAAGGAGGCAAATGACAGTTTGCCAATAATACAGTCACTGGTCAATACACGTATCACCTATTACAGATTATCTTGGCGCCATTCAAAATGTCCATTATTTCACAAGCATACAGTCTGTGTCACAAGTCACTGGTCCTTAGTTTTTGCGAGGGGGAAAAAAATCCTGCACTGATAGAAAATGCACAAGTTACACATGTTTAAGTATACAGGTCTGTTAAAATAGGATAGAAGTGACTAATAGCTTACCAACAACTCTTTTCCCATAGACTGAGCATATACCCAAAGTACGGTGAATACACTTATTTTCAAGGGCATAAATGTTCACTTTTTGCATTTTGGACCTTTCACTGCTCCAACTTTTTACTGCATGTATTTTAGTTTTACTTCTAATCAATGCCATGTTAAAAACTTTTTTCACTGTGTTCTTAACTTCACAGTGAAATAAGCAAAAATAAGAACACAGCAAAATTAAATACATTCACAGTACTCTTTTCTGCCCCCCCCCCCCCCCCCCCCCCACAATTTTAGTGTCACCGAAATATTAACATGACCTAGGTACTGATTAATAAATTACAATAAAAGCTTATTACAATGAACCTAAGAGATCTATATTCATTTGACTAGTTTTGAGGAGTTAAAAGTCAAAATCATTTGACAACATGATTTGAGGAAATCAATGTTAATGTTCCTCCCCTGTTTGACTCATTTGTCTGACGTATTCAGATAGGTGACCCATTCTTCAGGAAGATCTCATTTTAACAGTGTTTCACTGTATCACATTTTGCCTAAATACGTGTACATGTCCTATGGACCTTGTGAACCCCTCTGCCCACGTGCTCATGACAATGTTGATTTGTTACACTGCACGTATTTAAATTTTTACCACCTGGAATGTACAGTGGTCCCCCTCTTATAAGGCCACCCCAAATGTAGACCAAAAGTGGCCTTATAAGAGGGGTGGCCTCTCCAGAGGGTGAGAACATAATGGAAATGTCATACTTTCTGCACTGCATAAGAATGGTGGCCTTTTAAGAGGGGTGGCCTCTGGTGAGAGGGGCCTTATAAGAGGGGGGCCACTGTACTTTTAAAAGTGAAACCCACGATTCTATTCTCCACTATAGGAGTTAGAAAACAGAAGCCTTGGTTTGCTTTCAGGCAAATTATGGGATGCAACTGCCTCAAACTTCAAGATTGAATTGAGAAAATGATTCCAGATTATATCATAATACTGTCTTTGCACACACACAATTACCTGCAAAATTCAATATGTAAAACTAGTCTTGAGCCTGCACAATCATATCTATGTATATTCTTGGTGAAACCCATTTAAAAATGCTACTGTTAATGGCAAATTTCTGTGACAGAAAACATCACAGACAGTGATGCATGACTTGAACAGCTGTCCCCAATGCCCAGAATATGATGATCTCTCAAACAGGTGGCCTTTGATATGATGAGGCATGAATAACATGTACCGTGCAAGGATAGTCTTTAATCAATCCCCTTGAATTAAGGCTGACTCAGCAGCTTACTTCAGTGTGGGTTAGGTGCCAACCCATACCAAGGAAAGCTGTTGACAAGACTCATGTTATATTGATAGGTCTCACCTACAATTTCCAACCAAACTATTTTTCATTACTGCTGAACTTAGATCAGTTGTCTCTGGCAGACTAAATGCCTCTTGTTTTGCATCCACATATATGCCAGGTCCTGTGGCCTTGAAAATGAGGTCAAGGTCACCAAAATGTACAGTGAAACCTCATTATAACAACACTGCTCAAATGCTGACAATTATAGATGGACCCAAAAAATATGAAATTGATCAAAATATTTTGCTTGCAATTATTGTTCCACATAGACAGTCGCACGACCTGAGACTGGTAGCCTGGCAATTGGACAATCCAAAAACATGCACATACCCAATGTCCCAAACTTCATTTGTTAAGGGTAACTAGTCCAAAACAAGGAACGGACTAAGCTATGTCTCTCATGAGAGTGGTCTTTAAAGAGAGAGACCAATATGTACCTACCTTGTTTTATGATGGTTATTTTGGTTTTGTCTGTGGGGTCTGCCTGCCAGAGGCTGTAACACCGGTCGTTCTTCAGTGGACATCGCATCGTCACATTGTCTGGCATTATAGTCCCCTGACCTCCTTCCAAGTCATTGCCAGACAGTGACCCACGGTTGGAACTGCTGCGCATGCGAAGTGCAGACTTAGGTGGATCGGTATCCCTGTATGCACAGATTACGTATGTCGCATCCCCTTGGCACCCTGCAACAATTGACAAATTAACGGCAATCAGAGATTGTTGGATCCATGCTCTGCCCCCCCTGCCTCATTTACAAACTTGCTAATCACAGGTCTCATTTTGGAATAACTCTAGTCTAGTTAATAAAAATAGACCATCACTGTGACCCAGATACTTGATCTAGTGACCTACTTTTGTTTCATGCACACCATCAGGTCAAAATGTATATGTGTGTCAAGTTTTAAAGCTAAGTGAAATAGAAAGGATTTATAGTCTGGACACGATTTTACAAGAATGTCACCGTAACCCAGATACTTGACCTAGTGACCTACTTTTGGTACATGACACACCTTTATGTCCAGATACACCTGTGCATAAAGTTTCAAAAAAAGTTGAAGGACAACTGAATTATAGACCGAACACAAAAAGCGGAAGGATGGATGGATGGACAATACATCGACACACAGATGTATGGAAAAAGCAATTACTATATGCCCCTCCTCTGGTAGGAGGGTGTCAAAATTATTGCAAATAAAATATTTAACAGTGAGTATTGTATTGAACCGCATTCACGACTTTTGAACCGTGTTCACTGTACATGACTGAATACCGGTGCATTTTGGTACACTGATCCAGCACTATTCATCACATGTATGATCATAAAACAAGCAGAAGGACAATCTTGTAAAATGCTTACCAGCCAACATCTCAAATTTTTTTACAAGACCCCTGCTGTCCCTGCATTTTCTTTTCTTTTTTTTTTTTTTGTGCAATAAACCTGACCATAACCTAAACCACCCGAGATTTACTGCCAGACAAGATATAGCGAGTCAGTGAAGTGTGTACATGTAGTAAGTAGTGATTTTCCCCAAAAATTCCTCAACCAGAGTGTAGTCCATAATAAGTGAGTTAACTTTAAACCACCTGGGAAGGTGGTGTGCGTGTTCACAATAATGGTTTAAACCCCTCACTTGTACCCAGTGTAATTTTGCCATGAAAATGCTGAGTTGTTCACTGTTGAACAAACTACATGGACATTACACATGCTCCCTTTGTGGTGTGCAAAAAGAAACTCACAGCTTAACGTGGTGTGTTTAGAAGTGGCTCTTCAGAAAAGCTAAAACCCACAGTTTGAAACCGTTTAAAGTAGATCATTTAAAACAGAGTCTTTGGGAACAGTGCTTGGCCTCCTTTTGTCTGTACTGTGTACATGTACTTGTAAGCATTGAAGTTCTAAGTGAGTGCGGAAATCTGTGATTCCTAACTTTAACTCATTCCATACTATGGTGACAGGCAGTACCAGAACCACTGACTTAAGACTATAGGCATGTTGCTACTTGAATGAAAGCTCTTTTCATGAAGAATTAAAATATGCAATTGTCATCTTAATTATAGGTAAATATGTGGATAAATCAGCGACTGGTATGGAATGAGTTTAACAGAGAAAATCTGTAAATACTGGCTAAGTGCATGGGGGCTCCAGGGAACAAAGCCCGCCGAAGCTTTGCTTGTGGATTTTGACATTCTGAAATTCAATTGAGATGCATATTTTGCATAGTTAACAGCTGACACTTGAGAAACTTTATTTGGTCTAAACATTGTATAAAGGTCCCCCTTTTGAAAGACCCCACCCCCCATGAGCTACCATCCTTCTTGAGAGGTCACTTCATAATATGGCAAGTGTAACAATTGCACTATATTTTCCTCACCATGAGCAGCCACCCCTCTTATTAAAAGACCACATTTCTGGTGCACTAGGGCTGGCCTCACAATAGGAGGACCACAGTACAATGCTGTTATACATATATTTGAATACATGTTTAAATCAGGGAGACTCTGCATTAAGACTTTGAGGCACTGCTATCCTGCAGGCCACCCTGAAAATACACAAAGTTACAATACGGCATTTACAATCATAGGCTGTGGGCTAAACTATTCTTGATAAAGAGATAAAATGGTACACATACATGTAAAAAGCATAATTATTATCACCCACTACACACATGGCAGTTATCAATGTTACTATTGGTCTCATGATTGTTATTAATGTATTTCTTAGCATATTGGGAAAAACCTTTAAGAGATTGGGTATAGATCTTTGCCATGACTATCTCAGCTAAGTAATTTTCGTCAATTCAGGGCATGGTACACTTTTATAGCACTTTACACAGAAAATACGAGCAACACATTTTGCCCGGTTTGATACAGAGATATGCCCCATATGCATATTGTATACGCAAGTATTTTCTTATAGTGATATGGGCCATCCCAGCTTTCTGATACACATATATATGTCTTTAAGACAGAACATGTCTTGTACCAGAATATATGTCTCTGTGAGACGGAACGTGTCTTGTACCTGCATATCTCTCTATGAAACAGAACATGTCTTGTACCGGCATATGTTTGTGTGTAAAACAACATGTCTTGTACTTGCATTCATCTCTGTGAAACAGAAAGTGTCTACCTGTTCAATGGCTGAAAAATTCCCACACCCCAGTATAGAACAATAGCTACATGTATTATGATTTTCCAATTTCAGGGGAAAACATATGAAATTGCAGAATGAACCTCCAAAAATGGAAGTGATTTTGCTGTGGAATTCAACAGAATGTGGTGAAATTTCCAAAGTAAATGAAATACAAGAGGGCCATGGGCCTAATGCTCTGCTGGCTCTGTGGCTATATTGCATCTACATCTTTGTTGGGAGTCTGCAAGTGGCTTCTGAACATATAAAGCTTATGTGATTTTAGTGTCTAACTTATCTACCAGATGGCACTTTGCTCCACATGTAACCAGAGCTTATTTGTACAATTCCTTTGATGGATGTTGTTGCACGTGCCAAGAAAACAATGAGCGAGTCCTTAAATTTATGTCCTCAGTGACCTTTGGACAGGAGATCAAAGTTACCCAGATTATGTAATCAGCATACAAAATTGAAGTGAAATCGCTGGTTGAGGGTAGATCATTTATTATGATAAGGAATAAGAAATGGCCCTGGATGGATCCTCGGGGAACTCCAATGGACCCTTTTAGGACCCCAGAGGGCAGGACTTGAGGGTGATTATTTCCTTAGTTTTTACTTATTTGCATAACAGCAAATCCCTTTAAAGTTTTGGAATAGCTAAAAAAAAAAAAAAACTATCTGTGCAAATGAACACTGTCAGGTGCTGTCATCTGGGGTCCTAAACTCCTATATTGTAATTTTCTGACAAGATGACTTACTCTTTTCAATTTCCACATATTAAGATCTTATGCAACTGTTGAACCACTGTAACTCTGTGATTAAAACTCCATAGTGTTGAAGCCTTCTTGGGAGTATAATATAATGTATAATGTCAAAGGCCTTAGCAATATCTAACAAAAAAAAAGTGATCTGTATTTTTTTCCTTATCACGTTCTACATGTAATCTATCAACAAGTTCTGGAACAGCAGTGTCTGTCCCATAATTCTTCCTGGTGCTGTATTGATGGTTGTAAAATAAGTCATTGCCCGTGAAATGTTGGAAGAGCAGCCTATGAATGACTTCTTCAAATACTATAGAGATAGAAAGCAGTTGAGAAATGGACCTATAATTGTCTAAGTCATGTTGATCATCTTTTTTTAAAATTGATAATACTTGGGCAATTTTTGTTTGGGAAAATGCTATTTTTAATGACTGACTTATAATAGTGGTCAGTCACTAATGGCTTCTGAGCTTAGTGTAACGGGAATTAAAGATATTATCAAATCTAGCACTTTTTTCAGGGTTTAAGTTGTGTTTTACTGATTTGTTCTTCATGCACTTTTAAGAAGAACTTACATTAATATATATTCAAAATTCTAGATATGATTGAAAAGATTTTTTACCTAGAGTGTATATTTTCCTAGCTAGGGTTGGACCAATATTGACAAAAGAAATCATTAAATTGTGATGCAATGTCCTGTGCCTGTTACTTGTTTGTTACCAACATGGACATACTTAGACAAATTCTTAATGGGTATTAGATTTATCCAAGTCAACTTTTACAGTTTTCCATGTACTTTTGATATGATTTTTGTGGCTGTTAAATACTGCTTGCTGGTAAGCCAATTTTGCCCTTCTTATCATCAAGGGGATTTCACTTGAGCACTCTTAAAGTCTTCAGAGGTCACCATACCTCTCATTTTCAGGAGTAAAATTATTCAAACCATTCAATTGGTTTACATATGGTTCTTGTTAAAGGTTAAATTTCTTACACTTGACCTCATATACCAATTTCCTGAAAGCCTACATGTAAGTCATATATAAGTGAGGATATATAGCAAGAAATTATTTTCATGGTTTGATAATTTGACAGATTTCTCAGTTTTAAATATAGGTTGTGAATAAATTTATTTTCTAGGCCATTAATTCACACAGTTTAAATTACAATTTGAACCTTTCATTGAAACTTTCAATTTACTTCATTGGTTATAACTTATTGTTTCAATCAATGGCATACTGAAGACATTTTTCAATGTGTTCTTAATTTTATGGTTTTGAGCATCAGCGAAATAAGCAAAAATATGAACAGCAAAATAAAATGCACTCACAGTATATTTTCCTGCTGCTCACTAGATCTACATGTACCACAAATGTTTGTGGTTTGGCACCTCTGTATGTACATAGTAAGCTGATCAATACAGTGTGCAGTTCTTTTTATCAGGTAATACATCAAATTGTCCCATACTTGAACATACATGTTGAGGACCACCTTGAAAACATCCTCATCGTTAAGAATTGTTCAAATCCTTTCTGATCGCCAGCATATTCCATATCTTTCATCCCATGATATGTATCTTGATCAATAAGGAACCATACAATATATTCCCCCGTAGTTTTTATGTGCTGCAAGTCAATACATGTAGTTATGAATATCACTGTGGGGGCAATACTCTCTAGTCAAATGACCTCACAAGATGCCTCAATTTGTGTGCAGCGAAAAACCCTGTAAAACTCATTAGCTCCTGTTAAGATTAAAACACATAGGCCTAGTCTGAAAAGCTGTAACAACAATGTGTCAAACTGATTTGATTTCCTTCATAATGAAAGGTCTGTATGGCAAAATAAGCATGCAATTCAACATTTTAATCTGTTTTGTTTGAAGACAGATGTGCACTTAACATCACAGACATGTTAGAGTACCCATTTTTAATCTACTACATCATGCATCATATCACAGGCCATTTACTCGCCACTGCAGTAAACAGTTTAACTCTTAAAACTGCCTGGTGGTGGTACACTTGGACAACATACCGGTAATATGGATTAATGTTTGAAAACCTTAATTTTACGATATAAAATCCAAAATCAAGATTACTATTGTTTTAATGAAATCATAAAGTTCTACAATTTGTTTTACTATCTTTAAAAGTTTCTGCTTAAAGCAAGAAAACAAGAATATGAATGTACATGCATACACCTTATGTAAAAAAGAAATCTAGTACAGAACTGACATGATAAAAAATACTGACAACAAAACATATATATGTAATCAACATTCTAGTCTGCTGATGGAAAGTTGGAAATGGAAGGCAGATCATGAAGAAAAAAAAAACATTAAATTGCAGAAAAAAATGCCTGGTGAGAATTTTGTGTGACATAAAAAGTATGTTCCTTTATGCTCAAAGTAAAACAAATTGCTTGTCCATTTAATTTTTTGCTCTGTAAATGTATAAATTGTGATGGATTCATAAGTAATTTTGCGAATTGTTCCAAATTGTGAATTACCCAAAATCCAAACAGCTGTTTCCCAAAGACATTTCCTGTGGATACACCTCTCATTCTTTTCTTTGGTACCACCCCGATCAAACTCCAAGCCCTGTGCTATGTCAGTATGTGGCGCAAACCAGAAGACTGTCCGAAATATATTCACAGACAAGTTCACAGGCATGCTCAATTACTGATCTGGTTCATGTAGATCACTGTGTAACTGCCTCAATCAATGCTGTTTTTGCAACTAGGGGCAACCAGATCTCTCAGATGGTTGGAAAATTCCCACAGAGCTGTTTCCCACAGCTCACCTGCAGGACACATTTTATACCTTCTCACTCGGGCACTGCTGGTAAGTTCTGGGAGATGGGTCTCAGCCTGATGGCTGCAAGCAGTTTCCATCCTGTAATTTTCACTGCTCCCCCTCAAACATTTTTTCCATCTATTGCTAAGCAGAGTTCCCAACTGAGAGTTAAAGAAGGTGACAAACCATACCCTTAGGTGTCTCAAAGGTACTACTGCTTACTGCCAGAAATCTTACATGATAGATAACATATTACAGACATCAAAAGTCAATTAACAGACTTGCATAGACAACCAAAAAGATTGGATTATATCGATCATCTGATCTATAATAATTGGTGTTTTTGACTTGTGGCAGACATTATATAGCACTCTGTTAAACTGAATGTGCACTAAATTGGTGTCAGTTAAATATTGTACAGTATAAGTGTATATATATACCTTGAAATGTTTCTGGAAGTGTCCATTTTCATACTTTCTTACATGGAATTTATATGCCTCAAACTTGTTTGGATATTTGTGTACCCTATTTATCTTCAGGCAAAACTAAAAGCCCTGCTGAGGACCAGCATCAGACAGACAGCCCAGTGGTGTAAATCACGTAAACATTCCCTGTTCTTAGCCTTCAAAGTGCTAATCATGGCTACAGTTGTTGAAATTCCTATTAGCGTTAAACATATAATGGTGAAAAGATTCAAATTCCTCATGAAAATACCTTTCATTCAAATACCAGCAAGCCTAGTCTAAAGCAGAAAATAACTCAGTCAACAGCTTTCCTTAAGGCACGTTGTGCACTAAGTGCCCCGAGAAAAGCTGTTGACTCAGTGTTAAATCACTGCTGTACGAGTCAACAGACATGCATGTACTTGTAACTCTAATTTATAGTATGATGCAAACAAAAACCACAAAATACTAGACAAATTTTTGTTTTACAAACCCTGCCCACCACTGTAATGCCAGGGACCTCATTCCTAAAATTCTGTGGATGTGTTTTTCATGAAGACCTGTCTTTGGAATGGAAGTCTGTATGCCCACATTCATTTGTGAAAGCACTCAAAAATTTTAGTTTCCCTTATTTCAAGCTAAACATAAGCTGCATTTTTGCACACACCCTGTGAGCTTTCAAGCTTCTACAGGGCATTTGTTGGGCCATAAATCATGACACAGAAACTTAATTACATTTTTACCAGGTCTCAGTCTGATTGCCTGAAAATGAATTACACCGAAATATGGACTTCAAAGCCATTGGCTCCAGAGACAAAATGAGATGGAAATGACTGAAATGCACACCATCTGACATCAACACCAAAAGCTGACCTATCTCTCAGTCTTCAGCTGGCTCCTCACCTCTGGGAGATCGCATCCCTGTCACCTCCCACAGTGCGGGCAAGTTTCAGACCCACAGATACAGTGACAGCACTCTCAAGGTGACAGTTCCCTTCTGCAGTCATGTGGGTTTTATTTATTTATTTTTTTTCATTACAGTAGTCTAAAAGTCTCAAAAAACATGACCAAGTGCTGTATTTTATGAATTGGACTTACACATACATATATCATCTCACCTCTGAATTATATTGATACTAAACTTTGAGGTTGGGTGTAGACCTAAATAATTTTCCTAGCCCTGTAAACGTTTGGTTAAAGACGGTGGACACACAAAACAAGAGGACTCTGACAGTCATGTGCTTCACTAAGCTTAGATGCACAAACTGAAGTGGTCTTGTGATGTTCAGGATAATATCAATACCTTTGCCACTGCTAGCCTAGGATCCATCATTGCCATGATACAAGCCAATATTCCACATTTGTTTCTTTCCACACAGCAACAATACTAACATGCACATGTACCCTTACCAAAAATTCTGAAAATTTCAAACATTTTTTGAAAATTAGGAAATGTCTGCAGCACCATGCAGTGACCAAACTTGGTGAGAAATGAGGCTAGGTACATAGTGTATTTGCAACAAGTTTGAAGAGAATCCAATACGCACAGTGCTCCCTCTTTAAAACACCTCTCGTTACAAGGCGGTTTCTGATAAAACATGGTGGGTACCATGGTTCCCACTGAAATAGTTTCCCAATACTTCTATGTTAAAAGTCCCTCTGTTATAAGGTGCTTTTGCTATAACACGGTGCACCCTGTGGACCCCAACATCAGCAATATTTATTTAAAGAGGGAGCACTGTAGTTTGAAAGACGCCAAAAATAGTTAAAAGACAGTCAACTTACATTTAACTGACCATGGGCTTACCTCTCAAATGGAACTTTGCAACCAGTAGGGGAAATAAGAACTCTATGCCTAAAAAGAGTGCCAGCTTTTTCATTCATGACTTGTACCTTTCGTGAATTGTGGAATCATGAATGGCTAGGAACAATGCCACAACAATGAAATTACCAAGGTACTATGATAGAATTTCAATTTACCTTGTCTCGTGTGTCTTGTTCGACAATGCTTATTGTACATGTATTTCATTCTGCAACTGTATATATACTTCATCACTGTATAGCCGGGACCTGATAGGAGATTGATCATCTTACACTAAGCCAGCCTCTCTGTCCAGAGTAAGTAAATCAAATCAAATGAACTGCAGACAGCAAATGGGGACCATACAATGCTTACATGTAAATAAAACCACCTTGCTGCAAAATTTGAGACAGACAATAAGACCGATGAACAGTGACAAGGAAAATTATGTATCGTCTGTGCACAGTTCCTTCTATTTTTTCTTGATTGTCAAATTGAGACAATGAAACCTCATTATAACAACACTCAGAAAACCGACATATTCAAAATAATGACACAAATTTTCATGGGAAAAGTTTACTTTCTTTTGTTATTTGATTCATTTATCTGACATATTCAGTAATCTGACACTTTTTTTAGGGAACAGATGGTGTCATTATATTGAGTTTTCACTGTACTAACATCTATGGACATACATGTCATGTGACCATATATGGGTACAGATGCTTACCCACCCTAGGACTGAATGCATTCACTTTGGTAAATGTATTTTCTCGAAGCAAAGTCCTGTCCGGATCTATTATTTCTAAGAAGAGGTGGCCCTTGATCTTATTTTCTCTCATTCTGTTTAGTCTTGTACCGATGTCCATGAGTGCTGTGCACAACTAGGGTTACATTACAATTTGCAATGCAAAATTTACCAATTTACACCTTAAAATTCATCTGCTACTGTTCAAATTTGCATTGGAGAAGTCTGGTCCTTTGCCATGATACTAACCAACTCAAAAAGGGATGTTATTTGCACACAGTGAGTTGTTGTCCACCCTACCAGAGTGTTTTACATTTTAAAGCTTTCTGCAACTGGTCTTCAATGCAGACTCCCACCAGTGTGCACACCATCAGTCTCCCCTTTAATGGCTTCAAATTGCTCAAATACACACATATACAGTGTCTAAAATTAACTTGATTAACTAATAAGGTTATCATGCTGCCTTGTCCAGTCACATTAAGATTCTCACCTGCCAGTCGAGATACTATATTATTCATTATACCATGCCTCCTTTGTTTTCTAAAGGATATATATGTCACCTGCTTACACATATATCCCTGCTGTGGCTGAATTTCAACATAGGACTGATTTACTTTGGTGAATACATTTTAAAATGCATTTATATTCATGAAAACAAATAAGGCATGGTATAAAAAGGATACATCCATTGTTCTCGTGATTTATCTGGAATCCTGCATTTTTAAATCCCTACGCTTCGCTCCGGGATTTAAAGAACAGGATTCCAGATAAATCCCCTGAACTTAGGATGTATCCTCTTCTGAACCATAATCAGGCCAATGAGACCAGACTTTCAGTGCTACTGAGTCTCATTGAAGTGAAAGGGGCAATATCACCACTGGCCACTGTAATTAAGTGGATTATCATGACACTCACTGCTCACAAAATGGAGCAATCATGGATCTGCAATACTTAGTGCTAGCACCTGTGGGGCATTTAAAATATCAAGCATGCATACATGTGCAAACTAGTTATGTTGCAAATAATTTTATCAATGAAAAACTGACCTGAAATATCAGTCAAGTTGGTAATTCTTGGACCTTTATTTCATCATGAGTTTTTGGCCTTTAAACTGTGGTTTAAAACAAGGCTTTCACCACTTAAATAATTTATCCTGCTATTCACCAGATCATATGATTTCAAATAACATCAAGCAAATACAAATTCACAGTCAAACCACTGCCGTCTTATTGCCCTTTCAGTCACAAAAGGGGACAGTGATGAGCTTGTGACATTCATATTGTTGATTCTTTTTCCCAGAATGCTTTTATACCTGCTAATTCATATATCTAGCTCTACAAGATGTACATTAGGCTTATCTGGTTTCCACAGGTGTCAAAAAGTTGGCAGCATACAATTACTTTCCTAGAATTTTTGCACCAATATATATGATACCATCTAACTGAAATGATAGTCTGCATTGTGACCGGTCACACCGGTACTGTTTCAGCTTTCAGTTCACGGACAAACAACGTAAAGACCACACAGAGAAAGGTCATCTGTCTGGGTTACATGATCAGATTTGCCCACCGACCCTGCCACTATGTTTTGATTATAATTTCATGGATTTGATTCTTTTCAATGGCAAAAAAAGAACCCTAAAACTTATTGAATATATATTCCCAGATTATAATAATGCTTATGTTTACAATACGTGCGACTGATGTCTGTGACAATTTTGACCTGCTCAGCTCTCCTGAGTTGGAACCAGTTAGATTGATGTTAGCAATAAGGTAACATTTTCTGCTCAGTTAATTCTCTTTTGAACTTTGGTCAAAATTGAAAATGTCAGATCAAAAACACTGGCTTCAATATTTTTTAAACAAGGGCATGCTTATTTATCAAGTCCTGATACAGTGAAACTTGTTTTGAGAGACCACTGTAATGAAAGACCACCTGCCTTGTAAGACCATATTTGCAAAGTCCCTTTTCGTATCTCTCCCATATTACTGCACCTCCATTGACAGACCACCTGCCTTATGTGACCACTTTTTGGCTGGCTCTTGGGGTGGTCTCCCAAAACAGATTTCACTGTATTAGGAAGGCTGACTGCAGGACTTGAAATTGGTCATCAAAAATAGCCCCTGATGTCTGCTGTGGAAGCAAGTGTGTCACTGACCTCAGGAAATATACCCAAAGAGTTAACAGTTCATATTCAGTTGACAGCCACCTGCCAACAGTGTTCAAGAGAAGGCCTTTGTAACATGTGTGACATGACAAATAAAATATACTGTAAGTGCAAAAAGTGCAGTGTCCTCAGGAAACTCTAATTGGAAAATATAACTACAAAACAGGTCATGGAGTAGAATTGAGACTGAAAATTGACCTCTATCTATGAAAACCAGTTTCTTTTCTCCCCCCCCCCCCCCCCCCCCCCCGAGGGTGTGCCCTTACTGGAATGAATATGGTATATGACATACAAGTGAACCTGCGACTGCACTTGTCCCCCTTTTACAGGCATCCAGTACTTAAGAAGAATACAGTTACCAAATCTGCCTGTCCTTGGACAAATGAAACTTCAAGTGAGTTACATGTTCAATGTAACCCTGTCATGTTGGTCTCAACAGGTAAGTATGTAAGGCTGGGAGCTATCCTTCATATTTTCAATGTACAAATTTACGCACATGTACGTTCTCTGTTTTCTGTACCATTGGCACACAGCAAGTCTTGGTCTGCCTGCATGTGCCACCACTGTTAAAGGGGTACTTTTCAATCAATAAATTCTTATTATTACTATCATTTTTATTAATGTGCATTATTATGATGATGATGATAATCCAAGTGCAAATTGCATTATTTTTCAGAGCAACAGATATTCACCAACTTGACCAAGTAAAAGTGTTTTCCAAAAAATGAAACCTACTTTTTAAAAAGTGCTCAAAAGCAAGACAAGATGAAAATTATAGCAACACATCTAATGTAGTCCCATTTCACTCCTAATTTCTTAAGTCATAATATTCAGAAAATATATATACTTTGTTAGGGTTAACCCCCCCCCCCCCCCCGGCGCCAATATCAATGGTACCTGCTGTATGTGGCCACCCCTTCTGCCACGTAAAAGTGACCACGTACAGCAGGTCTCTGACCACTACATGCAAATATGGCTACCAGGCACCTGTGTTTTAGGACTTCAACGACAGTACTAAGTAGTCGCTAATTTGCGTCAGTGAGTTGCAATAACTTATATAGCATCGTCACTGGCTGGCTTGGCATGGAGCTTGTTAAATCCCCAGTGTTCAGACTGACTGAACCACACTATGCTTCTATGGAAAATACTGGCTCAAAAATACCGTGCCATGAAAATTTTGCTGCAACGGTAGGCATAGAAATGGACAGCTGATCTGTGAAGATTTGTCAGACACACAAACAATGCTGGCGACAAATGTTGTGGTAACTATATGGAGAGAGAGGCAAAGGGAAGTGGAAATAAAGTTTTAATTGGGATGAGAGAGTCAGTACTTTGTCAACACCTGACCACAGCCACACAGGGAAATGCCCTTGCGACATTGTCATTGCAAAAAAAAAAAAAAAAAATTCACTTTGATTGGTACATTGAGTTTGGTTGCTGTTTAAACTTAAACCACTGTAAAATGGGTGACAACCATCCACTTTGGCGATATAAGTTAACAGATTCCATCATTATTTGGACCTGAAAACACACTCATGCTTCCTTGCGATCACTTCACAAGACCACATTGTTGTGTTTATGAACATCAATTTATTTCCGTAAACGTCTGAATGAAAAATAGGAAAGTACTGCCATGATGCATCGTGCGACTAGGTCAACATGGACACATCCTCGCTCTTGTGAGTAACCACTTGCAAAGTTAAAGCAAGAAAGTTAACATATCGAAGCATGATAACATACAAATTTTTCCCTAATATTAATGGAAAGACCTTTTTTGAACATATGTCAGATGGTGAGTGATAGAACTGGAGTTCATACTAGATTTTATAGCTGTTTCAAAATTAGGTAAATTTACACTTCCAGTACAGAAAATGGATCAGATGACTGCATGCCAGTATTGTTAAATCTTACTTTGTTTCCATTTGAAGTGACCTCAAATTATTAGACTGGTTGTATACCGCTGGTATCACTGATTTTTTGTTTTTTGTAATGACTGCTGTCCAAAAAAAGCTTGGTTTTGACTGATGTTCCCCGTTTGGCAGGTGACCAATCATCACAGGTCATTGAACATTACAAAAAGCTCCGTATATTGCAAAGGTGACCCTTAACATCAGATGACCGGCCACCTCGGTGGTTGACCATTGCAGGTACGGTACTACTGCACATGTGTGCGAAGTCTGTTGTGAAATGCAAATCACCCATTGTATGCTATTCAAATAGGGTGTTTTCACTATATATGTTCTTGGTTCTTTACATTTCTCAAATTCTGCTAGTGGTACTTAAAGCATACAGTTCATACAGTATTACCGTGTAATGTAAATTGTTGCACAAATTTACATGTATCTCATTAGTTTATCATTAACCTGCTTAAGTTCTGAAATTTTTTACAGTGACTTTTCTGCAATGTCTTCATTCTTGATGTACTGAAACTTCCAAGTTGTTCTCTGTTCCGAATTGCCTGTTTCCCAGCTGTTCCTGTGTTTCATTCTGAATGAGATGCATTTTAAATTTATCAATGAAATACCACTGGTACTACTGGTAAGTTTTGGAACTATCTTACAAATCTTTGAGAACTTCTAATTTTATAGAAACAAAAATCCATGCACTACTTATTGGTAAAACATGGGTGAAAGCATGATGAAGCCATTGGGTTTTTCCAAACCTTATATTGAAGGTTTTACTTTCCAGTGATTGATCACACTGCCTCACATTAAAACATGATAAACAGGTTTGCATTTGAACCAGCTTTTGCTTAAAATACTAGGTATAATCACCATATATATGTTCTTGTATGATGTACAAATTTCAATGTCTGTCACCATATTTTGTCTGGTCTGATATCCAATTCAGACTGTATAGTAACTCCGCTTGTCAGATTTGTCAAAACCACTAAACACATCATTACATCCACAATCAGTTGATTGACAATTTGTAAGATGTATGAATACAGTCATTTATTTGCAATAAGTTGACTAACAGACCACCACAAGGCAACAAGAAGAAGATTGTTTGCGCTGTGTTGTTGTTCCAAATATGATGTAACAGAAGGAGGTCAGACGTCTGGCAACAGCACGCTAATCTATTATAATCACATTAACCTACAAACACAATAGGTAACATAATTACATCGGTGATAATAGGTCTGCTGACAGACACGGTTCAGTGGCTGTAAATCTTCTGTAACTTTGGTGTATATATGAAACTCATCCTCGGGTGTATCACTGTATGCGTGAAAGCGCCCAAAGCTCTTTCATAATTCTGTTTTTGCGGTGATATCTTATCTTCCTCTTCTTTTTTTGAGCCATATTGGTTCATGTGGATTCACAGTCAGATTCTTGCAAATGACCACATTTCACCTTATGGTACATATGTCAATTTGAAACTGTGTCCAGAAAACTCGCCCTCGTTAAATTCTGGCCCAGTTACCGAAACATTTATCATGGTAATTTTGACAGCTATACGGGAAAAAAAGTGATTGCAAACACAGATACGTCAGGTGGTAATTTTGCTCATCTACAAGCCAAACTAATGGTCCTATAATATATCTGATGTCATGGAAGGAAGGTTACAAACCTCGTATGGCCAAAATCAAGACCAGTTGTCCCAGGAGCACCAATGAGCCCATCCTGGCTTGTGTATTATTCCTTGTTTTGGACAGACCAGTCCAGACAGCCAATATGGCTGACGAGGTTGGCTAGGTCATGTTGCTGGCCTTCTACCGCATCATCTTTCTGTTACTGGCAGACTTGAGCTTTTTAAATGCAGTGTTTACGCAGCTTTGAATCTTCCGTGTCTGTCAAAATGGATATGATGTTGTCCTTGCAGAAATTATTCCACATTCTACCCTCATAACCGGGCTCCGATTTCTGGCCAGACGAAATGGCTAAGCCCATGCGCAGACGTAACACTTGGTAATAAGAACCTCACTCGGTCAGTCCATTTATTGAAGGGGTGCAAGTCTTCTACGGCACCTTGAGTTGTCAAACGCTGCTAAAAGCATAAAAGATTGAGTAGCTCGGTATTAACAACATTGTAAGACCTTTGATATGACAAATTCCCCAAATCAATTGTAAAATTGATCATTAAAGAAAGTCTGGAATTACATACTGCAAAATAAATCACAGCAGGCGCCCGTCTTAAAGATGGACCAACCCATTCATTGACCGAGACGGGCCCATCGGGACCATTTCGTAATGGAAAGCATTTGAATTGTGATATGCAGCCCAAATGAAAGGACAATTTAGGTTACGCTACACACAAGATAACACCCATATATCACTGCACGAATGAGCTGAGTCAAAATAATGATTAAGAACAAGAAGGAGGGGGGGGGGGGGACCTACAAAAAAGACTACTTTTGTAATTCGGACACAACACACAAAACATTTTTTTTGGCCTGCAAAGCAGACCAAGTTCCGTGTTACCACCCAGCGGAGTAGACAAAATACGCAGCTTGGGTCTGCTTCAAATTGAGGCAACCAAGTTCCAGTCATAACACATCAAAACAAACACGGAATTTAGTCCACTTCGGAAGTAATATAAGCCTAGTTCTTTTATCATTTATCATAAAAACTCAAAACAAAGACAGCTTAAACAGTACAAAACAAAACAAAACAAAAAAACGCAAAGACCCCCACCCCCCCCCCAAAAAAACAAAGAACAAACAAACAAACAAAAACAAAACAAAACAAAACAAAATACAGTATTCAACTCATATATCTGCTTTCGAAGAATTTACATTTTTAGCTCAGCTGACTTGTCGGTCGGCTGAGCTTTTGTGGTGGTTAAGCATCCGTCGTCCGGCCGTCGTTCGGCGGCGTCCACGATTCACATTTTCGACTTTTTCTCCAAAACCACTGGCTAGATTCACCTCAGATTTGGTGGGTATGTCTCTTGGGTGGGTCTCTACCAAGTTTGTTCAAATGGTTATGCTCCAGTGATTTTTTTTGGATTTTTTAAATGTTTTGTTTTGTTTTGTTTGTTTGTTTGTTTGTTTGTTTGGTTTTTTTTTTGGTAAATCTTAAAAAATCTTCTCCGAAACCGCTCACCCAATTGCTTTGATATCACACAAGAACACTCCTAGGGACTAGTGATTTTTGTGTCTTTATTCTATTTTCGACTTCTCTTCCAGAACCGTCACTCAGATTAAGCTGAAACTTTGTGTATATGTTCCTTGTGACAGGGTCAATCAAACTTTTGTATTAGGTGGCAGTGCTATGGATTCCTGATTTTAATGATTTTTCTATTCAGGTACTTATCGTTAAATGCAGCTTACCTGTTGATTGCTATGTAAGTCAATGGGCATTCTAATGCAATTCACATTTTCGACTTCTTCTCCGAAACCATCATTCAGATTGACTTCAAACTTGGTAGCAATGTACCTTGGGTGGGTCTCTACCAAGTTTGTTCAAATGGTTACGCTCCATTGAGTTTTTTTTATTATTCGTGATGGGGGGGGGGGTGCAAATCTTTAAAAAACTTCTTCTAAACCACTCAACCCTTTTCATTGATATCACACAGGAACACTCCTAGGGACTCCTAGTTTTTAATTTGTTCACCAGGTGGCGCTACAATTTTTTCTCTTTTTTTGATGACTTTTTGTGTTTTTTCACTATTTTCAACTTCAGAACCGTCACTCAGATTAAGCTGAAACTTTGTGGATATGTTCCTTCTAAAAGGGGTCAAACAAAGTTGTTCACTAGGTGGCATTGCTATGGAATTCTGGTTTTTAACGATTTTTTAACTCCGGTACATATGAATAAATACACCTTTCCTATTGATTACTATGCAAGTCAATGGGCATTCTAATGGCAATTCCCATTTTCGACTTCTTCTCTGAAGCCATCAACCAGATTCACTTCAAACTTGGTAGCAATGTACCTTGGGTGGGCCTCTATGCTTATGCTCCATTGATTTTTTATGATTATTTTTTGAAAAATCTCATTTTTTTTTTCGAAACCGCTCACCCAATTGCTTTGATATTACACAGGAACACTTCTAGGGACTCCTAATTCATAATTTGTTTACCAGCTGGTGCTGCTATTTTTTCTATTTTTTAGTGATTTTTGTGTTTTTTTTTGCTATTTCTAACTTCTCCAGAGCTGCCACTCAGATTAAGCTGAAACTTGGTGGATACGTTCCTTGTGAATATGTCAAACAAAGTTGTTCACTAGGTGGCACTGGTGTGGATTTTTTATTTGTAATTTGCACCTTTGCTATTGATTGCCATGTAAGTCAATGGGCATTCTAGTGCTAATGGACATTTTGGGCTTCTCTGAAGAAACCATCATCCAGATTGACTTCAAACTTAGTGGCAATATACGTTGGGTGGGTCTCTAACAAGTTTGTTCAAATGGTCCAGCTCCGGTGACTTTTGGATTTTGTATGATTTTTCTTGGAAAATCTTTTAAAAAGTTTTAATAGGAAAGTTTAACATAGTAATTTCTTGTAAGTGATTAATCTCTAGATCAGCTGAGCATGGACTGGTCACACACCTCTTGTTCCATCCTGGCCTGTGCCTGTGGGCAACTAACAGATCCAACTTTTCTTCATTCTTATGAGCTTGCCCTGTCGTTTCCAACATGGACAAATAGATAGAACAGTTGCACACCATGTTAAAAAGCCGTCCAGTTTACTTGGAAGTTTGCTGGAGTCAAATGAAGCATCATGATACAAGTGAATATGAAAAAATGAGTGCATTTTGTATTTCACTGAATCGTGACTCGGAAGAAACAACGAGACGACGACCATATTTGCAATATTATATCTAAAAAAAATTGAGGGTCCATTTTATTTTGTTCTATGTATTTATTTTTTAAAATATACATAGGACCAACTGTCGTGCACCAAAAGTACTTGACGCTGTCTCATTTTTTTCACATTATTTCCAGAATTCTCATTAAAATGAATTTTTGTGTGATCATGTACATATGGTACCAGATAGGTGACCTTTCTGAACTGTTCACAAAAGTAAACTTCACATATCTACAACATGTCGCCATCTCTAAAATAATCGCGAAGGTGTGAATCGAAGAATCATTTCGATCATGAAAGCCTTTTGTCATTCTACCTCTAAGCTAAGCTTCATGAAAATAACATGAAGGGTTTTGACACAAGTCAGCTATTTCCCTCATGATATCAAACTACTTCAGCTGCAGGCACTGTTTCTTCTAAACACAGCACAAAGTATGTATGCACCAAATATAATGCGATAAAAATCACAAGAGTGATATTGACTAAAGACATGTTCGGGCAATCTGTGTGACTACTGTTTCTCCCAGAAATATAACAATGATGACTAAAAGTCTTCTAATAAAGGACTTTTCTTGCTGTACACCTATAAAAAGAAATTAAAATTACATGTATGTCCATAAAACGTTGACGTCTAATGTCGTGAAAGTTGTTCAATAAACCATAATGAAAATCACAAGTGATTTTCACACATTTATCCATGTACACTTGTTGATACATGCATATTCTTTTTTTTATGTGAGTTGTCTCGACAATAAGTTGTTATCAGAGACACATGTCCTAGTATTCCAGGCTCCGAAACATGTCCAGATAGTTACCCGCTAAAGACCCGATCATTATTGTCTTTCAGGTTGATATCTGTTGAACATGTTCCTGTAACTATAAGAAATAAATTCATCAATATTTCTACATTTATATTTTAGAGGTGGACATGGAGAGTATAGAACTTGGCTAACGGATTGGTGATGGAAGCGTTGCAGGACAGTATAATCGTTTTAGATAAACAAGTAAAACACATATTGGTCACCTCTTCCTGCTGTAAATCATTAGTTGAAAATTGTACTCAAATTCTTCTACAACTGTTTCTTTTAAAATTATCACAAGTTCAATTTATGCCAAATCCTCTTTAAAATAGATTTATACATTTGCGTTACTTCTAGCACCACTCATTTTATGCGCTGACCTTATTCCAAAATATTGATGCGAATAAAATATAATCAGGAGCTTTGTCTTTTGTCCACCCAGCAAAGAATAGAACCTTAAGTGGATATATTTGATTTTACTTCTTCATACTCCCCATTACTGGTGGTCATATAAGTTTAAAATACAAGTTTTTATTCCAACCAATAAATGTCCAAGTCCACTACACATCAGGAACGGACAACTTGTCCAGTAAGCAATCATTGTATCGGCACTTTGGCTTGCCCGGAGGCAAACAAACCTGTCTCAGCAAACGAGGAAAATGTTGATCCCTGAATGTTGAATAAAATCGAAGAACGTTAACTTTTAGATGAACACGATTTCCAGTTTGTTTACACTGTATTTGCTTTTTAGTTAATTTGATCTTCCGATATAGCTACAATGTCATGAGTGTGTTATTGATATATTAAATGTGTATCATAGGAAAAGATCTGGACGCAAGATCAAACCCGTGATAATCACGGCGGACAGTTATTTGCACAAAATTTTCATACCACTTTTAGGTTGATATAATTTCTCAAATTCAACTTAAAAGAAGAGTTTACTCAATTTGTTTGCAATTAAAACAAATTAACCAAATGAAGAAAGAAAGAAAGAAAGAAAGAATTTTTGAGCGTAACTCAATAATATCTTTTACCCGAGTTCATTGTCACCTATTATCTACGTAAACAACCAATCAATTATGAGAAATATTGAGAATTTTATGTGTTTGCAGAAGTAAACAGATATATTGACCGCACATAATGTTTTGTCAGCAAAAACAACTATAGAATGAAAAATAGTTCGGGAATAGATAGTTGACATAAGCAAAGTAACCGCAACAGCAAGAAAGATTAATATACAGCATGGCCTTCTTTCCTAATTGCGTTAATAAAACGTTTAAACCAAGTGACGGTAAATGTTATAAATGTATTAATTGTACCTGTTTTTTTTTATTGTTTCGCAAACACTTCTGTTTCAGAAGCACGAATATCTCACCTTACTTGATCATATCTTAGTCCTTTAAAATGAAGGCAGCTTTGAATTAAAATTATGAACATGATTAAAAAATCTAACTTGAGATGTTTTTGAGACGACACGTATGTGCATGCTGTGTGTAGAAAGTTTTCAGTTATCGTCCTTTTTTTTATTGCGATCTCTAATAATTTTCCGATCAATTAAAATAACTTGACTAGAATTAACGGTTCTCTGCTATAAATTATAACACTTTAAAAAAAAAAAAAAACATGTTTTAGATTTGAATACAGAAGCAAGTCCATGCCCAAATTATACACCTAAAGATTGGGTATGGGCTTGCTCTGTTCACATCATTAAATCCGAGGTTGTGGCGAGAGCTTTGGTTCCCATGTCAATGAGGAACTGTTGGTATCACAATTTTAGCCACGTGAATGTGAGCACGGAGACGGTTGTTGGTAATCGGTGGAACGCCATCTCGTGTATATTGGCAACATTAAAATTGCTTCTTTCTTTCTTTCTTTCTTTCTTTCTTTCTTTCTTTCTTTCTTTCTTTCTTTCTTTCTTTCTTTTTTCTCTCTCTCTCTCTGCTTACATCTTACCAACAGCTTTTTTTTCTGAGACGACTGTAGCTGACAATACAAACAGTTGCATGGCCACAGCTCCACCATTGAAATTAGTGCTCCGATTTGGAATAGCTTAATATTTTCAAAATCATGGAAATTAGAGATAATTCAATTGAAAATTTAAATATTTCATATCTTCAAAACTCCTATGTTATGCAAAAAAAACCAAAAAAACTGATGAATTTCAATTGATGCTGATTTCATTTAATACCAAGCAGACTTTTCACAATACACTCCCTTCTACCACAATCATTTACAAGCTAGTTACTGTTATGTACCTCCATGATGTAATGCAACCATTTTCCACGCACAATAATCGGGAACAGAACAAGATTTCCTTCAGAGCACATCTGTCTGTGTGTCTGGAAAATAAAAGAATAAAAATAAAATGTTTGAAAATTTTGTTTACTGATAATCAAATTATCTTGACAGCAATTTTTATAATTGAAATTGCTCATTCCCCTTTAATATTTTTAATGCGGTGAAAGGTAAAATCTTCTAAGTATGCCTAATTAGCACATTTCCAATTTTGTCAATCATAAATTTAATCTCATTGGACACACTTATACTACAACCAATAAATTCTTGTTGCTATTGACACTTCTGCACACAATACGTTTGAATATATTCAAGATTTACGTTCTGGAAGTATACCTAATTAGCATGAAATCAAGGTGTGCATCTTTTACTTTCACTTCGTTGGATGTACCTACAGCACAAACCTAAAAACTGAAGTTGGATTGGCACCTTTGTGTGTAATAAATTGGAAAAAATAATTATGTAAGCAAATCGGCATGACAGAAGATAAGATTTGTGTCAGTCATACACCAGAGACTCCAACCCACAGCTTCATACAAACTGGAGATTCTCCCTAATGGAGTACTATTGAAACTGGAGATGTGACAGAGCGCAGCGACTGTGCTAGGGGATAGGTCTGGGACGGCAGCGCCCCCTCCTGGGGTGAGAAAATTTTGAAAATGGTGTATTTTGATGAATTTTTTTACATCATCCATTTTTTTAAACTGGGCGGGAAAAAATATATTCTAAGCGGGAGAACGGGGGGATTTAGAAAGGGGGGGGGGCGGGAGATCTCCAGCTGAAAACGGGAGGGTTGGAGTCTCTGATACACTGACTTCATTGAATACTGGGAGTATTTCACACTTCAAATCTTGAATGTCTTCAAAGCAAGACAGCGGAGGAGCAGTGTAATTCCCACCACTACAGGGACAGACATGCAGTATATGGTGCATCTGACGAAGGATATAAACTTGTAGCATTTCAAGTTAGGCTAAGGAAAGAGGCACACGCTACACCCCTGCATAAGAAGGGCGACGCCAACCTGTGCAACAATTACCGCCCTGTATCTCTTCTAAGTTGTACAGGGAAAGTATTAGAAAGAGTAGTGTTTAGACATGTTTTCAACTTTTTTCGGGACAACATTATTATCTCTGCAAACCAGTCTAGCTTTATACCGGGTGACTCTACAGTCAATCAGCCACTTTCTTTATATCACGAATTATGCACAGCCATCGATGAGGAAAAAGAAGTAAGAGTTGTGTTTCTTGATATAAGCAAAGCTTTCGACAAAGTTTGGCATAGAGGTCTCCTACATAAATTAGTAAAAAAAGCCATCACAGAAAGCCTATTGGCATGGTTTGGCGACTATCTCAACGATCGCAGACAACGTGTAGTTCTTAATGGGCAGTCTTCCAGATGGGGTTCTATCATGGCAGGCGTGCCTCAAGGGTCTGTACTAGGCCCCCTATTATTTTTAATTTACATTAATGATATAGTTAAAGTTGTAAATTCTAATGTCAAGCTATTCGCTGATGATACATCGCTTTATCTTTCTGTCGACGATCCAGTCCATGCAGCTGCTGTATTGAACAGTGATCTCGCCTCCTTAGATGAATGGTCCAAGGAGTGAGATTATCTCTTTTAATGCATCTAAGACTGATACTATGCTCATTTCTCTGAAGAAAAACACCCCTGATCACCCTCCTCTCACTTTCCAAGGCCACCAATTGGTGAACATTCCTGAACATAAACACTTAGGGCTTACCTTAAGATCAGACCTGAAATGGAGTTCTCACAATAAACTAATTGCACTTCAGGCTTCCAAACAGTTAAACATCATGAAATCTATTCAGTATCGTCTTGATCCTGAAACCTTGGAAATAATTTTTAAACCTTTTATCCGTCCTATTATGGAATATGGTAGCGTGTCTGGGACGGCTGCACCGAATCAGATAAAGATCTTCGTGAATACATTCAGCTGATTGCAGCCCGTATTGTGACAAGTGCTAAGAGAACTACCCCAAAGGCCAAGCTGTATGAAGAAACTGGCTCAGAGCAATTGTCAAAGCGGAGGGAAAGATCTAAATGCTTAATGATGTATAAAATAGTACACAAACTAACACCTGCTTATTTTCATGCTGCCTTACCCAATGTTCCATTAATAGATGGAAACCATCGTCCAAACACCAGAGGATGTTCTGATCCTAGTAGACATTTGGACATACCAACTTTTAATTCCAGAACAGTGCTATTTGAGAAATCCTTTTTTCCATCTGCAATTACTTTATGGAACTCACTCCCATTTGAAACTAGAAATTTACCCACTTTGTCACAATTTAAACAGAAAATTTCAAATCCAAAAACATGTTGTGTCGTTTATCCAGAACTTTTGAACATTCCTGTCTGCGTCTGGGCTGCAGTCAGCTGAATGAACATCTGTGTAAGATAGGCGTAATTGAATCTGCAAGTTGCACATGTGGCGCTACCACCGAAAGTGTTTGGCACTATTTCTTAACTTGTCCACGATACATCATTGCTCGCGATGTCCTACACACTTCTATCAGTTTGGTAGCACCATTTTCAATTAATACTGTTTTATATGGTCATGATAAATGTTCCCTACTAGAAAACATTCGTATCTTTTTATCAGTACAAGAATATATTGAAAAAAACTAAACGCTTTCAAGGTGAAACAATAACGTAGATTATTATTTTTTTCTTAATTATTACTATTTTGACTATCGCATTATAGCCCCTCTATCTGTGCTACCTGTTTCCTCCTGGCACCCCTCGTCGAGCCCTCGGACGAGACGAGCGGCGTCAACCTGGTATGTATGTTACGTATGTCCTGTGCCCTTGTCTCTTCTTTGCAAGAAGGCTTTGTATGGGGCTCTGCCCTCCTTCCTGATTGTTTTCTTTTAAATAAATAATGTTTAAACCAAGTTAGGCTCGTTAGAGGCATTTCACAATCTTTAAAATTTGAATGTCATTGAATGGTCAGAGATATCATCAGAGTCATCTCAGCGATTTGCTCAAGCCTGCAGTGGCAGACTTTTTATGTTTCTTGTTTCTTCTTGTAAACTGGGCAATGAAACCTCCTGCAAAAGTACTCCACCATCTGATCAATTCTTCTTCTTCTTTTTCTTCTGCTCGAGGAACAAAACCGGTTATGTTTCTCCGTAATTATTTCCTTTGGATCATGATAATTTATGTATTTATGGAGGTACAAATAATGCTTATATCTGCATGTACATACTCATCTACATTTAAAAGGTCTGACCCTTGCAGGAGTGGGCATTTCCGTACCATGACCAGTTTTCACCAGCCTCAAGGGTGCTCTCAGAAAGATTTCACTGTATAAGCAAACCTTGGAAATTTGTGTGTATCTGAGTCTCAACTTTTTATTAAACATTTTATGATCACATTTTAAAACGCAAATGCCTCTAAAAAGCCTGATTTTAAATGCTACAAGTGTATATGGGTCATCAAGCAGACGCAGTATACTGCATATACATGTATTTATGTCTGGGTGCCAACCCAGATATTTTGTTTTTCCAAGAATTCTTTTTTCTTTCTTTCTTTCTTTCTTTCTTTCTTTCTTTCTTTCTTTCTTTCTTTCTTTCTTTCTTTCTTTCTTTCTTTCTTTCTTTCTTTCTTTCTTCTTTACGACCAGATTTGTCAGACCCTATTATTCTGAAAACCATCAAACTTGCCATGGTGAATGACCTACCAGTTATATCAGGCACCGACCTAGAATAGTCATGATGATTAAAATTATGCAAATGAGGGGCAATTAAAACCTTAAAAGTCCATATCTTCTAAACTACTGGAGATAGACACAAAGTTCTAACTTGCACATACAGGTTTGAGACAACTGACAAATCCGATAGCATACAAACAAAACTTGGGGAATTTTAATGCATGCTAAATTCACCAATTTCTCCCCAATCCACATACAGGCCATGAACTGCTTGCGGCATGACCTATTGCTTGACCTCCATCGTGCCAGGCAACCATTTTGCCTTAATAATTAATTAGCTTGAACCTGTCTCACAGGCAGCTTTCAATCCATGCATGCCAGGTGTATGCTTTGGAAGTTTTGGGTCTTGTAGCAAATTGGGGTGGGGGTGGGGACTCTCAACAACTGTGTATTACAGGCTCTCAATAAAATACAGAGTATCTGTTTCTGTTCATGCATGAACAGATTGACTCCATGCTGCCATATGTACCAGGCAGGCTCTAGTTTCCACTAGCGCAGAACAGACCCTGTCAATGCACCATGAAACTAGTGTCCTAGCTGGCCTGTTTTTGCCTGAGGCAATGTCAGTCTGCTGAGCTTATCCGTCCCAAGGGAACTCAGGCACCAGACTTCCAGGCAGAACAAGCCTGAGTGTACCGTCTGTTAAAAATAGACTACATACAGTGCTGAGTCTGCCAGACCAAGGAGGGTAGAATTTGAGTTATCTCAGTGGACACTTTCATGTCTTTGTTTTCTTGTAACCAGTGAGATGAAGCCTGTCCTTTAATAGCCAACACTGAGACAGTATAGTTTTATCTTGGTTCACAGGTAAATGTTTATGTAGTTTCTCGACAGCTTCTGTTAAATTTTGTTTATGTAATAAAGGAAGAAAGACAGTTTTGTATTGCATGTATACACATCCCCTTGAATTATAATATGTATACACTGTACATATATATATATATATATATATATATATATATATATATATATATATATATATATATATATATGTGTGTGTGTGTGTGTGTGTGTGTGTGAATGTATGAATAATGTACATATACATGCACACATACTCCTCCATACTGCCCAGAAGGGCTGACCCTCTCAGGAGTGTGCACTTTTCTCTGGTCCCAAGGGTGCCGACTTTAGAGAGGTTTCACTGTATTAGTAAACACTGGAATTTTCTTTCTTTCTTTCTTTCTTTCTTTCTTTCTTTCTTTCTTTCTTTCTTTCTTTCTTTCTTTCTTCCTTTCTTTCTTTCTTACATAAAAATATCAACCTTCACATTTTTACCATCCTCTTTCACATAGGAACTGTTAAAAATGAAAAAACAAAAAAGCACCACAATTGCATTTATCCAATAGTAACTTCCGTTCTAATTTCATAGCTAGAATTAAAGATTTTAAGCGAAGGTCCAAATTTCAAAGTCCAACACCTTAAATGCTTCTTTCACTTTTTGCCATGATACATCTCGTCTTACATTGAAAAAAATGTTCATAAGAATCAATATATGATCACACAATATACAAAGAGGATCAGCTTTAAGCTTCAATTTCTGTAATAATTGACCACATAGTATAGTGATACTACCGTAATACAAAGTAGGCCAGCTTGAACCGAAATTGGTTGTGACAATTTTTCAATAGTAATAGTAGTCATACGCAAAGAGTGAAGAAGTGCAGTTTACAATATCGGTGTAAAGATGTAGAGTTAAGTAATAAACTACGAACGTATTGACAATTTAAATCATTATCGGAACCTGAAAAAAATATTTGTCATGCTTAACAATCAGAAAATATAGCACTTGCAAAATTCAGAATCTCTTAACACTCTCTAAGCCTTGAAACAGGTCGGCAGAACAAATTCGAAATAGATAATAGAATAAGCCAAATTTGTGATTTAAAGTCAATACAAAAGGCATACGATTTTCTGATGGTATGTCCATGTTTTCAAGATTTCAGACAGAATTTACTAAAATATTGTATAAAATGTCCATCCAAAGAGAAATTTAACACTCCTATGAAATCCCAAAATTCTTCAATAATATGGTAGCTAGCGATTTGTGTATTGCAGGCATTGAAACAGAAGAGAAACTCTTGGAAAGCAAACGACTGTTTGAACAACTGAAATTATTTGTGTTATAACAAGTGGGAAGTGTCAGCCAATAATCGAGATGCAGTTATGTGTCATATATTATAACATAGGCCTTGACTTTCTCACATGCAATAAACAATAAATCAACACTAACAATAAATTTTATCATTTTTAATATTCATCATCACGTGCGCTATCATTGGCTATATAACACAATGATCAGATTGTATGGCAAACAATCTTCATGGCATACTATTTGGTAGGCGTGCTATCACATTCTGTTCATTCGTCATGCATAAATTACACACACACGCATATATATATATATATATATATATATATATATATATATATATATATATATATATATATATATATATATATATATATATATATATATATATATATATACATGTATACGGTAAAACCTGTCTATTGCGGACGCCTGTGGTTCTGGCAAAATTGTCCGCAATAGACAGGTGTCCACAAGAGGCAGGGGCTGAACTTTTGGGATCTCAGAGTACATTTGTATCAAAGGAGATAAACTTGTATAGACTGTCATAAAATATGCACATGTGTACCCATCTACAGCATTTACTCTCAGTTTTTGTACATTATGCCCCTGGCACTTTACTCAAACTCATCTTAACTTGGGATTTTACAGTTTTTATCTTTTAAGGGAAAATTGTGCATGTATAGGCTTACCAGGCTAAAGAAAGTTTTCGTAATTTCTTTTATTAATAGAAAAGAAACAAACAACAAACATACCACAGGGATATCATATCCTTTGAGTACAGTATAACTGTATGTGCCATTGTTACAAACTGTGAATAACTTCACATGAGTCTCAGTGGGTCCTTTGTTTTAGGCTTAATGTTTGATCTATGGAGCTTAATTGTTTGATAGACAGAGAAAGTGTGAGCAACCTCACTCAACAGGAGCACCAGTGCCCAGAGACACCTGGCATGTTTGTTGAGGCATTACAGCCTAACTGCTTGGCTGAGTGAGCTTATTATGTGTTACAGGCCACTGATCAATGGATTATTTAGTCTTTGATTCCAGCTTAACATGCACGGCATTGTTCAGGCATTACAGCTTGGAACATGACAAGTTGCAAAAAATGTATTGATATATTGTGTCCGCAATAGACAGGTTGTTTTTGCATTTGGTACCCCAAAAAGTGTCCGCAATACACAATAGACAGGTGTCCACTGTAGACAGGTATCACCAATATGGAAATGACTTAAAAGTATTTGGTTCTGGTCAAAACTGTCCGCATTAAGCAGGTGTCCACAGTAGACAGGTGTCCACAAGGACAGGTTTTACTGTATATATATATATTCCGATAAAGTTTAATAATAAAGAGTCCCCTTAACCAAAATAATATCAATATTTTTTTTTCTGTAGAATATATAAAGATTGGGATCTACACGAACTGAAGTAGCCGAAAAGAATTGTGAATTTAAATACCTTCCCATGCTTTGCATGCTTTGTAAGAGCTCCAAGACATCATATTTAATTTTGCAAACCAATCGCTTTCATTGTTGACTTTTTAAAATCCTGTTTATTAGATTTACTATGTTCATTTAAAAAAGTCATTTATGTGAATGATGCAATTATTTATCCAATTTGAAAAGAATATAGGGTTATCATTAACTCTTTCAGTGCCAAGTTTTGGACTGAGTCAACAGCTTTCCTCTGCAGGCTTTGGGTGCAGTCCAAAGATAGCAGTTGACCCGGACCATTATAAATTCTCCGGAACTACAGGCATGCTGGTACTTAAATGAAAGTCCCTTTCACAAGGAATATGAATCTAGCATCCATATTTCAATTGAGAGCAGTTCGTCTTAAATAGTTCGACTTAAGTCAGAATTGGCATTGAAAGAAATTTAAACAAAATGTTTCTGTTCCTCTGTGTTACTTCTTTTCTTATTTCTCCATATTCAGTTTGAGTCTTGTTTGACTTTTTTTTTTTACATTGAACCAAGCAATAATTATTCGTTCGTAAAAACTGGTACTCTAATTACTTTAATCATACTTTTCTAGTCCTTCATCTGTTTAACATTCTTTTTAAGCACTAGATTGTCTTTCCCGAAAAACTTCAACCACCATGTTGGTAACAGTTTCCAAACTGTATCTTACCAGAGTGAAGACGTACCCATTTAACACATAAAAAGACAAACAAGAGATGGGCATTTGCTTCAAAGCAAATTTGTCTAAGATTACAAAGGAGAGTTGTTGTCTTGTACATTCGAAGTTAAGCTTCATGAGAAAAACACGAAATTAAAAAAGAAAGAAAGAAACTATAGCAAAACAGGACTCTCGGTATGAAAAGTCTGCCGGTAAAACGGAAATGCCATGCAGCTAGAAAGAAAGAATTCCTGATGGAAAGGAATGTCGAGTGACAGCAGGTGCTTTCTATTTTAACTTTGATTCATTGATGGATCACTCTTGACACTACAGCATGGACTAATTACAAAATGGTCACTATATGGTAGCACAATAGCATACTTTGTTTTTTGAAACAATTTTATACCTCCTGTTTCATGGTTACCAATAAGTATATTTCTCTTTATCCTGTCCCTGTCTACTCTAAAGATGTTCATAATTACTTTCATTGATTTTTTTCAAAGCATTTTTGGTGAGGTTATACACTTGAATTAAAAGGACTTGGGATACTGCCAAAGTCTTTATTACTATCACTTTCCCATATAGAATTTTTTCTTTTTCAGCTTCATAAAATTTCTGATAGTTTTTTTATTCATCAATTATCAAGACCAACTTAAATGTCCACATTGTGACTGATCATACCCAAAGTGTACATCCAGGGCTTTCATTGATTGATCAGGTGATTTAATACCTCCGACGTTTCTTTCCTTTTACATGTTTTTTTCCCAATCCAAAGCCCTTCGTCTTATTCAAATTCAGGCACCAGCATGAAAATAAGCCATATTTTTTTTACAGTGTTTAAACCACTAGGAACACGATTAGGTGGCGATGGCACATTTTTGCGACGGTGGGGGTGAATAGCGGTGGTCGGCGGCAATTGCCGTCCACCGCCGCCAAAATTTTAAGCCTTGGCAGGAATGGGCAGAGACTCTCTTTACCGCCGCCAACTGCCGCTTACTGGCGCCTATCGCCGCTGAGAAACTCAGGGAGTCCAGGGAGCATTTATACATTTGTTTTAGACAAACGCTAGGTGAATGAATGTAAGAACATGATGGCAAAATTCTTTTTAAGAATGGGGATTTGGTCAAGTGGATATTCGTTTCCCATTTCCGCTAGGCTACTGGTGCCAAAGGTTGCAGGTTCGAGTCCCACTTGTTCCAAACATAAGATATAATGGGACCAGCAAGCTGAAGTTGTGTATTCAACACATTAGTCAGCTTATCTTAATTGGTTACCCCCAAGTACACACAGTTGACACCTCTGGATCAACCTGTCTGTTGGAGAGCAGTAGCTGTGTTTTGGGCTGCTTGGGTATTAACCATATGTGTGGATCTGTGTTGTGACATACTGATGTTATAGCTACTGCAACCGTGATAAAAGTACAGTACTTGATTGCTGATTTCATAGCTCTGTAAAAACTCATCAATCTTATTAATTTTCAGCTCACAATTAATATCCAATGATCCTTTCTCGTTATAATTATGGTATGCTTTACAGTGGGCAGGGGGTACATGTATATAGGAAATCAGCATTTTATTCTATCTCAAAACCTGTCCCTCATGTGGGGATTCATTGGGACACATCTAAATCATGTGGGTTATTCTTAAGCATGTTTGTGGACTTACACTGTGATGCATAAAGTCAGGACAATTAGGATGATAATAATTTATAGTGTGTGAATGAATTTATACCTCCATGGTTATATGTGTGTGTGCCTGTATGTGTAAATATCCAATGTACTGTCGTTTTGTATTTGTATGAGCACACAAGTACAAAAAAACCACAATGTTTATGCCCACAGAGATATTACATATGTACAACATTAACTTTATTTTCCTGCCCTTTACTAACCAGTTCTTGTATTTGTTCACTTAGCTTACATATGAAACAAATTGATGCTCCCAGGGGCTGCCTTTGAGTTTCTCAGCGGCAGTGGGTGGCGGTTGGCGGCAAGGAAGAGGATCACAGACCAGCCTGTAAGCTTTGACGGTGTTCTGTGGCAGTGGGCGGCGATTGCCACCCATCGCCGCCAAAATGCGCCATACGCCGCCGAATGGTGTCCGTAGTGACCATTCAGTTACTGAAAACTCATCGCTGACAAATTAAGTCGTACCATCTGCACAATATCCTAATTTCTTTTATGCTTTTTTTGTGAAATTTTGTAGCCTGTAATTTAATTATAATTACGCACATCTATGGCAAGGAATTAAACAGAGATTATAAACAGCGATTGCACATGAGTAAGTTAAATAGCTAATATTATTAATGACAAATATAAATGTTCATCTGACAAGTTACTCATAGACATGTAAATTTTACTATTTGATTTACTCTTTCACAAGAAGTCAAAGCCAGAAGTTTGACCTGCTACAATTTTTGTCAGGGATGTCAGAAAAGTGTGATTCTTGATCGTTAATTTGTTGACTCTTGTGCATAAAAAGATAATTGACCTGGTATACCTCAGGAGATAAATTAAAATTAGCATATGGCTACTTTTTCGATCCTCGTTAAAGAAATGAAATAAATTATTATTATTATTATTATTATTATTATTATTATTATTATTATTATTATTATTATTATTATTGTTATTGTTATTATTATTATCATTATTATTCTTGTCATTATCATTATCATTATTATAATTATTATCATTATTATTATTATCATTATTATCATTGTCACTATTATTATTATCATTATCACTATTATTATTATCATTATCACTATTATTATTATTTTTATTATTATTTTTATTATTATTATTTTTATCATTATTATTATTATTATTATTATTATTATTATTATTGTTATTATTGTTATTATTGTTATTATTATTATTATTATTATTATTATTATTATTATTATTATAGGGGGATTGCCATGTTCAGCCATTTTGCAAGTTATTGCTCTCCTTTCTTAGTAACAGACTCTCTGACTTTACTGAGCAATGTAATTGTATTCAAAATTAGCAATCAGATCAGTTTTAGACCCTGGCACCCAAAGGCAAAACTTCAGATCATATTCTAAGATTGAAAACTGCATTTGACAAATGCATAAATAAGGTTTCCAGAAAATGTCTTTTTGCCTATTTCATAGATTTGAAACCTGTATTTGATACCTTTCAGAGACAAGCTCTTTTTAAAACTAGTTAAACATGGTAAAGGTGGTTACTATATGCCTCGTATCATGACTATGTACTCTAAAGTCTCCTAGTGTCCTATACAGTGGCCGCCGTGAAGAGTTGGTCTGGTATTAAAACAAAACTAGTTTTTAATGTTGGTGTAAAACAAAGTTGTATTTTAAAACCTGTTTTCTTTTTTAATTTGCACACGATCAATCATATTTGATGATTTCTGTAACCCTGTACAACTCTGCAATGACAATATTAGCTCCTGTCATTGACGATAATGTTGAGGATTTAGTGCTATTTTCAAACGGTTCTATGGTCTACAGATTGCACTAAATAAACTTCTAAGGTGTTGTGACCGATGGAAACTAACCGTTTATCTAAATAAAACTTAAATCATAAAATGTAACAACGGTCACCATACCATTGTCATTGAGGATTTAACCTCTACTGTGCCAAAACCAACAAACCTCATCATCCCCCCTGGCCTTCTAGGTGGTACCGCCATACCAGAGAAAGACACCCATACTCACCTTGGAATTACTATAGCCAACAATATTTCTTGGTGTGCGTATGTCACACGTATCACAAACAAAGCCAGCCAGCGTATAGGACTTCTTCGGAGATTCAAATTTAAGTTATCCCGAAAAACACTGGAAAGATTATATTTTTCAATGGTTCTGTCAATTTTTGAATATGGGTGTGTCACATTTAATAATTGTGGGCAAGGTTTGAGTGATTTACTTGAGTCGATTCAGTACGAGGCAGCTAAACTATGCACTGGCGCACTAAAGCATACATCTTATAACAATCTCTTATGTGAGCTTGGTTGGTCTACACTAGCCAGTATACACAAAAATTTCAAATCAATCCTTTTCTATAAATGTATTTTAACTTAACTCCTTCCTATTTATCCAACCTTATACTCACGCCCCCGCCATTGCTGGTCGTACGCTCCGCCATAAGTCTATCACTAGCATCAGCAACCTTCGTCTCATCAAATGCCGAACCCAACGCCACGGTATGAAAATTCCTTTCTTCCTGATGCCACCAAACTATGGAATAATCTCCCCATTGATATCCGAAACTGCCTCTCCCTTCAGATCTTTAAGTCGAAGCTCAAATTAAGCCACTCTGCTAGCGGCTGACTTTGCTCCAGATTTCTGCTCCCATGGTCAGCGATTTGCTAGCATCTGCCATACTCAGTTACGATCAGGATTCTCTAGACTCAGTTCCGATCTCCATAAAGTAAATATCATTCAACAGCCCATTTGTGCTTGCTCCCACCCAATTGAGGATTTCAAACACTTTTGTCTCCACTGCCCTAAATATGTCCAGGAAAGAAAGGAGCTCCTGCTTATCATCACTCCTTTGTTAGCCCCTGGGGTTTATCCAAACCTTATCATGCATGTTGCAAGTGACAGACAGTGTCTTATTATTTGGGAGTAAAGAACTTTCAGAAGAATGCAATACAGTTATTTTCAGAGCAATGCAAAATTTTCTTGTTGAAACACACCGATTTATATTTTAACAGGGTAGCATTTTATCCCATATGCATACGAAATCAGCATATACTATTGCAGTGTATTTATGTATACAATGCATGTACCTTTAATACTACCATGTTCTCTATCGAATTTCATTTTCATATTTATACCTCAGATCATTGGTTCATCCATCAGGTCTGAAAGAATAAGTTCATAATACTCCCACATATGGGTCAACACTCCACAGGTGGGTCCGACAATAACAAGGCGGGAAGGAACACGCGAGCTGCTGGGCGCACTGGCGGCTCAACAGTGGCAGTGTGAGTTTGCAGCAAGGGTGCTTCGGCCGCGCCCAGCAGGCCATAACCTCACCTTCACTCGCTCCCTGTGTTCAGGATGCATTAGCTTCTTACTAAGTCTATTTGTGTATATATGCATGTTTTTTTATTTTATTGCAATCTTAAATTTTGAGTTTGTCATTTAATTGTATTACAGCATGTCTACCTGAGTGCATAGTCACATGTTTGTACATTGTATTGTCCTATGCGGCTTGTATATATCATTTTGTGCGTCTCCGTGTCCGGAGAATCCCTAGATTAGTTATATTTTGTACTATTGGATAATCCAGTGAAAATGAATATATTTAAACTAAACTAATGATCTTGATCTTGTCAATAATTATATCTATCTTGGGATTGAATTTACTCCATCAGGTCATTTTAACGGTCTGCCAAAACCCTATTCAGTCTAAAGTAATGGTCATGTTGATGTCGATGTAGCACTCAAGTCATTGGATACTTTGTTATAACCAGTAGCCTCACATGGATCTGAGGTGTGTGCACCATATTTGACATCATCTTTGCTTCATGTTAATAATGTTATGAAAGAGAATGAGAAGTCCCGGTTAAACATGTATATGTTAAATTTTGCCAATTTATTCTGTGTTGACAGGTATACACCATTGCGACCAGTCAGGTGCAGGTTACCGTAATAAATACTAATAGTACTTGGTTGTCTTGTGCTTACACCTTTGGGAACCATTTACCTGTAATTAGCCCACAGATTTAGCTAGACTATTACATGAACTTATCATCCTGTTTGTGTTGTTTGATTTGACAGATAATAGTTCTTGGTTGTCTTGTGCTGACACCTTTGGGAGCCGTTTACCTGTAATTAGCCCACAGTTTCAGATAGACTATTACATGAACATATAAACCTGCCTGTGTTGTTTATTATAAACATGTTTATTTTCTCTGGATTGCCTGATAGTGTACAAAGACTAATCTGGAGGCTCTCCAGTACATAAGAGGACGCACAGGAATATATACAATACACACTGGACGAGAACAGAAGACTAAATTCACGGCCTGTACACGAATACATGTAATACAATTGATGTCAAATAATGGAGACTTAAAATTAAATCATATACTAAATTAGTAAATAAAGCGTCTAGATTCTGATAAGAATGTGTGAACAGCCTCAAAGATGAATACATTATCAGTGTCTGGCAAATCCTCACTACCTTTCAAGAGAATATTTAGTAAAATGTCACAAGAGCACTGAACTATTAGAGTCGGATTTACACCTGAGGCGAGCAAGTGACACACAGTGTTCAGTAGACGGACCCTTTGCACAGTGAACTCGGGGCAGAACAAAAGGTAATGTTTCGTATCTTCAGTAGGATGAGAGCATGCACATGTTGAGGCTGGAAGGCTGATATAGATGGGCATTTAAAACAGAGACGTTAAGACGTAGCTGCGTGTGGAATGTGTTTAGGAAACGACTTCCATGTTAAAAGTATATGGGCTTTCTGTCGACATTTACGAGTAATAGATTTAATTTAGATTGAAGCTGCGGCAAGGAATCGATGTGACGAGCATCAACCGGGAGGTTATTCCATAATTTGATAGCAGACGGGAGATTGAATCGCCGAAGCGATCGGTGGTGAGCCTAATTTGGCGTAATTCAGTACGATTTCTCAATAGACGCCCAGTAGTGAATGCAACGTCACGAGGAACGAGATTGTGTAGGTATTGTGGAGTCGACCTATTATACATTTTAAATAAAAGAATAAGTTTAAAGTATTTCCTCCGATTTGCCAGAGTTTTCCATTCAAGCTCTTCGAGAAGTAAGACACGTGAAGTGTATCTAGTTGCGCTACTTACAATATAGATCCTGGCTGCCTCATACTGTACAGCCTCAATAGATTGTGACAGGTTTTCGTTGCAATTGCCAAACAGTACACACCCATATTCGAGGATATGATAGGACGAATCATCGTGCTATACAACCGTATCAGTGTCTGGCGGGAGAGTTTATATTTGAGTCTGTGTAAAAGAGCAAGCCGTTGGCTGGCTTCATTAACAATGCGTGTTATATGTCGGTGCCATGACAAATTACTTGAGAGTGTAACTCCAAGATGTGTATGTAGAGTAAAAATCGGGAGTTACGTCAATTCAGTTTTTGCGGCAAATTAGAACTAGGCCTAACAATGTTTACAATACCTTTCTTTTATGTACATTATCTTTTGTACTTCAGGTGTGTAACAAATTCATGTGTTGATATAGGAACAGGATTGCACGAATATCTTTATTTAGGACTATGCCTGTGGGAAGTGATTAAAAGTAGGCCTATTTGCAATGAAAGCAAAAACTATATGAGGCCTAGGCCTACATGTATTTGCATGCAGATAATGTTTAACATATTTCACAAATCTAAACGACAATATTGGATGAAAATTTATTATTGCAAATGACAGAAGACAGCATACTTGATCAACTTGGGGGAATTGAGGATAACTCCCTCATGACTGTTCTAAGAGTGGATACTGATGATGAACGTAGGCTACGTCAAGTGAACCTCCTTTTTTTAAACATTCCCCATATTTTGACATTGATGTTAATGAGGAGTTAACTGTAGTTCTGAATAAATTACAGAGGTTAAATAGTGAGGTTATCATAGGTGGGGATTTTAATATTGATTTGTTAAAAATACCAGATAAACCAAGCTATATTTTTTGACACAATTACCGCTCAAGGATTTTTTCCGCAAATAACATTACCGACAAGATTATCATAGCGGAGAGGAACTATAATTGATAATTTCCTATACAAAATATATAATATAAATAAAAACCTTCCAAGTTCTGGAATTCTGACTACTAGAATCTCGGATCATTTTCCATATTTTATATGTCTAGATATTTTGCGTAAAAAATATGATGAAGTACCTAAATATGTGCAATCTCGAGCCAGACATAAAAACTATTTGGAAAATTTTCGTAAAGAAATTGCAGAGGCAAATTTAAGTGATCGTATTATTAATAATGAGTCAAACGACCCAAATGAATCATACAACATGATCCACACCACCATATATAATAAGTTAGACAAATATTTACCGGTTAAAAAGGTAAAATATAACAAATATAAACACAAAAATCTCCTTGGATCACACAAGGTATAATATTATCGATAAAACGAAGGGATAACATGTACAAAACGTTAAAGAGAACCCCTAGAGACAGCAATGAGTATAACATTCTCAAAGTAAACTTGCAGACTTACAAGAAAATTTTGCAAACAAATATCAATAACGCAAAAAAACGCTATTATGAGACATGTTTTGATAAATACAAACATGATATAAAAAGTACTTGGTCGACAATTAACGAAATTTTAAATAGAATGAAAAAGAAAAGAAATTTCCCAAACGCAATTAACATAGATGGTCACATTATTACTGACAAACAGGAAATTTCCGATGAATTTAATAAATACTTCATAAAGATAGGACCCAAATTAGCTTAAAAAATTAATGTACCCAATGATAAAACTTTGTGGAATACCTAACAAATCCAACTCAAAACAAACTTCGGTTTACAAGTGTGACAGATGAAAAGATACTAAATATAATAAATTCTCTTAAACCTAAAAACAGTTGTGGTCATGACAATTTATCAGTTAATTTATTAAAGTTTATAAAAATAGAAATATATAAAGCAATAACAATCACAATAAACCAAATGATAAGAACAGGAATCTTTCCAGACTTACTGAAAATTGCTAAAGTCATACCTATTCATAAAAAGAATGATACTAAAGTCTTTGAAAATTATAGGCCTATTTCTGTTCTTCCGGCGATTTCAGAAATATTTGAATGGATCATTTTCGAGCAGACTCATCACTATTTCAAAATAAATAAACTCTACTATCCAAGTCAATGTGGTTTCAGAGAATGCTACTCGACTGAACTAGCGTCATACGAACTTATTGACAGAATATTAAATGAAATGGACAAAGGAGACGTACCTATAAACATTTACATGGATTTATCGAAGGCATTTGATACCTTAGACCATAAAATCTTATTACAAAAACTGCTCTATTATGGAATAAAGGACACAAGTGTGAAATTGTTTGAAAGTTATCTAAATAATACGAAACAATTTGTGAGGATTGATGATGTGCAGTCTCGCTTATTAGGTATAACGACAGGGGTACCCCAAGGTTCAATCTTAGGTCCACTTTTGTTCATAATTTACATAAATGATATAACAGTGGCATCAAATTTATTTAAATTTATTATATATGCTGACGATACCACACTATGTAGTACTATAAATTTACTGAAAAAACAAGATCAAAACAGTGATTTTTCTCAAATCATTAATGTAGAGCTTGATAAAGTAAGTACATGGTTGAAGGTAAACAAGTTATCTCTGAATATAACGAAAACAAAATTTATGTTATTCTATAAGCCTTTAAAGAAAGTTTCTATTCCTTCTCTTGAAATAGATAAGGTAAAAATTGACTGTGTGGATGAATTTAATTTCTTGGGTTTAACATTAGATAAAAATATGAATTGGGATAAACACACACAGAAGATTTCTACCAAAATCTCCCAGAAAGTAGGCATTTTAAACAAGCTAAAAAGTTCCTTTCAATCAAAGGCCTATTAATCCTATATAACTCATTCATACTCCCACATTTTAATTATTGTCTTCTTGCATGGGGATACAAAGTAGGTAGACTTTTCTTTAAAATTTTTAAGTGATAATATATATTCCATGAGCTGGTATAGACTTCAATGAAAATTATCTGCAAAAAGATAAATTAAGAGAAATTAAAGTGTGGGTGGCTTGTGTGATAGCAGTCAATATATGACCTTAACACAAGTCTCCCAAATCAGTATATGTATATTGTGATATATCTGAAATATGTTTATGAACAATTTGACTATTTCTGTATCTTGATGCAATGCATGTATTCTGAAATGAATAAAAAGATTCCTGATTCCTGAAGTTGCCTCAGGTATCGGTGTGTTTCCAAGAAGTAGGGGAGGATTATCGGTTTGAGACATTTTTCCATGAATTTGTATACCAGGACTTTAACAGTACTTACCCAGAGTTATTACATGAGGCAGGCTTACCTTGGTACTTGCAAGGACTCGAACTCTTCTTCTTGAAATTTATAAGGCGGTAAATAAAATTTCTCCTCCTTAAATAAGAAACTTGTTCTTACCAAGAGATATTGCTTACAACCTTAGAAATTCCAACAAACTCTGCCAACCACATAGTGGGACTGTAAAGTACGGTCTTCAATCTTTTTCTAAGGGAGGAGCAGCCTTATGGAACAAAGTACCTGATTATGCTAAAAACCTTGATTTCTCTGGTTTTAAAATTTTTCTAAAAACATGGGACAAAATATGAAGCTTGAACATGAACTTGTTTAGTAACATGGACATTTTTAGTTATTTTTATTAGCCCTTCTTTTAATATGTTCCAGCCATCATTATCATTTATCATGTTTTATATAATTTTATGTTTTTACCTCCTGTTTCTATATGTATACGCCCCCATTACATCTCGATGTACTACCTCCCTTATCGATGCTACTAGCCATTGGCTAATGTTTTTTTTTTAAACCGATGTAAAATAAAACTTATCTATCTATCTATGATGAATTTTATAAACAGAGGGCGAATCACATATTCATACACAGTGACGTAATGCTGGCAAGCCGTACTCGGAGCATGTGTTTCCTGGCCATGACAGGTAAACACTGGCATAACTTTTGATTCTATCTATAGACTCGCTGTTTTTATCTTGAATGTTTTCAATGAAAGGTGTCTGCACAACACCAACCGCATACTTTATTTTAAAAAGTGACGCAACAAATTTTGTCGGTCTTTATGCTAATATGAAAATATACAGTAAATATAATGGTGGTTTCATCCATACACAGAAAATCATCAACTGCGGTGGTGAAATGTGAAGTTTGTTATTTTGTTAACTCAAAATATTCAATTGACTACAAGTGATGGACCGCTTTTTAATGTTAATTAGCGTCGGTTAGTTCCGGAGATTTTTTATTTTTATTCATTTGTTAAGTTATTTGGACAAAAGTGCCCCTTTACAGCGGCGGCATCAACAGGCCAGGGTAGAACATGTGGTGCGTCCAAGATGAGATGAGTTGACAAAATACGCGTCAAATGACATACTGTAAATTGCTTTATTTTCACGTGTATAAATTTTCACGGTTTTTGTATTTTTGACATTTCACTGTAGTTTTAATTTCACTGTTTTGGACACAATCCCCATTCAAACAATGTTGAAATACTATTTCAATGTGTTTTTATTTTCACGGTTTTGTGCCAGCAGCGAAATAAGCGAAAATAAGAATACAGCGAAATAAAAGCAATTTACAGTATATACATCCTCGATAAAATCAATTATACACATACATATTACACCATTTATAAAGTCAGATAGAACACCGAGGTAGCGATTATGTCTCGTCCACGAAGGACTTACGAACAGGCCAAGCTTTAACGAAACGCTTACATGCACCATCAAAAATATTAACCACCCGAATACCCTGCTCAATTGCAGCATCTCCAAGGAGTAAACCGAGTTTTGTAACAGAAGATGAGCCAATGAAATGCTCCCAAATATACAACTTGTTAACGTTTTTTCATTTTTCAAGTTCATGCCAAATCTCAATCCAAATATCATTAAATGCGGGGAAAGTGAGTACAAAGTGTGAAAACATTAAGACGCCATTTTTACACAAAACACAAGTTCCTGAGGGTGCAGTATTCCATCTATGTAAATTATCTTGAAGACCCAAACATCCTGAGCGCGCCATAAACTTCAGGCGATTATGTACGCGATTCAGCCTTCCGCTTTATGCGAGTGCTCAGGAATTTATTACAGAAAGCTGGTTTTTCTCTATCTGCGTTTTCTGGGCATAGTTTTAGAAGGGGAGGGGCTACTTTTGCCTTTCAGGCTCATGTTCCTGGGGAGTTGATAAAATTGCAGGGGGATTGGGCTTCGGAAGCCTATCTTCGGTATTTAGGTTTTTCTCTCGCTGAGAAATTAAGTGTAACTCTTGCAATGCAGGGATTAATTAAAGAATTGAGCCTGTAATGTTACATTACATTTGGGTATATCCACTTTACACTGTTGCGTTTATGCAGCTTAAGTATATAATATTGCTTGAGATATGCTCTGTATGAATATGATGAGTCAGGGCAAAGGTAATTTATAAACATGTGCAGGGTTTCACACATGAGTCTCATGCATAACTATTCCATGCTTCTATGTGATTTTAGTACGGGTTATTAATGTGATAGCTGTTTCTGTATGCTTTTTCTTTCTGTCATAAATTTCAATTTTGTTGCAACTGTGTTCTCAGGTGTTGCTTACAATTGATTCAGTTTAACTGTTTCCAGGCTTCTGTGACCTTTGACATCTGAAGTTTTGTTATAATTTTGGATATTTTCTGTTTGTGTAAATATATAGCTATTTGACATGAATTTGTGATAATTTGGGTATGGTTTCCAATGATAATGACTTATGCAGGTTTTACACTCAATTATGAGTTGTCTGTGTTATTTTGAATATTTTTCTTTTTCAGAAGTCTTGCTTTGGATTTCTGAGTAGACTTCTGTAAGCATGGTATTGATGTGTTGATTTTGTTCATACTTATTTAAGAGCTGGGTTTGTTTTGTTTGGCCGTGGTGTTCCTTTTTGGCGGTTTAGCCTTGTCATTATTGTTATTGATTGATTTGCTTATGATGATTGTTCAGTATATCATTGTAATGACAGTCTTATTTTTACGGCCAAACAATACATGCTTTTTATTTAATTCTTCTGTTGTTTTCTTTCTTTAGTTTATTTATCTTTACATTAGGCAATTTTGTTATTTTGTTAACTCAAAATAATTAATTGACTACAAGTGATGGAAGTCTTCCGGTTTTTAATGTAAATTAGCGTCATTTTCTTCAGGAAATTATGTACGTGATTCACGTTTCTTTGTTTTAAGGTTTGCAGTACGTATTTTCATTGTGACTTTGGTTTTCATGCTGTTCGGTTCATTCTGACCTGGCTGGGGTTGTTTTGTACCCGGCTACCCACCCCTTTTCTTTCTTTTCTTTTCATTGGTAGTTTGTCTTTATTTTACCTCTTTTTTAGGGCGGTTTAAACTTGTCATTATTGTTATTAATTGATTTGCTTATGATGATTGTTCAGTATATGATTGTAATGACAGTCTTATTTTCAAAGCCAAAAATAAATGCTTTATATTTAATTCTTGTGTTGTTTTCTTTATTTAGTTTATATATCTTCGCTTTATTCCCTTTTACAGGTTCCAATTCTGAATAATGCACTCTGTATTTCTGACAAGTATTGGGCTCTCATTCATAAGCGTAATTAAGAGAGCCATATCTCATTATGCCTTTCACAACCGTCGCTGTGAAATTACAACTTGTTAGTGTACAACAAGCCGTATTGAGTTCGGGACATTAAAAAACAAAACAAAACAAAAAAAGAAAAAAAAAAAGAAAGGACAAAAACCAAAAAAACCACCCCCCCAAAAAAAAAGAAAAAAAAAAGAAGAAAAAAAAAACCAAAAAAACAAACATACACACACACACACACAAAAAAAAAAAAAAAAAAAAGAAGAAGAAACTATCTTTGAAAGTGAATATTTCTTTTCCCTGGGAAAATACTGGTAGTAAATACATTGGAAAGTGTATGTGGACACTGCTTGACAACCTATGTACAAACTACGAAACTGACAGGTTAAAATATATAGGCCTACAAGATGTTGATATAAAGTCTAATAAGCTGAGGACTTAGGGTAAATTTAAAAATGTTTTTAAAAGGGAGGCTTATCTAAATCTAAAATTAACAATTTAAGCACAAAAAGACCTGCACCTATATTGAGAGTCAGTACCAATGACTTGAAAATTGAAACTTGTCGTTATAATGGCACGCAGCTAGATACATGTAACAGAAACTGTAGCTACTGAGAACACTCGCATGTAGAAGACAAAATATAATTCATGTTGGACTGAAAGTTTTTTTTTCAAATTTTAATTCATAATTAGTTAAGCAGTAGGTCTATAGTTTTTAATCAATGTTGTAACCTTGTAAGGATTCTAAATTTTTGTACAGCTGACCTAAGGTGCCATCAGGGTGTAGCCTAGGCCGTGCTTTTGTAATATGCAATATAGGCCAACCTTCACGAATGAGGGTGATTACGACAAGATTTCCCGTGTGCGGGCTCATGCACGCCGACCGATAACAAGCGCCACCTGTTGAAGATACCTAAAACAAATAAACTCAGATCGAGGTAACAAACGGTCCCTGTTGTCACCGCTGCTTCTGGATGCCACCTTTAAGTTGACCCATTTAAACTTTGTTGGCGAGTGGGATTGTTTGTGTTGCGGTCTGTTGAAAACGTGTTACTTTTAGCACTTGAAGGAGGTTTGGAGGACGGCGACAGCATGGCAGATCAGGGGACTCAAGATAGTCCTCCCCCTGCGCCAACCTTCACGAAGAAAAAGCGACAACCCGTGCAGTTTTTGCCCATTTTGTTGCGGTATTTCAAGGGTGTTGGGGCCCTGTTGGCTGTATGGCTGGCGGGCTACCTGTGCTTCAGTACAGTTTGGGTGATGCTTGGACTTGCACTATATATGTTGAGCAATCACTACAGAAAAGTCAAAGAGGCAAAGAAGGAGTTTGCATATCATGCAGTAACAAATGAAAAGGAGGCGATCCTTGCAAGGACAGAGGAACTTCCGTCATGGGTAAGTAATAAGTATCCGGAAAGCAGCTTGCCACTGTCAGCTTGGGCCGGGTGACGGCAATGTACCGTGTGTACACAGCCCCCGAGGCAGCCTGGGCTATTTTGAGGCGGCGTTCTGGCATGCGCTGCATTGGTATGGCCTGTATATTTTATTACCCAAAACATGGATAGTCGACGGTCCATGCCCAAAACAAGTCCAGGTGCGCATGTGAATTGTTAATGTGATCTGATAGAGGTAAAGAAAACGAGCAGTGCTCATGTAAAAAAGAATGTTAAGACAACTTGGGAATGATCATTATTTATAAGCCAGTAAAGCTGACAGACATTAAAAATCAATGTCATTGTCAGCATCAATGATCTAAAATTGACAGCTGGAAAGCAGCAGTGCACCGCAAAATAAGAGGACCTATCACTTGGTTTCGCACGTCTAGTGTGATTTCCGTTTATAAGATAACCGCAGTTTTCAAGTAGCAGTGCAGCGGAAAATTAGAGAACTTGGTTTCGCACATCCAGTGTGAATTCCGTTGATATAACTATTACAACTTTACAGCAAAAAAGACAACAGTTAAATGTATGAATATATATATATTTTTTATTATTGCATTTATGAAAGATTGACAAATTCACAAAGCACATGATTTTGTTCAATCTACTGTAGTGTGGGACACAATAGTTCCAGTCCAGAATTTCTTTCTTTCTTTTTTTTTTTTAATTTGCATAGTTGCATTTTTGCATTTTAGTTCAGTTTAAAAAGAAAAAGAGAAAAAAAAACTATAAAAAATTGAAGGACAGTATAATATTTTTCAAACATGTTGATTATTATGTGTAATCGATATTGTATAATTTTGTACTGGCAAACAGTTGGTGATAGAGAACTTTTCTGTGCCCCCCCCCCCCCCCCAAAAAAAATGGTTTAACAGAACAGAAGCACAGACATTGTTAGCATGGTCAGTGTAGTAGAAACTCTCCCAAACAGGTCTGTGTATTTCACTCAATGTACAAACATTCCAGAAAGTTGCTAGTGGCAGTGGTTGCATGGCAGCAGTTGTGAAGTTTTTGCAGGCCTTGCATAAATAATGAAGTGGACCTTCTTTTTATAAAAGTGAAGTATTTCAGTAGTACACATGTTTGAATGATGCCCCTGATATTTCTACCTGCAGTGGTTTTGTTCATCAAGACTGGAACAAGTAATACAAGAAGATACGCATAGCCTATGAGAGTAATACATGTATTCCATATTGATACAGGTGTATTGTCATGTGACCATTGTTGCTTCAGAATACACCATTGTTGATATTAACGTGTCCCAGTGTGTAAACACATTCTATCTGGTTGATCAATAAATCAATGTTAGAAATGACCAACAATTCTACTTGTCAGAGAGGCAGCAAAATTAAAAAAAAAAGATCATTTTGATTTTTATTGTGACTGAATTAGTACATTAAGTTGGAGAAATTCAGTTTCAGATCAACCTTGTTCTATGCACTGCAGATAAAGTCACTTATCACAGGGAAGCTTTACTTGAAAAACATGCACTGAATATTCTGATTAAATATTTGGGCTAACCCAATACTGCATTTGTCATTGTAAATGTTGATAACCACATGTGTAAAGTAAATTTTTGCCTGGTCTGGCAAACAGCTGCATCACATTTATCAGTCATATGGTCCATTGATATTTTTTTTGCCCTGTAATTTAGTTTGCCTGCCCAGTAGACCAATCTCGAGGTTTTCCAATCCACTGAGTGTAGTCAGGATAATTCATGTAACCTGGTTTGCTTAGGAGAAGAAATTTTGAGCATTCATGTACTCAGTCCTGAATTATCTGTTGATATCTTGTAAACCAGTTTATGTTGTGCTGTTATTGATTGTATTGTATTGTATTGTTACCTGTAATAAAGACCACCTTGAGGGACAGATCTGGACCTTCAAAATTTGTAGTCAAATCAGGAAATTAAACAGTAATCACTGCAGAATTCAACCAGACTCTTAAATAATCCATGTTAAAATAAATTAGGCATTTTCAAATTTCTTTTGCGAAATAAATGAGGCATTAAACAATTATTTTCTTCTTAGGAGGGAACAGCCAGAATTGTCACCCAGAGGGAAGACAATCTCCGGAGGGGTGATAATCTAGCTGTAACCTTCCTGAGAAGGCCATAATCGTTTTCTCATACCGAAAATCATAATAAATGACACAAAAACATAGCTTAATAGTACTTATTCACCAGTACGACCAAATCTTTCCATTGCGGCCATTCTTGCTGTCCCATTCACACACCACAGCCTTCCTTGTTTGCTTGTTTCACGCGAGCTTGGGTCACATCATGGCCTGACTCCCGTGCATGCCACCAGGCATGATGACATTAAAGCGCCCTCTCTCGGAGTGGAGTGGGTGACAATAGTGATGTCTGCTTGCACCACACATGGGACATTACTATTGTCACCCTCCACTGAAGATTCTTGTGGATCTCAGGAAACAATCATAGTTGTGACATGTCTAAGCCTTAACAGCCAATCAGAATCCTTCATTTCTATTTGAGGTATGATAATAGCGTTTGTCTGATGGCACAAGCGGTCCAAGCTTTTTTGAGACCGCCTGTTGAAGGCGTTGGTAATATGTCTGTGTCAGGGTTCCCAGAGGTCTTTGAGAGTGTTTGAATTGCACTGCATGGCATTCTACGCAATGGATTTTCTTGAGAAAAAACAAAGAATTTCTTGGTGTAAAAGTTTGTGAAAAATCCATATGTATTTTATTCCTTAGGTGTTTAAGAGGAATATAATTTCAAAACATATATTAGAAAGCATGAAAAATGACCATTGTGTGGTGGACCACAGAACTATTTAATACCATGGTCATGCTGACGTTTTTCCACCTACTCTGAGCCCAAAGACAAGTCACAGTGCATTACCTGTGGTGAACAAAAGGACATTTATATACACATATATAATAAGAGGTTTAATTTACACCAGAAAACAAACTTTTGCATATATATTTCGTGATGAAGTGAGACAAAGTGTACATGTATTGGCACACAAATATTTTTGTCTCCGCTGACTTTTATGTCAGCAGAGCTTTAGCTGTTTCCGTCTGTTGTGCATCTGTCCGTTAGACTATTTACATTTTCAACTTTGCAACAAAAACCATAGCATGGAATGTTTTGATTTTGGACATGGTTTTTCCCCATTAGTCCTTTACAAAGTTTGCTAAAGGGGGCATCCTGCAATTTTTTTCTATTTGTCATGAATTTTTTAATTTATTTATGTTGAGAAAAATTTATTCTCAAAAATTGCTGGGCTTATTGGTTTGATATTGCATACAAGATCACCTGGGGTCACATAATTCATATTCTGGCTCCCAGGTGGCACTGCTATTTTTCATCCCATTTTTTAAAATGAAATTTTGTCTGTTAAGGCTATTGCAGGCTTCTCAAGAAGAGATCAACAGAATTACATGAAATTTTATCAGAATATAATGAAGACCTGTACTAAAAGTTTGTAAAAGGAAGAGAATGTGTTTTTTTGCGAACTTATGAGGTATCGAACTTTAAGACCCTTTGTTGGTAAGAGTTGCTACTGTACATTGTATTTGTATGCCTAGATAGCAATACAGTGCATATATTGCAATATTGTCAAATAGATTTTATGGAATGCTTTGCTTTACACTCAGATTTTCCCAGGTGGGCATCTGTCATATCTGTAAAGAAGAAGATGTATTAAATTTTCTATTCTTTATGCTTTAAAAAAATGTATTATTGTTTTTGTTTTGAGATCAGAATTTCTTCTTCTCAGCAACTGCTTTTTTATTTTTGATGAATTTTTAACCCTTTCCTCCTTTAAATCAAAGCTGGCTGGTGGTGAAATGTTGTCTGCTTCCATGTTTTCAGCTTTTTCAACAATAACATTTGAAAAACGATTGACTAAGAATTCTGTGAGACCTATCAAGATTACATGCCCCAGGTCAGCAGCTTTCCTTAGCATGGGTTGGGCACTAAGTGCCCAACACATGCCAAGGAAAACTGTTGACTCTGTCTTAACTCAGTGGGAAAAGGTTAATTTTATTTATTTATTTTTTTTGGTGAAAATTTCTTCTCAAGAACTGTGGGCCAGGTGCTTTGATATATTGCGTACAGGGTCACTTGGGGGCCACACATTTCACATTTTTGCCTCCAGGTAGTGCTGCAATTTTTCATACCATATTCATTCCAATAGTAGCATGCTGTGCCAATGTAAAAATTTCCTGGATCAGACTCTGTATTCACAGAGTTTTGTGATAACGATGTACCTTAATTTACAATACTACAAGCAATTACACTGATTATAGAATCCATATAGCATAAAATAACAACAATGAACTCTCTTCCTTCATCAGAAGCAGTTAATTTTTAAAAAAGTATTGAAAAATACTGAATTTTTAATATCCCCCAAGATTAACAAGTATGTGGTGTGCTTCAATTAGGGCGTGTGCTACAATTGGAATGAATATGGTATTCTTGCAATGAGGTTTCAGGTGTTCAGGCTATTTTTGACTCCTTCTCCAGAATGGCTAAAGCTAATTCAATTAAATTCTATCAGAGTTTGATAAGCGGACTATGGATGATGCACAAAATTATGGGATATCAAACCAAGTATTAATTACGTTTACATAGGTTTAATGAGATGATCCAGGCCAGGGCTCAAGATAAGTGGTTGCCCTAAATATTACCCTATAGGACAACTAGATTGATCAAATACTCAGCTCAGGCAAGTAGATTTTTTTGATGTATTTGCTCAGAATTAATATAAAAAAGATAGAAAAGAGATCAAGATGCGTCTGATAATCAGATACACAGCAGGTCCAGGCAAGTTCCTAGAAAAATTAGGCTTGAGCTCTGCTGGCCATTCAGACTGTTAATACGCTAGTGTCTCTTTTGAGAGACCACCCTTAGAGTCACATAAAACAGGTGATCTATCAATGGAGGTCCAAATAACATGTTTACAAGAGAGATTTAAGAACCTGGTAAATGTGGTTTTAAAAGGCAGGTGGCCTTTCAGCAGAGTGGTCTCTCTCAAAAGAGGGATTGTTGCACTTGAACCTGTACCTGATGTTATTGTGGCCATTCATCCAGATGTATTTGAAAATTGAACTTGATGAACATATATATGTAAACAACTACATATTAATGGATTTTTTGTTAGCGTTGAGTACTTCACAGTCTGGGCAAAGACAGGTTTAAACAAAATTCAAAATAGCTCTTTGCACAGAAAAAAGATGAATAAGGATATAACTGAAGTATCCTGAACAAATAACTGAACACTGTAAATTGCTTTAATTTCGCTGTACTCTTATTTTCACTTATTTCGGTGATGGCACAAAACCATAAAAATGATAGCACAGTGAAATATAATTTAACATGATTAAAATAGGAATTATGTTCACAACAGTGAAATTAAAACTGCAGTGAAAGGTCAAAAATACAAAAACCATGAAAATTCATACACGCTAAGATTTATAAAGCATTTTACGCTAGGCAAAAGAAATGACACTGTATGTAGTAATTCTCCTCTGATTAGGCCCCTCTGACTAGATCCCACCCTCTATAGAGAGACTACTTCTCTGTGGAGTGGACATAGCATTTTCATTGTATTGTGCCTAAAAATAGAGGCCACCCCTGTGACAAGACCACAGTTCTGATGCATTTGGGGTGGTCTTATAAGCGGGGGAGCACTATACATGACAGAGGTGATGTAAGTCGTTCATTGATCTGAAATTTGAAAGGAGTCATTCTCCAACTGGCAACATTTGGTATGCGGAATATGATTATCCAGAGGCGTAGACTGTTAACCTGGTGTCATGAATGGCCACTTGGCTGTCTGGCTCGTACAGATTGCTTTTTGTTTTTGTTTTGTCGACATAAACAGGTGGGGTAGTTTGTCGGATGCATATTTCAGACATCCCCGAAGGTGAACTGTAGTGTGACTTCCTGATGTTACCTTCAGGGCATTTTTAGATTTATAAATGGGCTTAATCTCCTCAATATGCAAGTGAATAGTACCAATATACATACATACATACATATATATATATATATATATATATATATATATATATATATATATATATATATATATATATATATATATATATATATATATATATATATATATATATATATATATATATATATATATATATATATATATATATATATATATATATATATATATATATATATATATATATATATATATATATATATATGCCAATATCACATATATATCCCCAGGCAGTGATGAGAAACTATGTCGTGGTCTGATGATTCTCATAATAGGTGGACACAAAATGTACATCTTACCAGGAATGATTTTGCGTCATTCATAAAATGTGTGGAGTCCCTTAATTATGACTCTTTTCTGCTCACAGTGTCTGCCTGTTGAAAGTATTATCGGCTGAAATGTTGCCTTTAACTTTTGCCTCAAAAACAAAGTCAAAAAAACTTTCGATGAAATTTGTTTCAGAATGTGTGGAATAGCTTTCCAAAGGGCCACAGGTCAACAGCTTTCCTTGAGTCACTGGATGTTTTGTGCTGTATGACTGTTGAAAGAAAAGGTGCTGAAAGCTATTGACTCGTGACTCAAGGTTTTTGGATCCCAGGAGGAAAGCGTTCATCTGATCTGAAATGGTAAAATAAGTAAATATGATCCAAGTGAAAGTTGTGTACAGAACCAGAATGTTTGGGTTTGGCAATGTTAAGCTGTATATGACATCTCTGTGTTGTGCATAGCTTTCGTGTTAACCCATTCCTGATCAGAGTATGACTGAGTCAATAGCTTGCCTTGGCTTAGGTTGGGTGTATTGAACCGGTCCCAAGGAAAGCTGTTGACCAAAGATGTGCCATCATGAACGTAACACACAAATCTCAACAAAAATGTTTTTTAAAGATGAAAAATGTAAGTAAAAACATGAAGGCATTTATATCTGCATGCCTTTGGGCAATTTGAGCGGAAAAAGGTTAACTTGTTTACAGATCAGAACACTGGCTACTGTGAGTCACTGGCCTATATGTTCACTGAGTTAGTATGTTGTGTCTGCATTCATGATACATTCCATTCAGGCCAGGTGAAAACAACGTTTTTATTTCCGTTCCTGTCAACAATTATTATGCTATTCACCGTTGGTGGCTAGACATCAAAAACAAATAGGGCACGCACAATATATCATAATTAATTACCCTGTTGTGTATGAAATTTCTTATTAGAAAAATAAAAACAGATCATGTGTTTATCAGACAGTTCCCTTACAAACCAAAGCATGTTGTACAGTTTAGCAGGTAAAAATTATCACAAATGGCGCAGTGTCAGAAATGTTGTGCTTCTTTGGGGGGGGGGGGGGGGAATGGGGTGGCAGATTGGAGGTGGGATGGGGTGTTTTAAGCATGATACTGTGAAACCTGTCTTAAAAGATTACCAATTTGTGGTCTCAAGGAGGTAGTCTCCTATAAAAAAAAAAAAAAGTGAAACAAAAAGTACGAAGCAAAGTATGTTGAACAGGTGGTCATTGAGGTGGTCTCTTCGTTACTGTAAACTCATTTCATTCTGCCAATGAAATGAGGAAATATTTTAAGGCAGGTATTCAAGAAATAAACAGTTTATGATAAAAGAAAAAGAAAAACATTTAAATGACAATATCAGTGTTTTCCCTAAAGCTTTACATCGTATTGACCCTAAAGAGTGTTAAAAAATGTGGTTAAGCTACCTCATTACCTAAAAGCTTAAAATTAAACATAAATCATCATCTTTGTTAGAAATATGGTACAAAGGGTGTTTTGTGGGGGCAGATGGCCTCAATGGACCCTAAACACATGGCTCTGCAATTCATTCTATCTACTGTAGTCCTCGGGGCTAGTAGTTCGGGCATTTTGTGGGCCCTCCATTGAAACTTAGTTGTCCATCTATAGATAAAAATCTTATTTATAAAAAAAAAGCAAAATTTTTGGTTGCCCCCCAGGCTGGTGCTTTGAGATTTGAAGATGCCTTGATTGGAATTTGACTTTTTTGAGGCCAGGGGACATAGACATTGTATTTCTTTTTTTGGGGGGGGGGGGAGATGCGGACAGTACCCTAAATGATTTGTCTTTCAGTTTAAGAAATTAAAATCACGTGCGAACAGATTTGCATTAAAATCACGTGAGATCATAAGAATTAAAAAGTATAGACACATTTGTTTTACATGGATTGTGAAAGAAGTCAAGCATTGACTTATCGAGTCACTCTTCATGGCACAGATGTTGGCGTATACTTCCTACCTTGCCTAGTGGAGGAAACTGAAGAACTCGGAGAAAACCACCGTGCACGGTTAAAGTGGTAGGCACTTTTTCCACATGCTGCCCAGGACGAGAATCGAACCCGGGTTGCAGCGGTGAAAGGCGAGCGTTTTACCGCTCAGCCAACCGTGCACAATTACATTGTTACAAGAAAATTTTCCAAGAAGCTTGCATAGTCAGACTGATGGAAAATGATCTAAGAACGATAGTAGATGTACACGGTAGCAGTACATGGAGCAGGAGAGACAGACAGAAGACTATTACACATGAGTTGACTGTGGGAACAACTTTTATCTACGTGTACATACACCGCTACATGAGCTGTGCAAACATAGGACACATGGATACAATGGATGTGTCTACATGTAATGACTGTATCATCGGGGCGATAATCATCGCGTTATGAGCACTGACAATTCATTAAATCAGCAGCGAGTCTATTGTATTTCAGCTAAAAGCATGGAATTGGCAGTGATGTGATAACAGAATGAATCTGAGCCTTGTGATGCATAACATTTCATTAGTCAGTCATTGAACAAGATTATTGTAGATTTTATTGCTTGTTTAAGTTATTATTTTATCCCAGAAGGTCAATATATACCAAAGATCTAATGACACCTGAGTAGGGAGGACGGTTGACTTAAATGTATTGTAAGTGTATACATAAACTTTGTTCAATCATATATCAGAAAGCATAACAGCACTGTTGAATCGATTCAGCTGGATGTTAGTTGCATTAAAAGACACAATGGACACAGCTGTGACCAGACTGTGTACACAGAGACGCATCTAGTGCAGACGTGCTTCTGTCGACTCGTCCAAGAATTTAGCGTGTGTGTAGAGCACATATACATGTTTATGATGTCACTTGTTGATCAACAAGCGAGACCAAGTGTCCCTGGGCCTGGCGCATAAACACATGTTTTTCCCACCTACACATCACCAAACTGAGGTGCCTAATATCGATTATGGACACTGACAGTTAAATTAGTCACTGTTGTTGAAGTTTGCTAGAGGGCTAGGGCATACAGTGGTTGTCTTGGTCCATGTTATCCGTGTTTGCAGGCTCTAATGCGCCAACTGTGAGAGTTTCCAGAGATAAATTGAAGCAATTTCTTTGATCGCATCATGTATAGCACAACAAGATTTTTTTTGGAACAAAAGGAAAATGTGTAAACTGCAGATGCTTTTGAAATTTTATGTGCAGAAATTCTCACACGAGTTTGATGTTCAGTAGGTTTAGACTATTGTAGATTTAGTTACAAGGTATATTTTAAGTCTCGCTGGCTTTGCAGTCAGTAGAGTTTTTTTGTAATGACACAGGGACACTGATGAGTCCCCTAAGTTCTTAGTTTGATCAGGTTGTACTAGGATTTTCTGAAAATATTACTCATGATTTTTGGCACATTATGTTATCAGTCAGCTGAGCTTCTGGGATGGGTCTCTGTCTGTGGTCTGCCCGTCTGTCCACATTTACATTTCTGACTTTAAAATATACCTTTGATGAGTCTGTACCAATGTGTTCAAATGGTCATGCTCCATTGATTTTCAGACTTTTTAAAATGAATTTTCTTGTTCATGTTTTGTCACAATCTTAAATAATCTTCTCAAAAACCATCTGGCCAATTGCTTAAAAACTGCATAGAGACACTTCTGATAATACCTGAACCAAAATGTGTGGTGGTGCAACAATGTAAAAACAAAAATACAAATTTTTTTGTGTTTTCATTATTATCGGCTTTTCCAAAACCCTCTTGCAGATTCTTCAGATGTTTGGTGAAAATGTTGCTTGTGGAAGGGTCAAACAAATTAGTTCACAAGGTGATGATACTTTGGATCTCTAATATTTACTGAATTTTTTAATCGCGTAACTCATTGGTTAATGCGTACATTCATGTTGGTTACTATGTAAGTCAATGAGGATTACATGATAGTTTACATTTTTGACTTTTACAAAATCATCATCCAGATTCACTTCAGACTGGGTGGAGATGCACATGTGCCTTAGGTGTATCTCTACGAAAGTTTTCAAAGGGCCATGCTCCATTAATTTTCAAAGTTTTATTTTAATGATATTTTACCTGAGTTTACTTGTCAGTCAGCTGAGGTTATGTGCTGGTTGGGCACCTGTTGTCCAGCCAGCTGGCATCATCCACAATTGCCATTTTCGACTTCTCCAAAACCGTTATCCAGATTTCCTTCAAACTTGGTGGGAATGTACCTTTAATGTTCTTATGATTTGTCTCTTTTTGACTTCTGCTCCAACACTCAGATTGTTCTGAAACTTGGTGGAAATGTACCTTGTGGGAGGGTTAAACAAGGTTGGTCACTTCTTTTCCAAAATCCTCCTCTCCTGGGTCAGAGTGGGGCTTATTATGGGTGAATGTAAAGGATGGGCTGTTGACCCAGCAATCTTGTTCGATTCAGGAACTTGTTGGTTGATGCGTTCATTCTCACTGATTGAATATGAGCTTTGGACATTTGTTGTTCGAGTGATGTTAGCTCAGGAATGAAGGCCTGTTTTTATATCTGCTGACCATATGTCATGGAGCTCACGATTGCTATCACACCTCTGTCGGCTGATATATATGTATATATATAACAGCCTGTCCCTCGGGTAACTTTTCCGTGTGGTCATAATACAATCTGCGGTTTTCAAGTTTGGACAATATAACTTTCAGAACTTTTCAAGTGTATAAAAATCTAGCTTGTTTCATATTGGTGGGGTCACCTTGTAGTATTGTGGAATACATGTACGGGTCGAAATATGAAAATCTTGTCTGAACAGACTAACAGTCATCTTTGATTTTAGCAGATCTTCATGACGTTTACAGCCCTGGACAGATCTAGGCATTCAAAACTTATAGCCAAATTGGGAAATAAAACAGTAATCACAAGAGAATTTGACCTGACTCTTGTATAATTAATTTAAAACTAAAGTAGCCATTTACAAATTTCTTTAGCCAAATGAATGAAACATAAGCATTTGGCTAATGGCACCAGTGGTCCCTGCGTTTAGTGGCATCGTGGAGGAAATTTAAATCTCAATAGCTTTTATATGAATGGTTAGGTCCCATTATGCAGATGGTCACATAGCTGGTCCACCCCATGTACTGTAAAACGTCTATTCAGTGGACCTCTCGGGAGACAAAGATTTCTGGTATTTTGGTTGTCTGTTAAAATGATTTTCAACATTTTACCAACTCTTGCAGTGCCAGCTATGGGTTCCAGTGCATTGTAACACACGGCTCTAGTCTGAGTTATTTTGTCAATAAAGATGCGATATACCGTACAATTTCACAAGTCATACATATGTATTACGTGTACTCTTTGCATTTTGGTAATGAATAAAATGAATCATCAGTTGTAAAGATGTCAAATTTAGGTCTAAATGCTCACAAGGAGAGATTAATTGCCATGTGGACAACATTTGTGATAGTAAACATTCATGAAACTCAGGATAGCGGTTTCTGTGCTACAGCTTTAACATGAAGCAATGTTCAGTTTTATCACAATGTTCGCATTTCAGTCACTTGAGTGGTAGTTTTTTCATCAGACTGAGTTCATTCCAGGAAATTCAAGACTTGCAATCTGTTACACATGTAGGCCTGAAATAAGCAAAGTTGATGTGTAACAAAAGGGGCAAAAAAGCTATTTGGATGGGGGGGGGGGGGGACAGGGTAAGTCCATTGGATTAAATAGGAAAGTCTGCTAAATTGTCATCCGTTAACTGGGCATCAGACAGTACATAAATTTGTCTATTTATATGACAGCAGAGCACCAGGCCAGTGGGCCTCATGTTATCATAAAATTAGACCATGGGTCAGTCTTGAGAAATTGGTGAGATCCTGCTGCTGGGTGGTAATTTACAGAGATAAACCTGGGTCATATTTTACAATCCACTTGCAAGAGTCTGCTGATCAGGCAATAGGTATAGCATGCATGTTGGCCTTTGTATCACTAGCAGGCTGTGCTGGTCATGAGATGTCACCTGAATGTCTTCTGACAAGCCTATTCTCAGGTGATCCCTCTTAATCTGTGGTGCCCTCTGGTGACACAAGTCTGCTAGACTTGTCCTATTCATTTGAATTGGATTGTCGCATGTTGGGACACAGTCATGTTTTATGTGTGTGTTTTAGTGCATAAAGGTCAGGGCAGCACAGTAAGCATTTGCCTGATGAACAATTCTTCTTGTGTCACCACGTATTAGGAAGAGCCACCCCATAAATAGCTCTTCGTCATGTAAAGGTACCAGCCGAATTAAACATGTGATTTATTGTACGTAATAGGTTCTGTGTCCTGTCTGTGTGCATGATACCATGTGAGTTTATTATTATGGAGCAAAATCTAGTGGAACACGTCACGTTAATGCTAGTATATGTGTGTATACATGTATATATATATATATATATACATGTGACAGTCTTTAAATGGGCACTGTTTTTCCATTGAGCTGGTGACTTGCACATGTAGGTTATTATCTGGATGATTACCACAAGTGAATAGTGGTGTGTGCTGCTTAAACAATGTGGTCATGGACCAGCTGATCGAAGTTTTCATTTTTATTTGGAAAGGGGGGGGGGGTAGGCAAAAAGGGTGCAAAATGGAGAGTGTAGGCCTCCCCTCTGTACAGGCTTAAGTGTATGTTCAAATGGTTGTCTTTTGTACATTTTGATTGTGAAAGGTTAAAAAAATATAGGAACCCTATGGATAAGTTTTTTTTTTTTTTTAAAAAGAGAACTTTACTTTCTGTCTTGTTGGGGGGCTTAAGGTCTCCCAGTCAGTCTGTATCCTTTCATGAAGTACACAACATTTTTGAAAGCATTAACACGTGGTGCACAAAAGTTTGAAAAAACAAATCAAACTGGCCGTGTGTTGCTGTGACAGACACTGGGTGCAGTCATGATCCCTCTGGCAGAAAGCTGTGTAGTCAGATGTAGACTGACACTGATACCTGCCACACCTATCCCAGTGCTCAATGGCTGTAAACCTGCATGGATTTTGTCAGCAACTTTTTAACTGCCGTGAATATGTTTATTTTCACAGATTCTAATTTTGATGGGTTTTTTTTGCATTTTGGAATTTTCACTGAAGCTTTAAATTCACTATTTCAGTCATAATTCTGATCCATGCCATGTTAATTTTTTTTTTTTAGCTGGGTTCTTATTTTGTGGGTTTTGAAGCATTCATTCATCAGTCAAATAAGCAAAAATAAAAAAACAGTGAAATGAAGTTAGTGTATTCACAGTGTAGGTACAGGACATGACCTAAATCTGTATGCGGTGACCATAGAAACTAAAATAACATTATCAGAGCAGAATAACAAGTACACACAGGGGTCCACTTCTTGTGAGCAGCCCCCCCCCCCCCCCCCAGGGCTACACCCTCTGCACAGGCCACTGCTGCATGCAGCAAGTGCATGCATTATTGTATTGTCCTCTTAATCCTTCCCCGCCCCCCCCCTAAGATGGACCACTCCTCTAATAAGGCCACAATTTCTGGTGCATTTGGGCTGGCCATATGAGGGGGGGGGGCGTTGTCATAGCTTTTGAAGAGTAAAGCAGTGTACAGAGGTACAGAAGGCTGTTTGTCACCAGGAAGGCCTTGCTGGCTGGCGATTTTATCTGGAAAGTACATCAGCTGTGTTTAATTGTCATGCAAACATCAACATGTATACAGGCTTGGGAGGCCAATGGTTGTGTCAAGTAAATATTCCACACCATTTGGGGATCATTCAGTTTTTCACTTCTCTCTGCTGAAACAGAAATAGCTAAAGTCCATAAAGTCACAATGTTTCGGAGTAAAAAAATCATTAAAAATCACATGGATGAAATATGTGGATGGAAAATACATTTTGTAGTGTATATGTAAATGCCACACCTACAGATGATAGGTAATAATATGTCAGAACCACAGGTAATTTCATCCTGTTATCATTTAAATTGAGTGATATTAGAAGAAATTCATGTGTGTGTGCAGCAGGGGATAGCAGCAATGAATGGAGCAGTTCTATTACCCAGGCCATGACCTTAGAATGCAGTAACCTGTTATTCTAACAAGGGAACATCTCTAAACTTACCAATTGAAAATGTTTCACGATGCGCTTGAATCTTCACTGCTGCTATCATTGTTTTCTCCACTTGAACTGAAATCACTGCAACTGTAAGTGTCGCTATCTAGGTGTATTATGACCTGATCAGTTTCTTCTCTCAGTCCTTCAGTTTTCCAGTAGTAATTTTCTATTTTTTCTGTATGCTCAACAGCTTTTGCCCAATTGTCTGTAGAGACATTTGAAAAGGCAAGTGGTACAAGCTCTTTAACGTCTTTGATTTTAAAAGTGGTATTTCTATCAGCAATAAAATGCTTCACCTTGGCCCATATGAGTTCAATGGCATTAAATTCACACTGACGCACAGGGGTACGGAGTACAACATGTCCATGTTGCTTGGCAAGAACATCTGTGACATATACTGGAGTAGGTTTGTTTCTTTTTATTAATTGATATAGTTCTGGTTTTGTAAATTTGGGCTCGTATGCAATACTCCTTGACTGGAGCCACTCTTGCATGACAGCCTTCCTATGGCTCATATTGGGAGATATACTGTCCTCTGTTCTCTTATTATGGTAGACTGCATTGTCTAGCACGATAACACTGGGTACTTTCAAAGCAGGAATAAGTTTAGTATCAAACCATTCCATGAAAGTTTTGGTATTCATTTCACTGTGGTAATCTGCAGCATCATGTTTCCCCACAAATACAAGGTCACAGTTAGGAAGGAAACCTTCATCCTTATTTCCTGCATGCAGTATTATCAGTCGCTGTCCTTTACCAGAAGGTATATTTGGTAATTTTGTGACATCATTGAGAACACCATCTTCTTTGTCAGAAAACATACCACATTTATGAAGAACTGGCAGCCATGTGTAACCCCGACAATGATTTTGATTTACCCAGGTTTCATCTGTGTACATTACTGAGAAACCTTTATCCCTGTACTTTCTAATGTCTCTTAAAAATCTTGCGCGTGCAGCAGTGACATCTGCCCTTTCTGTAACTATTTGTCTGTTGTCAGTTGTTTTGCGCCAGCAAAACCCAAGTTCCTTCAAGACAAACCGCAGATGCACAGTTGAAATACAAATATCAGGTTCCAAAGCTTTTTTTAATTTTGTAAGCGTTGGTAAGTCTCTCTCTTTGTAAAACTTAAAAACATTTTGTATGATTACTTCTTTATCAAAACTATCTATTTTTTTCTTTCTGGTTCTTGAAACAGTCCCTGTGTTTTCAACTGTTGAGTTTACAACAATCCTTTTTACAGCTGTTCGTGAAACTATTGAAGGGGATATTTTTGTGTGTTTTGATGGTTTTCCTTAGGTTGGCTATGGCTGACTATTGTGGGGAATAAGCTGATAGCAATATGGCTGAACTCCCATATACCAAGGTCCAGGCAGTAGACTTGAAGTGAAGTAATTTATTGTTGCTCCCAAGTAATCCAAATTATGTAATCCAGCATGTACAATATATTCCTTAATACAGAGCAGTAACTGCACACAATTTATAAGTAGTAATCCAAATACATAAGGTAATCCCAGTAGCACTGACTTGACTGTACTGACTTGAACTGATAACTGCTGACTGGCTGGCTACTGATAACATATAAAACTGAACTTAACTCTACATGGAAGGTTTCTTATACCTAAAATGCTACTCTTAGCTTTCTAGCCTTCTTGGCCAATAGGGGCCTTGTTTGGCAGAGGGGTTTTTCTTTCGCTGAAGACAGACAAGTTGTTTTAACCAATAAGAATTAAATGAAATCAAACAATATAAAACTTTTAACCAATGAACTATCTTGCATCTTCAGTCAGTGGCTACCTGCTGGAATGCAGATGCATGCTTTGAACTGCTAACCCTATTGTTTTATTATTATTATTATTTTATTGAACCCCCACAGTTGGGGAAAAACATATAAATACATCGAAATAAATATACATATACAGAAAATTAAAATAAGATATAATTGAATCTTTTAACACCTCAGGTAGTAAAAATAAACATGAGATGGCTCCAGGGCTCCCAATCAAGCATCTTTTGGAATTATAAGAATAAAGTGTCCATCAGACTGACGTGGGACCGGCGGGGACGCGCAGCGATAGGCTGAGCGCCCCGGCCGGCGTCCACGACAGGACTTAAAATGTTATCGTTACTCGTTGACTCGCGTTAACAGCTTTACCAGGCTCCGCTCAAAAGAAGCGGGGTTATTATAATTAGGGGAGGTCAGCAATGGCCGGAGAGAGTCGGCGATCCCATCCTCCACAGTGCCACGTCCATCATATGGGGGACAGGATCCCCGACTCCCATCACTGAAAAGAATGGAAACAGGAGAGATCCCATACCGCAGTAGTCTGTCAACAATACAATTTTTGTGTATTTTTCCTTCCAGGATATAACTAGAAATTTCATGTGTAAACAAGTTACGCAAAGGTGACTGGACTTGGGATAACCTTCCCGCCAAAGATATTGTATCTCTTTTCACCACATCAGAAATAGGATCTATATGAAGGGCTCTCAATAAGGCAGTATGATGAGATCTTTTACTGAGTCCAATGCATTGCTTGATTAGCGAGCCCTGGGCCGATTCCAACTTTTTCAGGTTAGACTTAGACAGATAAACACAGTCCATTCCGTAAGTCAGCGCAGGGACGCCGATACTTTCCCATAAATACATCTTAGTGTCCGTGGACAATCCTGGGTAACACCAACCAGTATTATGGTATCTGTACATGGCTCGTCTTGCGGCACTTATTCTGTCAGTAATATGACTATCATGTGCACTTGTAGTTGCACTGAAAGTAATTCCTAATAATTTAAGTTCGGTGACTACATTAATTATATTACTAAAACAAGGTTTACCCAGATACCATTTTGGAACGTCTGAAAAATGGCATTTTCCAACTTGTAAAATTTTTGTCTTATTTATTGCAAAAGAGAATCTCCACTTAAAAGCATATAAAACAGAAATATCTATTAAATGTTGAAGACCAGTTGTACTAGACGAAAATAGTGTAAGATCGTCGGCGTAAGCAAAACTGTTATATCTATCTTTACCAATTCGTACCCCAGAGTCTGAATTACTTAAATCAATCAATAAATCGTTTATAAAAATATTAAAAAATAAAGGGGAGAGGACACTGCCTTGGCGGGTGCCTCTTGTTACTTTAAATATGGGGCTGAGGGTAGAATTCCATTTCACCTGAGCTTTCAAACCCTTGTACCATTTGTACAAAAATAAGTAGTGAGATATAGGAATAACTTTCATTAACTTATAGAAAAGACCACTATGCCAAATTCTGTCGAAACAGCGTTCAGCATCAAGACTACATATAAATAAATTAGTACCGCTGTCCTTGAAACATGTTATGACATCATGAAGTAATGTACAGCCAAAGGACGTACTGCGTTTTTTACGAAATCCAAACTGTAATTCGCTTAGATTATCAACAGGTATCATACACATTTCTAGTAATTTTGAATAAGTAGTACTCAGTGTAATAGGACGGTAATTTTGTGGCTCGTTCGGATTCAAACATGGTTTCTTCAGAATTGGCACAATAATGCCCATGTTGAAATCCGAAGGAACCACAACATGAGTTAACATAAATGAAAAGAGAGCTGCCAAGTGTTTACATAAGATAACAGAGTTGCCGTACTTCAGATGCTCTGCAGTAATACCGTCGACGCCAGGGGAACAATTACCCTCCAGGTGTCGTAGAAGCGTACTTATCTGATCAGGGGATACATGAACTTCCTTAGTGTGTAAAATATTAGATTCATAAAAGTAATGGGCTTCCCTCTCAATATCACGTTGCTCACTCGTGAGCAAAGAAGCAGGATCTTCACTCATTTGTTTCTTATAATATGTAGCAAAGGATTCAGGAGAGAGGTTCGACTTTGGGTTAGATTTAATTTTACTATTAATATTGTTCCAAAAATAATTCACTTTCCGTTGTTTAAAAAGTGCATCTAAAGTATTAAAATTAGTTTGCCTCTTAGCGTTTATATTATTTCTGCAGAGTCGCCTAAAGCACTTTTTAGTATATTTCCAGGTTTCAAAAACCGCTCCCGTTCTTGGTTTGCCCATCTCATGCCAAAGGGACCACCAGAAACGTTTTTTATCTCTAAGGATCGCCAAGTCTGGCGACCAGAAAGGTTTAGGTCTGTAACATTTACGAATCAGGCAACCAGCCTCAATGGTCGCATCATGCATGGCTGTATTTATTAAGGTTATTTGGGTGTCGACTCTCTCTTGCAGACTGCCGTTGAATGCATCTGACTCACAGTTAGAGACATTTAACAAAGGAATTTCATTTAATCTATTTACTAATATATTAAGATAGAGCTTATTATTATTAGAATTATTCCATTTAGGGCGGGCAAAAGAATTTTTATTACCTTTTTGTGGCATTTTATCTAGGGAAGACGCTATAGGAAGCTTTAAAGTTACTCTTATGGGAAGATGATCACTTAGGTTTTCTGCGTCAAGTTGTATGATACGGCAGTCTACAAGAGAGTCTAAATCATAGGTTGTTGACACAATATGGTCGATCCATGTGTGAACATTCGTATCGTGACAAAAATATGTATAACGTACAGGTTGGGCAAACAAATAATCTAAGACAATTAAGTCATTTTCTGCGATAAACTCGTACAAAATTCGACTGTGATTGTTAAAACCATGCTTTCTATACCATAGCGAGTGTAATTTTTTACACCGAGGGAGCTGAACATTAAAGTCACCAAGAATCTTCAAGGGAACCGAAGTACCATGAATATCAATAATTGCCTGCATGGCGTCTAGTGTTTCTCTATATAAATCAGTCTGTTCTGGTTTTGACTTATCAAAATATGGAAGATAAACAGAAGTGATAATTTGAAGAAAGTCTCCATTAGCATTATGTACACTAGCTGCGGTGATACGATCACTACGAGTATCAACTTGCCTGAAAAAGAAATTGTTGGATTGTTTACATATTATTGCAGTTCCACCAAATGGTCTCCCTGTATAATTAGGAGATACATCGGTCATACCTGAGGTAGTAAAAACAGAGAATGAACAATTTTTTAAATATGTACAATTGCGAAGAGTATCTTCAACAACACAATGTTCATCAGGTTTAAGCCATGTCTCATTTAGGCACATAATATCGCAGCATAAAAGCCTTTGACATATGTAGTCTGAAGATTGTTTAAACCCTCTGCAATTAAAAGTTTCACATGTAAGAAGCGATTCATGACTAGATAAATTATCACTAAAATCACAACTAGTTTTATTTAAAAGTTCTGGGACTTGCTTTGGGTTATTATTGAGACATCCATTCTCTTGGGGTTGGCCATTCGGCCCTGTACCAGTGTCCAGGAATCCCATTGGGGTTCCCACAGCTTGTTGGTTGCACATCGGCTGCCCATGGGGAGGGGTATACAAAGGGTCCCTGTGGTTGTTGAAAAGTGGGCACTTGCCCTTGAGGAAATCCGTGACATGCTCTAGGCATGCTAGGGTCACAACACACCGATGTGGGCGCGGGCGCATGCCTAGGTAGCGCCTGGCTCATCGGTACCAGGTATGGGGTCCGTTGACTGTCGCCTACATACTCGCGTTGTGTGCTGTATATAGGTACACGGGTCGCCCGGCTTGCTTTCAGCTTATACTGCACCGTGCCTTGACGAGTTGTAGATTTGTGTTTTACATTTTTGCGTGTCGTATTTGACGTTCTTTTAACGAATGGTCGGACCCTTATTCCGTCAGACCAGTGTGGAGAGTTAATAGCCATCTGAACAAGATTTTGCGGTACAGTTACTTGGAAACTCTTCCACACTCGTTTCGAAGACAGATCTTTTATAGCAATGATAGGCGTGATACCAATGGAATGCAAGAATAGCCTAAGATCGTCTTGACTGTGAGACTGTTCAAGGCCACCTATATAAATGTCACTGTGCTGTTGAGATGAGGTCGACTCATTTTGCTCGGATACCCTCACCTGGGAGGCAGCACGAAGTATTGGACATGGTACATTATTCGTGACATTACTCTGTGTTTGCTTACCAGTTGGAACTTTCCGAGTATTGGAAGCCGACAGCCGTTTTCGCTTACTGTCTTGCTGGTTCTTTTTACAGGTTTTGTATTTCCGTTTTCTCAAGGCAGTCTGATAAGCATGAGCAAAGATCATATCATTTTCAAGATCTGAGCACTCACTGTCTGTTGGAACAGGTGATGAGTCACTTTGATCTATATTACTATTAAACGGATTTCTACTGAAGGCCATCTTACCTTCCATGCCCAGCAATCTGTCTGATAATGAGTCGTACTCATCTTTGATAGTCTTGAAATCTTGTTGTAGGGCTAAGATTTCTTGTCTCAACTCACTGTTTTGTATTTTCAGCTCACTATTCTGTGTTTTGATCTCAAGCACACTTTGGATCAGATCTTTCAATTCTGTAGCCGAGGTTATAGACACGGCATTTGGACCTGTGTCTTCAGACGCAGGTTTGTGATGATCATCGTCTTTGGTGACAAATACTTTCTCTGCGTCCTTTGCAAGATTCTTGTTAACAAGACTATACCCCATGAAATATATGTCCGGAATAATACGGTGTTTCACAAGGCGATTTATAGTACGAGAGTCCTTCAGCTGAGGAAAAGCTTGCTGGATCCGCTCGGCCAGAGTCCTATGCAGTATGCCAAGCGTCTCCATGTCACGACTTTGCAGTGATTTCTGAACATCCTGGGCGTTGTATTGATAAATCTTGTTCATATTATTAGCATCTGTATAGACCTCCACAAACTGTTTTTTATCTACCGTTGCTAGGTCCTTGAGATCTTGTA
>OZ026627.1:35015827-35065827 GCA_964020975.1 Hermodice carunculata
TGATCAGTAGATCATTTTGGTTAGCTGCCGGCTCAGTGCCCGTGTCCATGGGCGCATCCATGACAGTTGTCATTATATAATAGTCTGACTGAAAATAGTCCAACCCAGCAAGTATGCAAGGAGTGTACAATGTCGAACACTCTGAGGTTGAATCAGGCACAAATGTTAAATTCCTCTCAGAAACCAAAATTTCTCACCAAGTGCGTCCTAGTCATTCACCAGTGTTTGATAAAAATGCCAGTCACAAAATTTAGTGCACAGCGATGGTAAATTCTGTAAAACTTGAAGTAAATTATCCCTTGGAAATTTCAGGTGTCAACACTCCTTGCGCAGGCGCACTCATTTTACTTCACAACACCTCTGTCATGACTCCCTTTCAACAGTGTGGCAGGTGAGACTTTGGGGCACCACTTGTTGTTTCAACTCTACCCATATGATGACTGAGGTCTTACACCTTGGTCCAACACTATTGTGTAAGTTTGTCACTTACTGCAAACTGATGATTGAAGTTAATGCTGGCATCTCTTGATGTCCGAACATCAGGACTAATAATTACAGATGTGCCAGGTGGCTGGCATTTCACTGAAAGCTTAACATACATATATAAATTTAAAAGAAAGGAAGGTTTTTAACATGTTCATCAGAAAGCTCTACCCATAACATTGATCTGACACAGTGACATATGGATTTTAAGAAGTGGCACTTTACACCCTGTACAAATTACACACATGCCAGCTTTAATCTTACACAACTGAAAACTCTAAAACTATTTCTGGAATTTCTGAAACCAACTGAAGAATTGATTCTTCTGACACATGAAATTCCAATTTCTCTTTATACAAAGTTTATGTACCATCTACTTGAAAAATAGAATAAATATAAGAAATGTGAAATCAGCACTACAACTAAACCTTAAGTGCCTGGGCTGTTTTCTCAAAAAGATTTCCTTCAGTAAGGCGCCTTCATACACGCTGCTTTTGATTTTCTCTTTAAAAATACTTGTATACTAGTATTATATCTTGTCTCTTGGTTTTATCAAAATGATACTTCACCCTTGCTGCCATACCACGCCGACTTGCCATTGTGACAATAATGAACCAATGACGAAAACATGCTTCTGTGGGCCTTAGTGGATGATATAATCTACTCAATACATTTACTTGGGTTACTCATTCATACTATGAATGAGAGTTTACAATAAAACCTGTTTGTAATTGTGTTTGTGGTTTCAGTTTTGCAGAAATTTTCACGTAGAACAGCCACACCTCAATCACAGATTACTTCAAACCACCAATAAGCATATCAATGGAGTCCTCGTATACATGTGCTTCTGTTGTGACTGTTCCATCAATAGAACACACACATGCGTAGTTTCTATTAACTTTTTCAATAGCTGACTCCCCATGCAAAAAGCTTTTCTACTACAAAATGGTAATTACATGTTTACAAAATAAAAAAGATACATAGTGTGGTGCGGCAAACAATGCTCAGTGCATTGAAGAAAATTTCACTGTCAAATTTGCTTTTGGTGAATTTTGGTGATTTTTTTACTCTGAAACATTGTGACTTTATGGACTTTACTTCAGGATAAAATTTAAGTGCATGTGGTTCATGATGGTTTTTCCCCTGCAAATTAAAGTACCAGGAGTCACCCTGGCCATTTGCCAGAGAGTCAGATGCAATGGTTTATAGGTTTGTAAAAGAGAGAAGAAAAATATACAGTGGTACATGTACCTGCTATTTAAGACCACCACTTTTACCAGCCAAAAATGGTGGGCTTAAATTGGTAAATCTGCAAAGAATATATATATATATATATATATATATATATATATATATATATATATATATATATATATATATATATATATAAAGTAGAAATTTGGGACGTCTGTATAAATAAAATAAGGCTGTGCAGCACTGGAAATAGCTTGTGGCCCAGTGGCAAAATGCCCACCCAAAATATAGTAAGATAGCTGGGCCTTATTTTTTTGAGAAACTGATTTTTCAAATTGAACAATTAAAAATAGGTAACAACACAAAGGTGGCTTCAAATAAATTTTTGGCCTGCCTACCCCCCAGGACAGTTTCTAGTGTGGCCATGTCTGAATTTTTCCAAACGTTTGCTTTCATATTCCTATTTACTTGGCAACTTGGTTACAATGGATTGTTTGGTGTGTAGGTGCAGGTATGCGACATAACAGTGAACTGTTAGGGAATGAGTCAACAGCTTTCTGTGATACACAGTGGGTACATTGTACTCACAATGCACTGGAGACCGCTGTTGACCAAATATCCAGAGGACATTTACATCAGACACTTTCTGGTACTTTTTAATGGGAAAAAATTGCATGCCGCTGCATTGGTGTTGTGTCTCTCAGTGGGGACAGATCCACACTTCAATAATTGTTTGCTTGGGGCCAAAATTTGGAAATACAGGCATTAATTATCAAAATTTGGTCTTCATCCCTTAGTAATTCATTAAAAAATATTTCAGCTTGTTTCACATTTCCATAGCCAAATTCAGTTAACATTTGCATTGGGCTAGTTGGCTAATGGTCAGAGCGGTCCCTGCTTCAGAATCAGGGCTAAACAGGTGTATGCTACAGAATAGATGATTGCCATATGTAAAGTCCTGGTGCGAGTGAGATGTCTAGCCTTATTTGCTGCCCGGTTGCCCTTAAAATAAGCATAAAATAAAGTACTTGTGCATGTACAGGTCTGTCTGTTGCAGACCTTGCACAATAGGTGATTCATTAATACAAATCCAGGCACTGTGTTCTTTTCACAGATAAACAACCGAGACAACATCAGCCGCACACGTACATGTACACGTAGGTATAAACAGCAACATCTGCGGAACTTTGGGCTTGCAAGTCACCTTATGGTCAATAATTCGTGTCATGTGACAGTGCAAATTGGTTGAAAACATATTGTATTGAAATTGTCATTGTGTTTGTCAGATGTGACTTACTCATATGTCAGGTGTTGTGGTAACTGGCTTAATTGAGGATGCCGACTGGAGTTTATTATTTCTGTTCCAAAGTGATGGCCAGGACGAAGTACAGAAAATAAGAGGTATCCGGTACATTGGAACCGAAAAAAAAATGCCCCAGCACACCATTAATGCAATACCCTTCACCCCTATAAAGCCCAAATGGAATGTAACCTTGCTGTCCTTGCCCCTAGAACAGGCTACAGCTGTCTGTCTTGAGACGCCACCCCAAAGAGAGACCACGTGTGAAAGACTGTATTTCAGGATGTTTTATTTAGTACTTTTCGTGATGTTTGTAGCTCCAGGGACAGACCGCTTATCTTGAGAGACCACAATTTGGCCGTTCCTATGGGTGGTATTTCAAAAACAGGTTTCGCTGTTTGTAGAAGTGCAATCTAGCTTCTGGTGGGACCTGGAATCATTTGCAGAACAAAGTTTGCCACCAAATGAAAAGGCACTTTTGTGTATTGTACATCCCATAACACATGAGGGGGCAGGGGATGGACTCTGCACTTGGGAACTATTGTTACCATCATGTGTTCAGGTTGAATACAGTGCTCCCTCTTTTATGACATCCTCATTACAAGGTGGTTTCGGATACAACACGGTGTGTACTTTGGTTCCCAGTGAAACAATTTTCCTATCACTTCTATGTTAAAAGTCCCTCCGTTTTAGTAAAGGCGGTTTTGTTATAACAGTCTTTTCTTGGGATCCCAACACCAGAGTTGAAAGGAGGGAGCGCTGTATTTTTAAGTCCTTGAGGCTAAACTAAGACAATTGAATCAAATCCTGAGCAGGGTAAGTTAGAAAACCACCACTCAATTTGCTTTTACAATTTTGATTAATTTCTGGATGGGCAGACAAATGAGTTAGAATGGGAGGGAGTGGGGGGGGGGGAGGGGAGCAAGGAAAACATGAAATGACTTGGCTAAATTGACCCCCATGACGTTTTAGATTGTCTAGACAATATTTCCTGTACCCATTACACCTATAGCTGTTCAGTGTGGTGTTTAGCAATTTCATATGATACGGATGTGTTGCACACCAAAATGGGCTCACTCTGACCTTGACTTTGACCCCCCTCCACCCCCCCCCCCCCATCCCAGTTTCAACTGGTCTAGCCTATATTTCCCAGACAGTAAAACCTACAGGTGCCAAAATGGGTGTGTGGACACTTCTGAGGATAGGTGTATGGTGTGCATCCAAATTAGCACACTGTGACCTTAACCTTTGACCTCCATTAAAGGTTGAGCTTGTGCCAGCCATATTTCCCATGGCATATCTGTCCATCCACACTTGTTCCATTGCAATAGCTTCACAATGTGGTGAGTGTGGAATTCTCTTATCCACTGACTAGTTACTATATATTGCTATGCAATACCTGATCTTGTTCTTTCTCATTACTTTGGCCACCATACTGCCTTGGTTTTGTTCAGGGGGGAAAGGGTTATAGCTATTGCGTTTGCTTTGATGGTAAGTCATTTTTGAAACACCAGCGCCAGAATAGTAGCTGAACAACTTACAGGTAGCCTGAGGTTCTGTCACCAAAGTCCTGATCAGTTTGGTGTAGATAGAGTTTGATTTTTAAGCAATTGGGTATTTAACTCTTTCAGTGACAATCACTTCGAAAGTCGATGTACTAACGTGAAACTAGTCTGAATTATAATTATGATCTTGGATCCATATTCCTCGTAAAAAAAACTTTCATTCAAGTACCAGCATGCCTCTAGTTCCCAAGAAAATATCCCAGGTCAACAGCTTTTCTCTGCATGCATTGGGTGCAATGCGCCCAATGCATGCTGGGAAAAGCTGTTGACTCAGTCCAAAATTTGGCACTTAAAGAGTCAATATAATAGGTCAGGATAAACTTTATATATACTTAGGTATTATGGATGAGGAAACTTGTACTCTCGTACATGTTTTATGATGTGTTTGAAATGTGTTTGTTTTTATCGAGAATGTAAACATGTCGTGTATTTAATGATGCTGTTGAGAATGAGCTAAGTGCTGGTCTTGGGTCACAGATAAAGTTTAGCAATACAAGGAACTGAATGCCTGGATATGGTACGGATAGGGAGTGCTTATTTTTTCAGACCAAAACTCACTCGTGTAACTCTAATTCCATATAAATCAGGGAGTGCAGGTACCATTAGTCAAATGCTACGAATTCTTCCATTTGGCTGAAGACATAAAAGCAAAAGACTAAATCTATTTTCAAATGAATTTATAAGAGACGAGGGTAGAGGTCTATCCATGAATTATGTCTATGTGCCAACACAGACATTCTGTTTTTCCTAGAGTACTTTATTTCTTGATTTCCTTCTTTTTTCTTCTTGCTGTCAAATTTTGTGCAGCAGTTTTCTTGATTACTGTAACACACAAAAACTTCAAACTTGGCATGATAATAGGCCTATGCATTAATTTGTATGTTTTATTAAAGAGAAGAAAATGTGTTGAAGATTATGCAAATTCGGGGCATTTGAAATTTTAAATCTTTAAAATCTCCAAAACTATTATAGGTGCAGGTAACCAATCCAACTTCAATTTATAGGTTTCCAACACTGCAAGTTATTGTAATGTATATGTGACCTCTAAAGGTCAAAGGTCAAGGTCATTTGAAGCTTTGAAATTTTCATCCTGTCATAACTCAGTAAATTTTCATCCAATTTTGATCATGTTTGACCCAAATTGTAGGTATTGCAACACTGCATATTTTTGTAATAACATGTAACCTCTTTAGGTCAAAGGTCAGGGTTATTTGGCCCTTTGAACTTTTCATCTAGCCATAACTTGGTTAATTTTCATCGGATTTGGTTCATGTTGTGCTTAAATTGTAGATATTGTAAAACTGTACATTTTTGTAATTTTTACATGTCCTTCAAAGGTCAAGGTCATTTGGCCCTTTGAAATTTTCATATACATGTAGCCATAACTTGGTCAATTTTCATCCAATTTCAATCATGTCGGGCTCATATTGTAGGTATTACAACACAGCACATTTTCAAATTTACATGTAACCTCTAGAAGTCAGATGTCAAGGTCATCTGGGTCTTAAAAATTTTTGTCTAGCCATAATTACATTTTTGGAAAACACACAGGCAGATTTGCTTTGTAGCAAATCTTTTTTCTAGTTTTGCTTTTATATTCAATTTTGGCTTAAAATTTTTAATGTCCAGATCTGTGCCTGTAAATACAACATGTTATGCCAGAACCTTTGCACTGGGGACCAATAAACAATATTGGAAGACAAGAAGAATGTAACCAAATTATTATACCATTCCAGTCTTGACTGGGGATTGAAAATGTGTTTTCTTGACAGTGAATTAAATGCAGTAGTTGTGTTAATCACAAGCGTACCACCAGCACCACAGTCGTGGGCATATCCCAAGAGTCTTCTAAAGTCGATATTATAAGCTTTACACAATTTATGTATGAAGGTCTTGCAAAAGAAGGCCCACAATGAATAAGATAATGAAATTACAAAGAAAGCAGACATTTGTGACATTGGTATTTATGGGTTTGCAATGGGTATGAAGCTTGATAGTTTTTAGCTCTGCTAACTAAAGGTTGCAGAGCTCATGATATCAGTCATGTCTGTCCATCCATCTGTCCATCGGAAAACCTTTTGCTTGTGAGCACGATACAGTCCACAGTTTTCAAGATAGCCCCATGTAACTTTCAGGTCTTATCAAGGGTATAAAAATATAGGTTGAATTCCATATTGGTAGCAGCACCTACAGTATTATGTTATATATGCGTCAAAATGTGAAAATCTTGTGACTGTTCTAGCATGCTTAATGTTTGATTAATCTTCATGAAATTTAATGGGATTGTGCAAGAGGTCAAAATCTCAGTTGCACATGATACTAGTGGTGCCACATATAATGTGACAAATATCATGAGTCAAAATGTGTTTGAAGATATAAAATTCCATATCTGGAAAAGTGATGGAATGAGACATGCCAAAATTAAAGGATATATGGACCATGTCCCATGCTAGTGTGTCATATCAGTGACTTTCACCCAGTTCTGTTAGGTCACCAGGCCTGCAAAGTTGAAAGAGGTAATTTTGTAATGGCAATGAGAATTGAGCCGCCAGATCAAAGTTGCACTTGATTACATTGTACAAAAAAAATGTACTTGGTGACCTACTTTTGGGGTCAGCATGACCCAATGATAAGTGACTTTGGCTGTTGTCCAAGTTTATTGTTCCTTCTCAATAATGCGAAAAGTTCTTATTCTGGTTTGAACAAACTATGTGTGAGAAGCTGGATGCAGGGCCTACATTTTGAATTGTAACATTTTTTTTTTTTAGTCTGAGTGAAGGTCAAGGTCAAATGGCCAGTTGGAATAAAGGGGCCATCTTGTGAATGCTGTGCACCCCACAGTTTTTACCCTTTGGCCTTATGAGGCCGACGGGTATTGTCGTAACCGGCGACGTCTGTCTGTCCATCTGTCTGTCCGTCCCTCCCTTGGATTTATCACCATAACTTCAGAAATTATTGAGACAGGACTTTCAAATTAGACATGATAGTACACTCCTATATGGCCTACTTTGTGTGCAAGCATAGTTGACCTTGACGTAATTCTCAAGGTCACGCAGTGATCACATGTGCTAAGCAACGTTACCACTCTTACTATTGAAGCCTGCACGTAGCAATCTGAATCTTACACACAAGAAGCTTCATAGAGTGATCTAGAAGCCTATTGAAAATAGAGGTCATAGCTGTATATTTGACCTACTTTTTGAGGTCAAAGGTCAAGTGCACAATGGTGGTATTGGTATAAGTAAGGAAGTATTTAAGTCAGTTACATGAAATATTTTGTACACACATGTATCATAACCAAAGAATGTGTCATGAATTAAAAGTAGGTCACTAGGTCAAGTATCTGGGTCACAGTGACCTATTCATTGAAATTTTGTTTACCACTATAACTTCAGAAACTTTTGAGACAGGACTTTCAAATTGCATATGATAGTACACCACTGCAAGCATAATTGACCTTGACTTAATTTTTAAGGTCACACATGGGTCACACGTTTGCTGAGTGACATTATGCATCTAGAAATCTAAATCTTAAAAGAAGAGAAGCAACTTAGGGTGATCTAGAAGGCTATTGAAAGTCAAGGTTATTCCTCTATATTTGACCTAATATTTTTAAGGTCTAAGGTCAAGTGTACTATAGTAATATTTGTGTAGGTAACTATACCTGATACTATGGGACACTATTCCTATTCACCTACAGCAAAAGAGATTGAAGGCGGCCGAAGGGTACTGCACTCTTTGAACGGTATTTTTTTAGTTTGGCCCATATAACTTTAAGGACTTATAAAGCGTATGAAAATCTATGTCGCTGTCAATGTTGGTGGTATCAGCTGTAGTTTTATGTAATAGACAGATCAAAATGTGAAAATCTAGTGACTAGTTCGGCATCTTTAAATTTTATGGATCATGAAAACTTATTGGGATTGTGGAAGAGGTCAGTATCTCGGTTGCTGATGATACTTGTGGTGACACCAATACTTTGATGGAAATTATGAGTAAACATGTCTTGAAAAGTCCATATCTCAAAAAATGATTGAATGAGACATGCCAAATTTATAGGATATATAGATCATGTCCAATGCTAATACATTTTAGAAGAGCAGTGACCTTGACCTATTTCTGTTAGGTCAATAGACTGGTTAAGTTGGAAGAGGTGGTTTTGTAATGGCAGGATGTAGCTGGGATATTAATGACAAAGAGAATTGAGCCTCCAGATCCAAATTGCACATGAGAACATTGTATAGAAAACTCTACTTGGTGACCTTGATCAATGTTTCAAGGTCCTGGAGGGAATGTAGGACTGAAAATGATTATTTAGTGATGGTGGTCAGCAGAGCATTAGGCCGATGGGGCTCTTGTTGATGTTTTGTCTTTCTGTGAGAATGCAGCTCTTTCTTTTAACTCTTTCCAGCTCAAATTGCCCTAAAGTACCCAGATGAAAACTGTAGTCTGTAGAGATCTTTTTACTTAAATTTCTCATCAATAGAAGTACATTTGTCAGTAAAAAATTGTCTGGAAGATGACACCTATTATGATAACAAGGTCCAAGTCAACAGCTTTCTTTGGCGTCGGTTGTTTGCAGTGCGTTGAACATGTAGCAAGGAAAGCTGTTGACTCGGTCTTATTCTTATCAGTGAAGGGTTAAAAACGTTGCACATAGTTTATAGATTATGAAAGTACTCTTCTGAAGATTATGATTAATACATGTACAGTGTCATTGACATTTTCAGTGAAATGGTAAGTCAAGCATATAAAGTGAGAGCACACATTTTCTGTGTCCCTTTCAGTTAGAGTAAACATGAATATTTAACACAGGCTTGCTAAAGATTCATTCAGTCAATTTATCATGTTGGTCTGAAAAGAAGTATAATAGCAGATGTGCATGTTAATTTACAGTCAGAACTGCATAGCAGATTGCCTTGTCTCGCTTGGCGGGATATGGCGAGATACAGGTCAGTACCTGTAGGGACAAGGGGGGTATTACTAACATTTTGGAAATAAATAATGCTTATTAAAGGCAGATGAAAATTTTTCTAAATTACATATATGGCTAGGGAAGTACTAGATGAATACCAGTTTGGCATTTTTATTGCATATTGTTTTTGCGTCGGTTTCTTCTTCTTCTTCTTCTTCTTCTTCTTCTTCTTCTTCTTCTTCTTCTTCTTCTTCTTCTTCTTCTTCTTCTTCTTCTTCTTCTTCTTCTTCTTCTTCTTCTTCTTCTTCTTCTTCTTCTTCTTCTTCTTCTTCTTCTTCTTCTTCTTCTTCTTCTTCTTCTTCTTCTTCTTCTTCTTCTTCTTCTTCTTCTTCTTCTTCTTCTTCTTCTTCTTCTTCTTCTTCTTCTTCTTCTTCTTCTTCTTCTTCTTCTTCTTCTTCTTCTTCTTCTTCTTCTTCTTCTTCTTCTTCTTCTTCTTCTTCTTCTTCTTCTTCTTCTTCTTCTTCTTCTTCTTCTATCTAAAATCTTGCTTGGGATTGCATATGGGTGACCTTCACCTATTTTTCAAGGTCAGATGGGCATGTCATGTAAAAGTGACGAGGACGCAATAACTCCGCAAAAATTTGACTTTAGGGGTTGAAATTTTGCCTGATTATGTACCATAATATGAACTAGGTTGGGATTGTAGATGGGTGACCTTGACCTATTTTCAAGATCACATGGCCACTTAATAAAAATCATTGCAGATGCACTCGAGAAAGATTTGTCTTAAAGAGGTTGACATTTTGTGTGATTATGTTTCTATGTAAGAATTTTGTAAGACCTTGCTTGTAACTGCAGATGTATGACCTTGACCTATTTTTCAAGGTCACGTGGGCATTTAATCAAAAATCAACATTTTGAAATGTCAATGAAGAGTGTACCTTCACCATATCTGTAGATCATTGGAATTGGTATGCCTATTTATAAAAATAAGGGTGACAATAGTAAGGGCACACGGGGAGACATGTGATTTTCTGTTGGAAAATCAGCCTGTTCTAGTTGTACTTAAATTTCTAAAAAAAAATGACAATTATGTGAGAAATGAACATATGGCCCTGTCTGTGACAGTGATGTGACCCCCATGTCCTCTCTAATCGCCTGGCGTCAAACCCGTGCTTTGTGGCGGGAAATTAATGTGCATAAGGCATATTATAAAGGCAAAGGAGCATCATTGAGATTTTGTAAAAAGTATATTGTACTGCAATCAAGGATCGTATTTTCTTTCAAAGACAGATTTTGCCACTAGAGATAATGAGGTTGTAACGCAGATAAAATGGAGACTGAGTGTGCAAAAGTTAGGAAGGACAGTTCTCAGCATAACTTTATTTTTGCCTTTTGTCACTGTTAATTTGGTATGAGGAGGACAAACATTTTTCCATAAATGTTCTAAAAAATGTTTTAAGCATCCAGTGAAAATGATAATGATGTATAAAATTCACATTTCCACTTTTACTACTGACTGATCTGACTTTATGAAATTAATGGCATAATCATCAGAATATGTGGTTTCAAATACACATACCTTGCTGGGTAAGTTTTTAACATTTGTATGATACCAGAAACCTGTGACATGAAAAACATCGACAATGAGAGACATAGCAGGGCTCAACATTAAGGCAGGCCCACCAGCCTGGGACAACAGAAATTCAAGCGAGGGCAACTCAAAGTTGGAGCTGACAAATCCATTTGGACAACCAATGTCGACAATCTAAGTACATGTATTTGGCATTAACACTTCCCAAGACAATTTTATTTAAAAGACAGATACCTTGGAGAGAAATATCAACGAAGGTCTTAACCCTTTCCCCCTTGAATTAAGACTGATTCAGCAGCTTTCCTTGGCATGGGGCATGTGATCTTGATAAGTCTCATGTACATTTCTCATTCAGATATTTTTTCATAATTGTTGAAATTAGTTCAAAACACTGAAGCAGACGATATTTGACCAGCAGCTCGTTTTGGTCATTTTAAGAGGGAAAGGGTTAATTTTTCAAAGTGCAGGGCAGAGAGGATTCATAAATGTTTGGGATAATTTTATTAACAGCAAAAAAGACGTCAAGATGGGTGACAACAGGGATTGAAGTCAGGTCAACCAACTTTCTGCAGGGGGCAACTAATTTTGATATTGCAGTTGTCCTGGGATAACTAGATAAACGGTTAAACCCCTTAATGTCAAGCCTTGCACACGTCTTGTGAGCCCTCTGTATGGTCATGTTTGGCAAGTAATCTCTTGTGCCAGCAGTAATGTTAAAGGGCAGGACACGTATATCTAATGTATGTCACTGAGCCATTGGTGCTGGGTAGGGGCAGAGATCAAGGACCAGATGATGTTGATACCATACAATATGTGTATATAGTGAAACCTGCTGTGAAAGTCTACTTCTAGAGGTGACCAAATTGTGGTCTCTCACACAGGGGGTTTGACCTGTGAAGACAGGGATCACTGTATAAGTGTACATAACATATACATTATGTATGCTGGGAGCCATTATTTTCAGCTAAATGAGCTAAGACAAGGGCTAGTGGCCGCAATGGAAGAGGTTTAGAGTTCTACCGGTTTTGTACTTGTGTACTCGTCAGGAACTGAAGGTTTAACCCTTTTGGGGCCTGTATTTATAGGCGCGCGTAATGATCTTAAAAAAAAAAAAAGAAGAAAAAAAAAAGAAAAAAAAAATTATTTTCAGGTATACTTATTTTCGTGGCTTTCTTATTTCATGCATTTTGCTACAAGTTCCTTAAGTTTTTGTTTTGTGCAGGCATCCTGGGTAATAGATTTCAGTTAAGGCAGCTTGTTATTGTATTAAAGTACAGTAAAACATGTCTTTAAAAAAACGTGCTGAGGGATGACAGAGTAGTGGTCTGTTAAGACAGGTGGTCTTTCATAGGAGGTACAAATAACATGAAAAGAACTGGGCAAAGTATCCTAAAAAGTAGTGTTTAAGGGCAGGTGGTCTTTCATTGGAGTGGTCTGTTACCTCATCCAATGCCAACTGCGACTAAAGTCAAACTACTTGAGACGAACTGTTCTCAATTATATCAAGGATGCTAGATTCATATTCCTTGTGAAAAGACTTCATTCAAGTCCCGGCATGCATTTACAGTTGTTCCAGAGAATATAATTGCCCAGGTCAACAGCTTTCCTCAGCATGCTTTGGGCACAATGCACCCAAAGTGTGCCGAGGAAAGCTTTTGAATCAGTCCAAAACTTCACACTGAACAAATTAACACAGGGACGAATGTATTCATTTTATTTACGTGTGTTTGTACAGTGAGGTGAAATGAGTGAAACGAAAACTGCCATGATAGGTTAATTACAGGTGTGTACATAGAACTGTGGCCTTCTACGTACAGTGAAACATTATTGTAACGACACTCCGATATATCACATACATGTATATTCATTTTTATGATACAAATTTTCAGGGATTTATGTCAACTGCCTTTGTTATTTGATTCATTTATCTGACATATATTCAGATATATGACACATTTTGCAGGGAACAGATAATCTCATTATAACAAGGTTTCACCCTATAACATAAATTTATAAAAGACCTCAATGAATTACATCCGTTTTAAAGCATAATTGAAACTTGTTAACAAGAACTGCGGCTGCTGGACTCTGGCAACTTGCCTTGGTATGCAGCTAGTATGTAACTATAATAAAACCTGTTTTGGAGACACCAATGAGGAAAGACCATCTGCCTTTTCAGACCATGTGTACCATGTGCCTTTTTTTTGCCATCTTTATCTCTTTTGAGAGACCACCTGCCTTATATGGCCAGTTTTTGGCCTACCCTAGGGGCCGTCTCTCAGAACAGGTTTTACTGTAGTGTGAGATGTCGTGGTGGGGTAATAGGGCCATTTCACATTAGCTGCAGTGCTGCTTTGGCCTAAAATCACTCAACAATGTGTCATCATGATAGGTCTAAAGTTTAATTTTCAGCAAAAATAGTTTGTATTAACCCTTAAAGTGCTAACCATGGCTATAGTTATTTTCTCATTTCTGTTACACATATGATGGTTAAAAGATTCATATTCCTCATGAAGATACCTTTCGTTCAAATACCAGCAAGCCTAGTCTAAAGCAAAAAGTAGTCTTAGTCAACAGCTAAAGCCCCTGGGCAGGTGCACAAAGTGCCCCCGAGGAAACCTGTTGACTCAGTCAAGTCCCTGCATGAATCAGCGCTTTAAGGGTTAAGATGAAATGTAAGTAAAGACATGAAAGCAAATAACAATTTGCATACAGGCACTTTCAGCAATGCCAGCAGGAAGAGCTTCAGAGCACTTGATGCATAACCAAGAAGTTGTCTCATAAACCACATTCAGTCTTTCATGCCAGGTAAATTTGCCCAGTATATCTGTAAAAAATGTCACAAACTAAAAGCCAGGTTCATCTAGTTTTTTGTTGTTGTTGATATCGATAGATTGTTCACAGTGGTCACGTGATATCACTATATAAGACCATCTCTTCATGCCAGCCAAAAATTGCACATATAACACTAAGTGGTCTTAAATTAGAGGTGAAATTACACAGAATCAGGACTTGCGCTATCAGAAATATCACAAAAGCCAAGCGGTCTCTTAAAGCAGTGGTCTTAAATTGCAGGCACCACTATACAGTGAAACCTGTCTAGGCAGCCCATCCCTGTGTATGACCAAACTGTGGTCCATCAAAATAGGTGGTCTCTCATGTAAGGTAAAAAACGAAAAAATATCAAATCAAATTATGTTGAAGAGAGCACCTTGTCCGTCAATGCAGTGATCTGTCGGGACGGAGACCCCACAAGCTGACCTGCCTCCTTCAGAAATGTGGACACATGCCTATCATGATAATGTTTGTGTTGGGTGAGAGAGAGGTCAAACATATTAAAGGTACATGGAGTTACAGTGAAACTTCATTATAACAGCACCAGATATCTGACGTATTCACTTGATGAGACATTTTTTCAGGAATTTAAATCAAGTTCATTATTTTACTCATTTGTCTGATACATTCAGATATCTGACATTCAGTAATCTGACACATTTTGCAGGGAACAGATTATGTCATTAAATGATGTATCGCCGTACTTTGCAAGGCACAGACGAATTTTTAAGTGTCTTTTGACTCTCTTCTTTTTGGCACCAGTGTGTTTTTGTATGTTTCAAAAGTTCCTTACTTGGCTTTATGTAGACAGGTTCAGGGTTAGCGGGTTATATGAACACTGGACCTCACTTGCCATGGGTGAGACTGTTATGTCATTGGTGTTGTGTGTGGTACATACCTGCTTATCATTTTTATGGTGGAACAGACAAAGCGTCAGGTGATTGCTGTCTGCTGGCTATTTATGGCCCCAGGTTGACAGGATGCATGCATCATGTATTCCCCAGTCAGTACCTGCGCAGACTCAGTGTCTTGAATAAAAAGAAAATTGTGAAAGTATAGTGTATTGGTCTCTATTTTTCTGTTGCCCCTCAACAAAGAAAATCTGTTTTTGTTACTCCCATTTTGAGTAATTAAGGAATGCATGGAAGAAGGTCGGTTGAGCAGGCAGCACCTACTGATTTTGCTAGGACAAGCACTTCTCTTCCATGTGTATTTCTTGACTCCCCTTGGAGTGAGTGATGATTGGAGGTGGGTCTGTTTAGCAGGCAAAACATGATTTGGGTGGTCATCATACTTCCATGTGGCAAAAGTGGATATTCCAAGAAGCAAGCACAACAGCAACCTACTGGTGAAGATGTCTGGTTATTTTGAATGAATTCCCCCAATGACTCACTCAAGTTGCATGTTAACAACAGATGGAGCCACCAGCATGGTTCTACCCAGAAACAAACAAGTGCAGATGGAGCCACCGGGGAGATAAACAAAACTAGCTCCTCTGATTGGTCAGTTGTTGACCAAAGAAACTGGTGTGTTGTGCAATGAGTTCCCATGGGTTGGTGACTCTTTCCGCCGGTGACGTGCCACTGGTAAACAATTCAGCATATTCTGGGGGGGGGGGGGGGGTACACAGGGTTTTTCACATCTCTGCTGAAGGGTCCAAGCTACAGATTTTTTTTTTGGTGTCATTTTATTCTCTTACCAGTTATCAGGGTAACAGGCTGATTATGTGCTTACTTCCTTTACAGGTGTACTTTCCCGATGTGGAGAGAGCAGAATGGCTGAACAAGGTACGTAAACAGTCCTTTCAGCCGATACCAATAGTTGGTACAGGAACTAGGTTGGCCCCAGCAGTCTAAACAAGACCATCAGGATGATTTAATTCTTTTCCTGGTGAAAAAAAAATGTGTCAACAGCTTTCCTTGGCATGCTGTGGGCATGCATTGTGCTGAGAGCATGGCAAGGAAAGCTGCTGACCTAGGGCGTAGGACCCTGTAGAATATTTCACACAAACTGCATGAAATTTTTTTTGATAGAACAAGTCAAATTAAAAAAGAATCAGAAAGTAGGCGACATTTGTGTGATGTTGAACAGTTTTGGGTGGGAAAGGGTTAATGAAGAGAAGCTGCAACACAGGTGTTAAATACATCATAACTCAAACTTAGGGTATTAACCCGATAACCATGGCTATAGTCGTTTTCTCATTACCGTTAAGCATATAATGGTTAAAAGATTCATATTCCTCATGAAGATACCTTTCATTCAAATACCAGCAAGCCTACTCTGAAGCAAAAAGTAGTTGTAGTCAACAGCTTTCCTTGGGGCACCTTGCGCACAGTGTGTGCAAAGTGCTCCGAGGAAAGCTGTTGATTCAGTCTTGAATCAGCGCTTTAATGGTTAATAATTATTTATAAATAAGGTGGCTGTTGATATGACATATTTTTTTCCCCAAACTCAAGGTATGTTGGCATTTTGTGAATTGGTCAAATTGTTATTTCATTCAAGTATCACTTTTACTGTTTCCACGGAAGAGCTGTATGATGCAATGAACTATGCAGTTTTCAAACTTTTTTTTTTTAAAGTTTGAAAGAAATGTGCACACAATGACACCAGAAGTCATCAACCTAAGATATACTGTTAGATTTGTAGGTTTAACATGTTGCAAAAAGTTGTTAACCTGCTAAAATACACTGTTTGTGCCAGCAGATTTAGATTATACTCAGAATTTGTTGACCTCAGATGTGCTGGTTGTTTCATAAACAAGCAAAAAAAAAAAAAAAAAAAAAATCTTAAGCTTTATTTTTCTTTTTTTTGAAAGGAGAAAATACAAGATTGAAGGTATCCAGATTACAAAAACACATTAATGCTTTTATGAGGTCAAGGTTTACCTGTATCTTGTTATTCGAGCAAAACGACCGGCACCTTTCATCTACAATTTTTTTGCAACACACAGCATTAAACTTGACTTGTGTCTTTGGTGTGTGTCATAGATGATAAAGAAGCTGTGGCCATACATCGGAGAATACGCCAAGGACTTGATGAGAAACTCCGTGGAGCACCAAGTCAACAACAGCTTACCCAAGTCCCTGCGACCTTTCAAGTTTGAGAAGATTGATCTCGGAGACTTGGTGAGCGAGTACATGTATGGTATACCTCCCCCCCCCCCAGTGTGAAATGTTAAATTGATAAAGAAGGGAGGCAGGTGTTGATACAGGCGTTGATTGACAGCCCCGCTGGTGACCCTCAAATCTTGTCACTTTATATTTGCCTTACACGATGCATTTAGGCCAAGTCTGGATAAAATTGTCCATAGCGTTCTGAGATGTAATAACTTCTGGTGAAATGAGTGGAGGGACCTGGGGACAGAAAGAAACTTGAATACATAATGGATACCCCAGGCAGGGAGGGCATGGGAATTGAAAAAATGTAACTCCTGACAGATAACAGTGAAGTGGTCGATATGTTCATCTCTTTATGTTAAATGAAGTCAGACTAGTCTTACTTATTGAGCTTTTATTCTAGTATCTGTTGTTTACATGATAATCTATGTTTTGTTGTTAAACCAAACTCAGAAGAAAGGGTGGGGTGCACACACAGGATGGTGTGTTTGTCAGGCAATTAAAAACAAATGATCATACAGAAACTATTTTTTTTTCCCAAAAAACTCTGAATTCCTTTAAATGGGTTTGACAAACGTATGTTAGATTTGTAGGCCTACATATATGGTTAACTTTATCATTGTAACTGTGATTTAAGTAGAATTACTTAAAATGAACTGCTCTGAATTGTATGGTAAGGGTGGTAGATTCATGTTCTTAGTAAAAAGACCTTTCACCAATGTACAGCATGCCTGTTGTGATATACAAAACTAAGCAACCTGTAACTTGCTCCAAAATGTGGCACTGAAAGAGTTAAATGGGAATACCTTTATGAAAAAATTGACATTAACCCATCTAAGTTGGGGGGGGAGGGAAGGGGGGCTGTATGGCCATGCTATATATATACACACACACATATATATATATATATATATATATATATATATATATATATATATATATATATATATATATATATATATATATATATATATATATATATACATACATATACACATACATATACACATACATATACACATACATACATACATATATATATAGGATGAGCAATCGACAAGGCAAGGCCAAAAATGACTTAAAACCCTCCAACCACTGACTCAAAAAGCCTGACTGGTTTCACCAATAGTCTGGCTCATCAGAGGCTAGTTTCACGGCTGTGTGTGCATGCTTTATGTAGTGGGTGTAACGTACACGCGACTTACGTCCAGGTGTATGTTCATACGTGCACTTCATGTAACAAGGCAAAAAGTCGGGTGTGGTGTAATTGCAATGTCCGAACCCTTGGCAATGCAGCCAGTACAGATCCTGCCACTACTGTGGCATTCATTGTACCAGATGGTCCCCTGCCATCTGTAAGATTTTTTCTATATATAATTTTTGAGAAGAGATATGGTGCCTCATGACAGCCTACCTTCTTAAGTGGGCAATTTTTTTTCACAGCTTGTGATTTATGAAACCAGTATTTCATAAACAAGTGACAAGTGTCATTGTTATTTGGCAGATGAACCAGGGGGTAATATGTGTATATATATATATATATATATATATATATATATATATATATATATATATATATAGGGGTAGGAATTATCAGGAGTTTCATTGAAGATTGTATCATTGTTTTGGGAAGAATTCTTAAAGTCAGACCTTTTGAGCATTAAGCCTATTGGATACAGTTGTGTGATGTGGACAATAGCCACAGCATTTTTACATCAAAATTTGAGTCATCTTACAGTGTGCCCGTACTGTTTATAAGAGAACTGCAATGATAAAGCAGGTACAAGATAACCCTGTGACTGAGAGTAAAACCTTGTGAAAAATGCTATTTTGTGATGTTCTTTTTGTCTGTTTACAGCCAGTGAGGGTAGGGGGCGTTAAGGTCTATGATGCGGCACGCAGGGACGAGATCCTGATGGACGTAGAAATCATGTATGTACAGTACACCCTGTCTGACAGAGACCATGGCAGTACTGAGAATTGTCAGCAAATCCGTTGCAATCAGAAGATTGTTTTGTTGAATGTAATGGGGAAGGAAGCAGCTCGAGTCCTGCCACTAAGTGTACCTGCTGCAAAATATCTTTTGCAAGTCAGGCTATCTTCCTCAGAGGACAGAAAGTCACATTGTTCACAGTTTACTTAGGAATTTATTTGTCTGATTTTCAGAGATTTTAGCTGATTTCAGTGAGTGTTCTCAGCCTGGCCATGGCTAAAACAAATGGGCCCACACACATCTGAAAAAATTAACCTTGGAACATGCTATGATGAAATTGAAAGTTTAAAATTGTTGTATTATTTGTCGGTAAGAACAGACAATAACATGAATGGACACTGTTAAAGGGAGAGAAGAGCTTAATGAACAGATTTTTGGTATTGTGGACTGGAAGTGTAGCAGGAAGTTTTAATTTTGTAACATAAATAGATGCCTCAAATAAATATGTTTAATAGTAATAAGAAGAATATATTTATTTAAATAAATTCCTTTTTTTTTAATAATTAAAAAACAAAGAGTGCAAGCTGGAGGGTAGAAGTAAAGAGCAGACTATGTTTCAAGATCGTTTAATCGTATTTTATTTCTACTTCCATAGCTACTGCAGTGACTCCAACATCAAGGTGGCAGTCCGCGGAATCACCTCTGGAATCAAAGACCTGCAGGTAGTACTCCACATACAGAGCTACACCGACAAAAATACGAAACAATACTTGAGAACAGTGTATCTCTGTATGATGGTGCTCATGACAAGGCAGATACTTACTGTTACATAACATAGTCAGTCTGGTGGCTCCAATAGCACTGTTCTCGAATTACTTGTGTGTAAAATTTCCCACTCACAAAGCACCTTGACAAGAACACTGCTGGGGCACTAATTTGGAAATTTCAAAGAAAAAAGAAGTGCTGCAGAGATGTTGAAAACTGTTAGCATATCAGCATGTTGAAAGTTATAACTTTGTAAAAAGTTGGTATTTTTCCAAAAAGATACTTATTTTTGCTGCACGTTTTTTTATAGACTGACCAGCACTCTCTACTCTAGGAACCTGGACCATCATCAGCAGTATAATAACAGAGCACTCTACGTCTCCATCCGATATAAAAATGTAAATCTGCAACAGTCCTTCATGCTGTGTTTGTGGGGTTTCCACTTACAGTAGTTTGTATCATGTACTACGTCTGGTTGGTTTTCAGATCCACGGCATTGTACGATGTCAGATGAAGCCGCTCATCAAGTCCATGCCTCTGATTGGTGGCATCAACGTCTTCTTTCTCAACAACCCAGTGAGTCTCTTGTTGATACCTGACCACATTTAAATAATCAAAAACATTATATTAGTTTTGTGTAATGCTACCTCATCCTGCAGTAGTGGCTAAATTTTCCTGGACACTTAAGTGAAATTGACCCTTTCCCCTTGAATTATGAACACGAGTTAAACATCGAGTCAACCACTTTCACTGGCGTGGTTGGGGTACTAATTGCCGAATCCATGCCAAGGAAAGCTTTTGACCTGGGGTTTGTTACCTTTAGAGGTCTCTTCAGCAATTCTCATTCAGATTTTTGGATTACTGGTGAAACTAGTCAAAAACTTTGATGAGGACAACATTTGACTGCTGGGTGGTTTTGGCTGGTTCAAGCAGGAATCCGGGTAAACAGGAATTATCTGTCAAGATTCCTTTTGAAAAGTGTTTGCCTTCAAGCACCAGCTTGCTTCATCGGAAGTCGTGGTTTTTGCATTGTCTGACAAGTTGAGCACTAACTGCAGCAAGGGCAGCTAGAACATGCTTGTTAGACAATGCAAAAACCACTGATTAACTCTTTCAGTGCTGACTGCAACTAAAGCCCAACTACTTAAAACAAACTGCTCTGAAAAAAAAAATGCTCTGAATTATTATAAGGGTGCCACATTCATGTTCTTTGTGAAAAGAGCTTTCATTTAAGTAGCAGCATGCTGTAGCTACATAGAATATAGCAGTCCTGGGCAACAGCTTTCCTGGGAAAGCTGTTTACTCAGTCAAAAATTTGGCACTGAAAGAGTTAAGCCTGTAGTGCAGGGCGAGTTCAGGGGTTACAGGAAGCCTTGCCTGCTGTGCAGACCAAGCTCTGTGTTCTCATTCTATTGTGAGTGCACAGAGAAAGTGGAGCTAAGTCTGCTTCACAGGTGAGAGAAATGTAGTGATCTGGTACTCCACAAAGTCTGAATGTAGATAAGTGGTGAAATGATATATTTTTGTGTGATGTATTTTTGAGCAAGTGTTTAGAGAAAAGGGCGAGTGATGCATACAGGAGGATACATACAGATGGTCTGTGTTAAATGCAGTCGTCATTCATGTGCCTGGTGATTAAAGATATGTTCACCTCTTCGACAGTTGAAGGAAAATTGATGGCTTGATGTGGAACATATTGAATTTGTGTTTGACGTATTTTCCAGACGGTGTCCTTTGACATGACGGACATGGCCAACATTCTGGATATGCCACTCCTCAGGTGAGATGACACTATTTTGTACAGAAGCAGAGACAGTGCATGATTAACATGGCAAAGTTGTCTCCAAAGCAGGCCAGACTTCATTGTGGAGCAGGCAAAACATGGGAGATTGGTCTGTGTAGCTGGCAACAGGGAAGTGGCGTCAAAATTAACATTCCTGTCAGTTACAATTAATGTAGTAGTGTTCACAGGGTGTTCACATAGTGTTCACTTACCTAGGGAGCATGTCGTACTTCTGGGTGTCTGTGGAAAAATATGTGAAGCCAGTGGCATGGGTTACTATGATTGTTTATATCTAAATTAAGGTGGATCAATGTTAATACATGTACCACAAAAAGAATATAGTACTACAGCAACGAACATTGCCCACTGGCATTAAATGCTGGCACATTTTGTATTGTGCAGTTTTCAGCAGGTTAGAAGATATAAAAATGTAATATGAAAAATAACTATTTAAACTTGTTCGCGCTTAAGTTGCTAAAATTGTCTTGGGATGAAATATTTTCTGCTTCAGTGTTTTAACTACTTTCAACAGTAATGAAAAATGGTTTCAATGAGAATTATAGATGACACCAACCAACATAAGATACCCGAAGTCAACAACTTTCCTGGCATATCACCCCACCCAGGGACAGACCCACACTTGACCAATCTGTAGCCCAAATTAGAAATATAGGCATGATTAACAATGATTCTGTCATGGCTTTTTAATAATTTGTTTAAAAAATAAGTTAGCCCTTTACACCTTTCTTTAGTCAAATTCAAGAAACATTAGCCATTAGCTAATTGTCTAATGGTCGGAGTGTTCCCTGCAATGCATACCAAGGAAAGTAGTTGTCTGTGTCTTCGCCTCAGTCTTAATGTAACATGAAAAGGGTTGTTAAAAAAAATCTATCGTACTTCACCTTTCCACATTGTTCGTGAAACTTGAAAGAAACTTTGACTGTTCATTTTGATTATACAATAGGCGACTGTCAGGAGCACGGTAGGTTGTGTATATACGTGGAAGTGTGACGTTTGTGTCATAGTAGGTACATTGGGTGATGACACATGGAATTTGATAGACAAGCAGTTTCTTGTCTGTGTTAGAAAGTGTGTATTAGGCAGTGTTACTCGTATGGCGTCCTTTTTGTCTAATTAATCTGGTCTTGTGTACTTCTAAATTTTACCGGTGAATATTACATATACATGTTCTGACCTTAGTCATTGGCGCACTCTGTTTGAGTTTTGACATATAAATAATACACCAAATATATGGAGCTACATGTTATCACTTATATAATGGTACATGTATCACTAAGTATGTGATATGTTACAGTATGCATTTGAAAACGCTGCAGCATTGAAAGTGGGTCAGCCACCCCTGCCCATGAAGGAGCTTCTCTCGGAATCCCTGGCAGATGACAGAAAGGCAAAACAAACCCGACCTGATCTGGCATAAATTAGGAGGAATTCTGGCTTCACCTGTCACGGGATCGTGATTGTGCAGTCAGGCAATAGTGGTAGACCCATGCCGAGTAGCAAATTATACTTGTCGATCAAGTGAGAACAACCGCTGATTAGCTGTCTATGATCAAGATACCAACCCAGCATTCCATCGTTAAATCAATACAGAGAAATGTCAAGAAAATGAATATGATCACACATAACGCACTGTTCCTGTAAGCTTTATAAGAGGTTTTACTTTTGTTAGTGGTGATTTTAACGGTTTATTACAGATCATATCAGTGCAAATTTGGACCATTACCAACTCAGCTTCAAGTGACAAATATGTTTTTGGATGTCACTGACAGTTTCAAATGTACACATTGCAGCCAGAGGTGCCAAGTTTCCCGATTTGGCGGGAGATCTTCCGTTTATGTAGTGTCACAAATCATTTAAATTTGTCTTTCTCCAGCTTTTTTTGCCAGTCTTCTCCATTATAAGATGCTAAGACTCCCGCTTTTTACAGCTTGGGCTCCAGTTTTGTATGCTACGGAACTTGGCGCCTGTGACATTGTGTTGTGAATAATGAGACACAGGATTTGCCAAAGACTTTACTTGTGATTATCTAAGTGTGGCCAGTAGTACAGTGCATTCATCACGTAGACAGAGAAGAAACGTTCTGTAGGTTGAGTGTTGTGCTGTCCATCCATAGGAGGTGGTCATTGTCTCCTGTGTTTAGAACGAGTTTCTGCCAGGGGAGACTGGGTTAATTGAATTCAATTGTTTTAACATGGGGTGTTTGCAAGGGAAGAATTGAGAAAGACAGAGACAGGAACGTCTTCCGTCATCCACAAGTCATCCAGTAGGAAGAGGGGGTGGGGGATGGAGGGAAGTTTCGGGGTTAGCGGGAAGATATATACTGAAGTTTTAACCCTCCTAAACCTAATGCTGAAGTATCAGAAATGTACTTTGACCAACTCAGAATTTTTTCAGCAGAAAAAGAATAGTGTCATGAATGTTTTCTGATTCTGTTTTCATCAGGAAGGGTCTAGGCCATGAGTCAACAGCTTTCCTCAGCGATGTGCCCAGAGTATACAGAGGAAAGCTGTTTACTCTGACCTTACAGGTTAAGGCATGCATAATACTCCATGATATCCCTAACATAGTTCAAGTAATGAAAAATGGAAAAGAAAAAAATGCAGTTGGAGACAAGCCTAAATTACCTTATTCAGTAAATTTGGTAAAAACGTAGTTGGAAAAGGTGATTTAAGCAGCAAAAAGTAATTAAAATATAATTTGCACCAAAAAAAAAAAAAAATTGAAATAAGTAGCACAATTAATGGTCAAAACTGGTGTCCTGAGTCAACTCTTTCAGTGCCACATTTTGGACTGAGTCAACAGCTTTCCTTGGTGTACTTTTAGTGCCCAAAGGATACTGAGGAAACCTGTTGACATGGACTACTGTAAATTGCTTTATTTTCGCGAGTATAAATTTTCACAGTTTTCGTATTTTTGACATTCCACTGTAGCTTTAATTTCACTGTTTTGGACATAATTCCCATTCAAACAATGTTAAAATACTATTTCATTGTGTTTTTATTTTCACGGTTTTGTGCCACCAGCGAAATAAGCGAAAATAAGAATACAGCGAAATTAAAGCAATTTACAGTATTATATTCTGTGTAACATCAGGTATGCTGGCACTTGTCTGAAAAGTCCTTTTATATTTTTTATGACAAGAATATGAATGTAGCACCCTTATTATATTTCAGCGTGGTTCATTTTAAGTAGTTTGACTTAAGTTGCAGTTAGCATGGAAAGAGTTCAACAGTAGACTCATTCCACTGACTTCTGGTTCTGGCATGTGCTATTAGTTGTAGTGTGTGACTTTGTACAATTGCAAAAGGGCATATGTGAGTGATGAGAGAGGCTCCAGGTGGGCTTTGGTAGATTCATAGTCAGAGGTAGTGGTAAATTAAGCAGAAATTGCAATATATTTTGCAGAAAAAGTATGGAAGTCAAGGAAAGGAAAAAATAGCATTTTCCAATAGAAAATGGGAACATTATAGCAGTTCTCACCACACCAAAGCAGAAATATCTGCTTTTAAAAGCAGAGTTGAACCCTATTACAGCAGAATTAAGGGACCCTTTCAGAAAGCAACACTCCCCTTGTTTTTTCACATAGTGTACAGATAAGGCACAGTCAAGGCCAGGGGTCTACTTCTGTAGAGGGTTCTCTCTAAACACCACAACTGTGAGCAGTCTTTGGGGTTGAAATCATCATTTGAAACGATCTGTGGATTGATGACAGTTTGAGGAAGAAGGAATACACAGTTTTAAAATCGGTAACCAAAATTAAGTTTTGCAAATAACAATCATGGCTTTCAGTAGCTCACAAAATTTAGCTATTTGAAACTATCCTTAGCCAAAACTGAAGGTGAATTGGCTGCATGTAAGAGTATAATCAACCGTGACTGTAACTGGCCCCTTGGTACGATAGTACTGCCAGATAAACTGTTTACCCTTCAAGTGCTAATCATGGCTATAGTCGTTTTCTCATTGTCGTTAAACATATAATGCTTAAAATATTCAAATTCCTCATGAAGATACCTTTCATTCAAATACCAGCAAGCACAGTCTAAAGCAAAAAAGTAGTCTTAGTCAACAGCTTTCCTCGGGACATGCGTGCACAGCGTTGTGAGGAAAGCTGTTGACTCAGTCTTAAATCTGCGCTTTAAAGGTTAATAATCAAGTTCATAGATCTCTTCATGTAAAAATCTTGTTAGATGTAAAAAAAAAACAAAAAAACCCCCCAAACTATGGGTGGATTATTATGTGGAGGGAACTCTGTGTAAAGTAACAGGCACCTATTTCACTTGCTGCTGGTTACCAGTTGATACACATTGGCAGGGTTCACCAATTCACGTGTTCTCTGTCCCAGGACAAGTAAAATTCCATTCAGGACAAGTAAAATTTTCAAAGCACTTGCTCTGGAGACCAAAGAATTTGCTTTTACGAACAAGATTTTGCATGGATGGATGGACCAGTGAGTTAGAAGAGTGGTCTTGTAAAATGCCAGAACAACTTGCTGTGAGTATTAGACAAAAAGAATTGGCGAGCCCTGGCTGGACTGATTGTTGTCATGTACACTTTTTTAGATTAACAGTGAACACATGTATTGTTGTGTATGTTACTGGAGTCTTTTAACCCTTTCCCCCTTAAACCGGCCAAAACTGGCTGGGGGGTCAAATGTCGTCTCCTGCAGTGCTTTCAACTAATTTCAGTAGTAACGAAAAACAATTCGATTGAGAAATTGTAGACGAATGTAGATAAGACCTGTCACTATCACATACCCCAGGTCAACAGCTTTTCTTGGCATGGGTTCGGCACTAAGTGCCAAACCCATGCCAAGGAAAGCTGTTGACTCAGTCTTAATTCAAGGGGGAGAGGGTTAAAGGGAACCTGGCCATGGGTTGGTTTGAAAAAGTGCCACACAGTTTCTGTATTCATTGACTTCACTATAAATATGTCGTGTACCTAGCAATAGATATGAGAGACACCTGGTGCCAATTAATAAGTTCTGGCAAGGGAAATCTTGAAAGTCTCTGGGTAAAATTTATATTTGACGGAAGTCTTTACTTGTAATTATAGTCTACTTTTAGTATAAAAATCGTAAGAAATAGTTGTATAACAGGACAGGACAATGAGACCTAAAGCCTAAATTGTTGACTGTGTTATAACTTCTCTGTAGATTGTAAGTTAAACTACCAGTGGTATCAAAGTGGCTGCTTCAATGTTTTCCACTGAATTTCATTATGAAAGATTTTGAATTAAAAATGCAGACGAGCCCTACTAAAATAGCATGTGAAAGTTGAACAGTCTTACCGAGTATGAGATGATCATAGCACCCAACCCACACCAAGGAAAGCTGTTGACTCAATTAATGTGGTTGGGGGGGGTAAGTAAGTAAGTAAATGTGGCTGTGATAATCACATTTCACACCCACATATGAGAAACATAGGGTGTGTTTTGACGTGCTCCTTAAGTGATGTTCACTTGATCTACGTTAGCAACGTTACCCCCTACTATATAAGCAGCAGCCAATGGTGTTCCCAATGCCACTGACGAGAATCGTGAAGACTGGAAACCAGTCTGGCTACTCACCTGTTCCTGGGGTTTTCTGTCGCTTGTCTTGCCTGGTTTTCATAGTATATGAGAAAGCGCTAGCAGAACAGACCATAATTGATCACATAGACTTGCTTCTATTTCATTGTTTGTGTTGACAGCACAAACAATGATCGAGGTTACCTGTATATTAAGATCAGTTGTTTAGTACATTTTTACATATCCACAAATTGATGAACAACAGAAGTAAAAAGGGGTTGTATGGTGGCATGATATTTGATACAAGTATTTGATATCTAATAGTAAATACATGTACAGAAACTTATTGAGTATTTTTTTTTTCTTCTTTTTCTGTTCTGAATAGTGAGACCTTACGGAAGGTTGTTGAGGATCAGATTGCAGCCTTCATGGTGCTTCCAAACAAGCTACCAATCACCCTGGCGGAAGGAGCGGACTTGTCCAGTCTTAAGTATTCCCTGCCTCAGGTAAGGGCCAGTCCATTTACAGAGGGTGAGGTGGTGGTGGGGGTGGATGGGTGGATAGGTTGAGTTTTGAAGTAAAAATGGGACTTTGCAAATATCTTTCATCTGTAGTGTAATATGGGAGTGATAGAAAATTGACCGACAGTGATTATGACTCTCTGTCAAGTGGAATGCAGTGCTTGATTAAGATTTTAACCCTTAAAGTGCTGATCATGGCTCCTTTTCTCATTACAGTTAAAATGTTTAATAGTTGAAAGATTCAAATTCCTCATGAAGTTACCCTTCATTCCAATACCAGAAAGCCTAGACTTAGTCAACAGCTTTCATCCGGGACACCTTGCGCGCATTGCACGCAAAGTGTCCTGAGGAAAGATGTAGACTCAATCTTAATTCAGCGCTTTAAGAATTAAAGCATACAGTACTTGCAAGTTTATTAATTCTTTCAGTGCCACATTTTGGGCTTAGGCAACAGCTTTCCTCGCCACACTGTGGGCACATTGTGCCTATAATGGGCCAAAAAGACTGTTGACTCGGACCATTTTATCACAGGAGTGCTGGTACTTCAATGAAAGGTCTGTTGACTCAGACCATGTTATCACAGGCGCACTGGTACTTCAATGAAAGGTCTTCTTACAAGCAAGCTGAATTCAGCACCCTTATCATAATTCTGGGCAGTTCATTCTAAGTAGCTGGACTTAAGTTACAGCTGGCAGGGAAAGGGTTAAATTTTACCGCGGTTGCCTGCTTTCTTGATGTTAATTCCGTTGGTGACGCCACTGTATTATTTTAACTCGTTATTTTAAAACAAATGAGTTGCAATGGACATACCACTTTTTTCGTCAAATGAAACTTTTGACTTTGAATTAATTGTCATTGCACATTTTCATGGATGAAACAATTAATTTTAAGTCTGTAAATCACCTGGGAACAACGTCATTTGCAGAAAATTATGAGCCTGAGCTTAATGACCTCAGCATTGTCTTCTGTGAATGATGTGTACTTTGGTAATTAACCTATACATGTACTTACTGATATTAGAATCCAGTGAAAACTTAAAGTGGGGTTAAAAGTACTGAAAATTGTTTCATTTCTTGTCTATAAATTTTCACAGTTTTTGTGTTTTTGACATATCACTGTAGTTTTAATTTCACTACTTTGGAAATAATTCCTGTTCAAACAATGTTAAAATGATATTTCACTGTTTTTATTTTCAAGGTTTTTTGCCATCAGTGAAATAAGCCAAAATAAGAATTCAGCGAAATTAAAGCAATTTACAGTATTTCATTAGTTTTGTTAGGCAACCTAGCAAACAGCAATAGCAAATTTAAATGCTTGAAGTGAAACAATTGAAATGTTTTAAGTGTGAAACTCAACTCTCAGGGGAGAGAGTCAATATCCTACCCCAATGCACTGTTGTCGTAACATACCCGGAGTGCTCGGTTGTCGTAAAGTACCCAGAGTGCACTGTTGTTGTAATGTACCCAGAGTGCACTGTTGTCGCAAAGTACCCAGAGTGCACTGTTGTCGTAAAGTACCCGGAATGCACTGTTGTCGTAAAGTACCCAGAGTGCACTGTTGTCATAAAGTACCCAGAGTGTACTGTTGTCGTAATGTACCCAGAGTGCACAGAGGAAGTTGTTGATGGACTGTGTCATTCTTGATGATGTAAAGGAAGCAGATGACTACAGACATTTGATGATAACTTTAATGGGAGAGGGCTGCATGCTGATATGTATACATCATGAGAGGAGGGTTAATGCAGAAAAGGAAATACTGGTAATGCATGTTCCCAAAGTATACTTATTGTGTTGTAAGGAATGTGCCTGGATTTATTATTTTGAAAGTGTATTGGCGGTGTTTGAGAAATTGGAACTGTAAAAATAGATTTTTTGTTTCCTTTGGCAGGGAGTATTAAGGTTACACATCAGGGGAGCTCGAGAGTTGAAGGCAGCCGACTTCAAGGTGATTGGCAAGGGCAAGTCTGACCCATACTGCAAGGTGTATGGTGAGTGCCTTGGATGTAGCTTCAAGTTACACGTGCCGTATTCATCTTGATAAGTGCACAGGGAGCTATAAACAGATTCATCCACAAAAGCTCAAAAAAATGTAGATTCTGAGTGTAATAATAAATTCTACCACGCGTTTGAAAACTATTGGATATTTTGAGGGTTCTTTCTTTGAAAAATAATGGGGATGTGCACTTATTAGGGAGTGTGCGCTCATTAAGATGAATGCGGTGGTAGCTGTAGGTAAGGATAAATCTCTGTGAAGTCTATTGTCAGTACCCTGGATGTGGCTGCCAACTTCCAGTCAGTAGTTGAGGACAATAGGAGGGTAACCTGCATTGTATAGTTGTAAAAGTGGTCTGAAAGAAGCTACCAGCTACATATACAGGCATACATGTATAGGCACAATATACTGCAGGAAAAATGGAGCAGAAAGAAGATGTGAACATGTTGGTTATACAGTGAAACCTCGTTATAACGACACTCAAACATCCCACATATTCAATATAATGACACAAATTTTCATGGGGAAAAAAGTCTGTTTTCTTTCTTATTTGACTCCTTTATCTGACATATTCAGTTATCCGACACCTTTCTTAGGGAACAGATGGTGTCATTATAATGAGTTTTCACTGCACATGTGTACTTGCCTGGGTGACCAGCAAGGTTAAACTTCAGATTGATGACAAAAAAGTAAGAGAAGGTCAGTCAATGTGAAATGAATAAAAGGGACTTGAGGAATATGTCACATTTTCCAATTGGCTTCATTGAACGTGCATACAGTGTTTGTGTTTATGAAACGTTGACACACCCAAGAACTCTCTGGGTATGTCTAGCAGGTGCTGCCATCTGTGGGCCTTTTTTACACTAAATATGATGGATGTAGCAGATCCCAACTGCAGCTGCATAGAAAAACAGGCCACAGAGTCCATCAGTTCTTTCCGTGCCATGTTTTCACAGAGTCAGTAGCTTTCCTCAGAATGCTTTGGGCACAACGCCCCCAAAGTACACTGAGGAAAGCTGTTGACCCGGACATTTCTTGTGGTCTTTGCAATGGCAGGCATGCTGGTTGTACTCCAATGAGAGGTTGGATTACAAAGAATATAAATCCAGTCTCCTTGTGTCAGTCCAGAGCATATTGACTTCTGTCAACATTAGCGGGAAAGAGTTAAGCATGGAGACGAATAGAGCGCCATCTGATGGTACGTTTTATATGATTACAGTGGGAGCTCAATCGCAGAAGACCAAGGTGATACACGACACAATCGCACCAGTCTGGGACGAGTACTTTGAGGTCAGTTTTGCAAAAACCAGGGCAAGAAAATTTCATCATCCATGGGTGTACTTGTCTCCGGACAAGTGCCCCTGTCTTTAACATGGTATTTTTCTGAATTTTTACTTGTCCTGTGTCAAATCTTTCTTGCCCTGAAAACTGATTCCTGAATTTGATTATATTGTAAAGGCCCAATGAATTAGGAAAAAAGCAACTATGAAAAAGTGGGTAGAAATATCCTTTTTGTAACACATTTTTTTGTCCTGTGTACATTTGAGCACATTTAAATTCCACAGACTGGATGAATATTCATATAGTAATAAAGAGATCTTTCCGACTATTTCAGGAAAAAAATGACTGTTGGTAACATTTTGGGTGTTAAGACTTATTCGATATACAGTGGTACCTGCTGTATGTGGCCACCCTTTTTGCCAAGAAAAAGTAGCCACATACAGCAGGTGACCTGTCACTGCAGGTAAATTTACAAAGAAGTTGACTCCTATGTCTGAACCTAGTGGCCACAAAAAGCAATGCAGCTGCTCACAGCAGTGATCGCATACAGCAGGTATCACTGTATAATCAGCTTATAGATGATACAATCAAGCACAAAAGCTGCCATGTGCCTGCTTCACAGAACAATCTTAATATTTTTCTGTTTTGTGTTGCAGTTTATTGTGGACCAAAAGCACGGACAGTTTGCTGATCTGGAGGTGTTTGATGAAGATCCGGGTGACGATGATGAACTGGGAACGTAAGTTGAAAATTACACACCAGTAATACCTTATTGTTCCCAATAAGGACCATTGCTCTAGTAATGGCCTCTACCCTCTTAGAATCTGAATGATCAAATACCAGAGACAAACACCTCCCCCATATATATATATATATATATATATATATACATATATATATATATATATATATACATATATATATATATATATATATGTATATATATATATATATATATATATATATATATATATATATATATGTCAGTATATTAAAATATCTGGTGCTGAGGCTAGATTTGATAAAGGTCAGAGCAAAGGAATATCTTACATGAAGCAAGAGTGTGCTCAAATGATAGAATATATTATCAACAATGCATACTTTTGCTTTGGAACCAGAGTCTATCAATAAATAGTAGGCATACCAATGGGAACTGATCCAGCCCCATATATTGCCAACCTTTATTTACATTATTATGAATCAAAATGGATGGAGGAATTGGCAAAAACAAACTTGGCAGCTGCAAGAAGAACATATTCTCACACAAGAAGATTTATAGGTGACCTGTGTGCTTTAAACAATGGAGATGAAATAAAGGGGAATTGGAAAAACATATATCTCAAAGAACTAATATTAAATCTTGAAAATGAAAATGATACAAAAGCTACTTTCCTTGATCTGGATATAGAAATAAAGAACAACCAGTATGTAACAAAAATATTTGACAAGAGAGACCAGTTCAAATTTGATGTTCTCTCCTACCCTGATCTGACAGGAAACATTGCAGAGAAACAAGCATATGGAGTTTGTGTCGGACAAGTGATACGTTTTGCTAGAAACACCACACTTTTTAGCGATTTTGTCAATAGAGTCAGAACTTTGTTGCAAAAACTACAACACAAAGGTTATAAAAACAACAACTACACAAAACTCTGTTGAAATGTTTCCAGAGATATGACCAAGTACCTAATAAATACAACACTAACTCAAGAACATTAGTCAAACTATGTCAAGATAGAGCTTGAAATGACAAAGTGTAGTCCTCAAAATGGTTAGAGTGGTAAGAGGGAAAGTACCTGGGGTAAAGTATACTTAACCCACCTAGAGAATTTTCTCTAGTCCGTCTTAAGTTGGAAAACCATGATCATACTCACTTTATGCAGGATTTCTTTCATTTCAACCTTCAAACAGTATAGTGGAAGAGGTGGCTTTCAGCTAATACCTTAGTACACTCTACCGTATAACACCTCTGGTCAACTTTATGGTGCTAAAAATTGTATTACTATTTACCTGTTTATGCCAGTGTGGGTATGGTGGAATAGTGTATGAAGCTTTTAAGTTACAAAGGAGATGTCTGTCATCCGTCATCCGTCCACAATTCACATTTTCAACCTCTTCTCAAAAGCCGTCTACCAGTTTCACTTCAAACTTTGTGGCAAGGTACCTTGGGTGGGTCTCTACCAAGTTTGTTCAATTGTTCATGGTCCAGTGATTTTTGGATTTTTTATAATTTTTTTCTTTTTGGGGCAAATCTTAAAAAATCTCTGAAACCGCACACCCAATTGCTTTGACATCACTCAGGAACGCTCCTGGGGACTCTTAGTTCTAAATTTGTTCACCAGGTGGCACTGCGATTTTTACCTCAGCTGACTTGTCAGTCAGCTGAGGTTTTTTGAGGGTCCGTCGTCCGTCGTCCGTCCGTCCGTCGTCCGTCCGTCGTCCACAATTCACATTTTTGACTTCTTCTCAAAAACCGTCAGCCAGATTCACTTCAAACTTAGTGGAAATGTGCCTTGGGTGGGTCTCTACCAAGTTGTTCTAATGGTCATGGTCCAGTGATTTTTGGATTTTTAATGAATTTTTTTGTTCTTTTTTGGGTAAATCTTAAAAAATCTTCTTCTCCGAAACCGCTCACCCAATTGCTTTGATATCACACAGGAACACTCCCTGGGACTCCTAGTTCTTAATTTGTTCACCAGGTGGCGCTGCAATTTTTTTCCTATTTTTTTATGAATTTTTGTGTGTTATATAATATTTGGGTCTTACTGATTCAGAACATGCATTTCCGCAAAATTTTTGTGAAATTGTGTATGCTTACACAACAACTATTCGGAAACCAGATTCTAATAAGAAAAAATTAGATCAATTGTTTTGCAGCATTCCTTTCAAACACACAATCATTGACTCACTAAACATTCAGTCCCTTTTCAAATTGAAATTTGTTCGTAACAAGATTCCCAAGGAATGCAAAATAAAAGATCCCCCCATCATTTCCTATAAATATGGCAACAATATTGGACAAAGTATCATGAATTACAAAAAATTTCTGGCTTCAATTACTCTTGGTGATATCGCAGCAAATGAAAATTGTGACTGTGTGTCTAATAGTAAATATTCTAATTTTGTTGATGCACACCACAAACATGTATTTACAGGTAACTTGGATATAATACAAAATTCAGGTTTTAAAGAAATAATGAGAAAAGGTACAAAATTTCGGATATGTCCCAAGTTGAATATTGACAGAATTTTTCAGGATACATGTGATGCACTCGACTCCTACTGTATGAAATGGGCAAAGAAAGAAAAAATGGAATTTCAGAAATTTGAAGGATGGTTATCAAACTTGAAAAGAGTCTTTAGAAATAGAATTTATCGTTACAAATCCCACATTAAGAATTTCAATACGGTTAATCTAAAACAGCCTAAAGTTTCTAAAGCAGTCAAAGAACTACAAGATAGATTTGTAGTCACTAACATAGATAAGGCAGGTAACAATTTTGGGATCATCTGCAAAAAATATTATCTGGATGTTTTGAAAAAGGAACTTGGTATAAACAATATTTCAGATATAAGAGGAAATGACGTTTATAAATTACACAAACAATCCATTGATAATTTGATTGATGCACATAAAGATGAGATGAAAAGGAATTTTAATATCAAAATTTCTGAAGAGGACTCCTCTATTCCACTTTTGTTCTGGATACCCAAATTACATAAAAACCCTTTTAAATCTAGATTCATAGCTGGTGCTTCAAAATGTACTACAAAGCAATTATCAAAAGAAGTAACATTGTGTTTGACTGCAATTAGGAATCATTTTCGTAAATACTGTAATGCAATTTCTAGAAACTGTGAAATAAATTGTTTTTGGAGTATTAACAATTCTTCCGAGTTTGTATCTAAAATCAAAGATGTAAAGGCAAAAAATATCAAATGTTTTAATTTTTCTACACTGTACACAAATCTACCCATAGATGAAGTCAAAAGTTCACTTTCAGAATTAATTAGCAAAATGTTTAAACATAATGGTAAACCATACATAAATATCAATTCATATACAAAGAAAGCATACTGGTCACACAATAAATATTCAAAAAGTAACGTTAAATCTTACACTGTTGAAACTTTGATAGATGCTATAAAATTTCTCTTGGATAATACTTTTGTTCAATGCGGACCACTGGTTTTTCAACAAATAAAAGGCATTCCAATGGGTAGCAACTGCTCCCCTTTACTGGCAGATTTATACTTAACCTGGCTTGAATTTAAGTATATGAATAAATTGATGAAAAAGGACTTTCAAATGGCTACAAAATTATCAAACAACGCAAGATATATTGATGACATTGCTTGTGTAAATGTACAAAATTTCAGTGAAATTGCTAAAGAAATTTACCCAAAAGATATCCCTTTGGAGGGTAACAATTCAGGTGGTTTCAGAGATGTGTTTTTGGACTTGGATATTCAGGTCACTAATGACAGGTTTTGTATTAAAGTCTATCACAAAATAGATGAGTTTAACTTTGAAGTAGTTAATTATCCTTTCCCGGACAGTAATATTTCCGATACTATTGGATATAATACATTTTTGTCACAAATTTTGAGATTTGGTCGTATTTGTTCTAAATTTCAGGACTTTGCATCAAGAACCAAATTTATTTACAATAAACTTGAGTCAAGAGGATTCAAAGGTGTACTTTTGATCAAATATTTCTACAAATTTTGCTGTAAATATCCCGAGATGGTTAGAAAGTTTGGCTTCAATAATTTTAGAGATTTTAGACTTGCCTGTTTTGCAACTTAATTTCATCTTTTGACACCATTATGTTTAAACGTTCACCTTTCGGACATTTTAGGCTAGCTTGTTTTCTGTTAGGTAAACCCCCAAGGGCTACAGGTAGCAAGAAGCGGCCTACTACAGTTACAAGCTTGCCTAATTGTACTTGATATCTGTTTAATATTTTCATTGCATTCTTTTGACATAAATACAAAAGACTTCCATTCTTTTCTGACTTGCCCTATAATTCTACTGTTAACATCCAAAGATTATTAGATTATTAGAAAGTCTGGCTGCAATAATCTACAGTTTTTAGACTTGTCTGTTTTGCTACTTAACTTTATCTTTTGGCATCTTTCTGTTTTAATATTCACTATCAGACATTTTAGGCTTACATGTTTTCTGTTAGGTAAAACCCCCAGGGGCTACAGGTAGCAAGAAGCGGCCTACGACAGTTGCATGTTTGCCTAATTGTACTTAAAATCCTGTTAAGAAAAATTGTTTTGATAGCATGTTTTTGGCATAAATGCTAATGACTTCCATTCTTTTCTGACATGCCTAAATGCACATTTACTCACTATTAAAAGATTACTCAAAATTGACAGTATTTTCTCAAGTGTCACAAACCTGACACATTAAGTTGACACATTGACTCAGGGTTGGCAGTTAAATAGAGCTTAATTGTTTGAGGAGTAGGTGTCATCATGGAGTTTGTTTTACATCTCTGGTACAGGATGTACATTGTTGCAGTCCTTGTTAGGATTTTCCTTGGTTTGTACAGGTGGTCTAGCTGCAACTGTTTATTTTACAATCACTGGGACTGAATATAATGCCCCAGCTTGTTTCCACTTCAGTTAAACATTGGCGGATGGTTTAACTAGGAAAAGCTGTCCAGCTAGAAAAGGTACATTTTGGTTCAGGGGTAAGTCAAATTGTTCTTATCTGAACCTGTACTATGAAAATTTGGTAATTATGGTTTGTTTGACAGATATTCTTCTTTGATATGAAACTCTGCATTTACAAGCAAAACTTCACATATTTAGCTAATTCATCAATTGCCACGTTCATATTTATTCATTATTATGTGGGTTGTCTTTGCTGAATATTTAGCTTAGGCAAGGAGCCGCTACTCAGAGAGACGTGTACGGGTAAAAGGCTCCGAAACATGTTGAGTAGTTACCCGCTGAAGACCCTTTAATTTATTTGGGCTGATACAGCCTATGTCAAAATTTTACAGAGGAACGTGTGCAATATAGACAATAGTAATTCCATATATATACAGGTTAGACAGGGACAGGTTAGCTTATGGAGAGTAAAGAGTTCGAACTGCGGAATAGGATATTGACTACTAGGAAGTGGTTCTGGGCAAAAAGACACAAATACAATAGCTATTTTCGACTTCTTCTCCAGAACCGTCACTCAGATTAAGCTGAAACGTGATGGATATGTTCCTTGTAGAAGGGTCAAACAAAGTTGTTCACTATGTGGGAATGCTGTGGATTCCTGATTTTTAACGATTTTTTCAATTCGGGTACTTGTCGGTTAATGCAGCTTTCCTATTGATTACTATGTGAGTCAATGGGCATTCTAATGCTAATTCACATTTTCGACTTCTTCTCCAAAACCGTCATCCAGATTAACTTCAAACTTGGTGGCAATGTACCTTGGGTGGGTTTCTACCAATTTTGTTCAAATGTTCATGCTCCAGTGATTTTTGGATTTTTAATGAATTTTTTTGTTCTTTTTTTTTGACAAATCTTAAAAAATCTTCTTCTCCGAAACTGCGTACCCAATTGCTTTGATATCGTACATAGACACTCCCGGGGACACCCAGTTCCCAATTTGTTCACCAGGTGGCGCTGCATTTTTTTGAGGAATTTTAAGGTCAGACTTACTCAGAACATGGTGTCCTTGATCCTTTCCCAAGTTCATAGAGCTGCAAGTGTGATGAATGTCAAGATCAGCTGAGGCACGGGCTGTTCACACAGCCCTCTTGTTTTTCTAATTTTTTAATGATTTTTTGTGTGATATTGCTATTTTCGACTTCTTCTCCAGAACCGTCACTCAGACTAAGCTGAAACTTGGTGGATATGTTCCTTGTGGAAGGGTCAAACAAAGTTGTTCACTAGGTGGGAATGCTGCGGATTACTCATTTTAAATGATTTTTTCAATTCGGGTAGTTATCAGTAAAAGCTCCTTTCATATAGATTACAATGCAGTCAATGGACAATCTAATTCTAATTCACATTTTTTACTTCTTTTCCAAAACCGTCAGTCAGATTGACCTCAAACTTTGTGGTAATGTTCCTTGGGTGGGCCTCTACCAGATTTGTTCAAATTGTCATGCTGTATTGATTTTTTAATGTTTTTATGAACTTCTTTGTTGTTTTTGGGCAAATCTTAAGAAATTGCAAGGGTATATGTACATGTCAGCTGAGCACACGACAGTCACAGTCCTCTTGTTTTGTTTTGTTTCTGGAAGTGCATGTTAGGACTTGAATGAAAAGCCCAGAAAAGCTGTTGACTGTGAATATTCTCTCTGGAACTATAGGCATACTGGTACTTGAATGAAAGGTCTTCTTACGAGGAATACAAATCTGGAACCCCATTGATAATTCAGATTTGTCTGACTTAAATAGATCAACTTAAGGTGACACAAACAAAGCTAGGCACTTAGAGGAGTGCTGTCTTCAACCCCCTCCTCTGTTTTGGTTTCTATTTTTAGACCCATAAAACTATATATATTCTTGTTGCTTAGGATTATATATACACCAAGAAAAATTTTAAAAATCATTTTTTGGGCAAAAAATGGACATTTTATGAAATGGTCCGATTTGGAGATTTTTCTCGGGATTCTCAAAAAATATAGTACTTAAAACCTCAAAAATTTGCAAAATGAAACTTCGTAGACATGCCCAGGACTGGTTTTTTGCGTTTTGGAATATGTTTTTTTTCTAGGCAGTTTTATGCCCCCTAAACATGAAGAATTGTTCATCTTCACGAGCGTCATAATTAATAATCGATTACAATTTATCTATTGCGTTTATGGAAAAAGTGAAGGAACCGAACCTGGACATGACTACGAAGTTTCATTTTGCAAATTTTCGAGTTTTTAAGTACTATACTTTTCGAGAATCCCGAGAAAAATCTCCAAATAGAGCCCTTTTGTAAAATGTCCATTTTTCGCCCAAAAAAGGGATTTCAAAATTTTTTCTTGGTGTATGTATAATGTAAAGATCCCAAGCAACAAGAATTTGTATAGTTTTATGGGTCTAAAAATAAAAACCAAAACAGGACAGCGGGTTGAAGACAGCACTCCTCTAAGTACCTAGCTTTGTTTGTGCCACCTTAAGACGTGATTGGCACTGAAAGAGTTAATCTGAAAACATTTTAATAATTCAGCCAAGAAGTGCGAGTTTCTGCTATGTAAACAACATCACAAGCTCCAAAATCAGATTAGATACTCAGAATTGATGTACCTGTGGGTGTAAGTCACACAAAATACTTCCTCGTTTATCTGTCTGTCTGTCTGTCTGTCGATCAATTGATCAGTCGATTGTTTGGATGAAAATTAGAAACTCGGTACCATGATTTGTGTTTGATACATTTATATCGTAAAAGGCAGCATAAACTCAAAGGTTTCTTGTAATTTGTACATGTTTATGATTGATTTTGAAAAAGTGCATTGCCATGGAGACTTGTGGTTGTTACAGAGCCAGCGTAGACATCCAATCAGTGGCCAACAAGGGAACAATGGATACAGTAAGTATTCCTACCCACTTTTTCTATCGAGTGACTTTTCATATATATTTTGACATATGTATTTGTAGTTTTCAAGCAGCTATGCATGTAAAGTAGCAGCCAGTGTTTGGAATCTATTACATCAACTTGTAATTCTGTGTTTAAGGAAGTCTCATTGTGTGTGATGTTGGTGAACCAGTGTAAAGAAATTTTAACTTGTTTGCACTTAAGAACATCTATTTGACAAATTCATGTAGGATGTGTCAACACAAAATGTTTCTGCTTGGAGTTTTTCAGAAAATGATAAATGTACTTTGTGCTGGTCCGAGAGGCATTTCTTTTTGGTGTAACTAAGTTGCTATGCTATCCTGTCTTGCATGTATTTCTATCTATTTCAATACTAAACACTTTTGTCACATTGCGTTTTTCAAAGGTTGCCAAAAAAAAAAAAAAAAACAAAAACAAAAAAAAAAAAAAACAAAAAAAAAAAAAAACAAAAAGCAAAAAACAAAAAAAAGAAAAAATCCCAAATGTATTGTTTTAATATTATTTCAAATTTTCTAGCTCAATTCAAAATGGGCTGTGGATACGGTAAGGCATTCAGAGGTTGCCAATTTATTGTTTATTTATGTGATTGATCTCATTGACTTGATGAGAAATCTGTTGCATGAGGGTTCTGTATTTTGATCTGACTGACTAAGACCATGGCTGGGCTGAAAGCTCATTCTGAAGCTTAGGTTCTCAGCAGGAATCATTTTCACCCACCTAAATCTCCAATTGCTTCGCAAAATGTTTACTTCGTGTTTTGATCTTTGTCAAGATTGTGGGTAAAATATTAACTTACCTTTTTATGTGCAATAATGATACTGATATTTTCACTTTTCCCCGCACTTTGGGTTCTATACACATTGGGCAGATGTATTTGGTTTTTAGCTCAGCTGACTTGTCAGTCAGCTAAGCTTATGGGAGGGGTGGCTATCCATTGCCTGTCAGTCCATAGTTCGTCCATTATCCAATAAAGTATACTTAGGCCTATCTGAGGCATTCCTTAGTCTGTCCCAAGTTGAAACTCAAAGATTGCACTTCCTGATAAGATCATATATTCTTATACTCATCTCATCCTCCCTGGTAATTGTCATACACGCAGTGGAAGAGGGAGCCTTTGGGCTTAACACCTTCACTACACTTTTACCATTAATAGGGTATAGTGTAGATTTGTGTATGGAAATTTTCAGTTTCTGAGAGATGTCCATTCACATTTCACATATTCAACTTCTTTTCCAAAACCATGGGCCATATTCTTTTCAAACTTGGTGGGATGTACCTTGGGAGAGTCGCCACCAAGTGTGTTGAAGTGATCATGTTTCATTGATTTTTTTATTTCTATTGATTTTTTGGGGGTCAGTTTTTGGCAGAATTTTTTAAAAGTCTTCTCTGAAACTGCTGCTTTGAAATTGCAAAGAGACACTTCTGGGGACCCCTAGTTCTTACTTTATTCACCACATGGTGCTGTGATCTTCAGCGATTTTTTTATGCATTTTTGTGTGTTGAAGCTATTGTGGTTTCAGCTTATTTTATTGAAACAATCGGGAAACAGGACAAGGCTTATATCAATCCCTCTTGTACATATAGTAAGATAGGAGAAACACGGACTTCACAGTACGGTACATTATAAACATGGACACATAACTGTATCTTTAACCTTATGTAACTTTGACTCTTTCCTCCTCAAGTTGGCTGAATCTGTCCCCATTGAGCTCACCCTCAAGTTGACTGAATCGGGCCATTTTAATGCATGTATGGAAATAGTTTTTCTTTTCTTTATCAAGTCATTTATTGGAAAAACATGAAAACCATCAGCTGAAGTAGGCATTTTTGCATCATTTCTTCCATATCGCCATGCTAACATTGTAACTAAAAAGCATGATGGAGCGTTTGTTCGGTGAAACTACTGATAGTGCGGAGAAGACCATCGATCAGCATTATGCTGTTTACAGTGCATATTCAGCACATTCAATGAATTTGACTCTTCCTGCAGCTCATGTCCACCTGTTTTCTTCACTAGGCGTCTTTCCCCTTTAGTATAGTTTGTGTGGGATGTTTCTCCGGCAAAATTTAATAATGAATGGCAAAAATAAACTTGTTGCATCACATTTATCTTGCCTGTTTTGGAAAGTTCATCAGAGAACAGCTTCCATGTATGTTCATTTCAGTGCATTGCTCAGCAGTTACCGGAAACCGAAGTACTTTTTGGCTATTGCCGGCAGCTCACAGTGCTTTCCGATATGGCTGGAGTATGCTCGTAATATCCCCGAAGTATTCCAAGTACCATATTTGGATTGATGACCCCTTAACCTCGAATAAGTTTCCAAATATGGATAATCGTCAAATTTGACTGATTTTTATGGCAGGAAATATATTGGCACACATCAAATTTAGCCAATCAGAGGAGACGATCCCAAAACAGAACAGACCTTGGGCTTCCCCACGGTACCAAACATTACAGACATTTGTAAACAAACACGGCCCTACAGGGAACACAAACTTGAGGGAACTTGTATTATTTTTGCAGGCTTCAACACTTTTACTTGCCGTAAAGGACTGTCCATGATTTTTTATACTGCATGGACAAACAAATCTATACATTTTATCGCAAATGAAATGTCACTGCCGAATACTACGATGCTTAATAAGTCATCCTCCCCACATTGTAGTTCATGACTTTACGTTCACGAGGGAATTACACGAAGGAAAAATCCTATCTCACTAATGTTGAACTTTGGACCAAATGTAAATATTAGGTGATGATATTCTGCATCCCTGATTTTAGACGAATTTTTCAGTTTTGGTTAATGCATACATCCTGATTCATTACAATATAAGTCGATGACGATTGCAGTGGTAAGTCACATTTTGACTTTTCCAAAACTGTCAACCAGATTACTTCAAACTTAGTGGGGATATACCATTGGTGAATCTTTACTAGTTTTGTTTTAATGGTCATGTTCCTGTGATTTTTAGAATTTTATGATTTTTTTTTAGGGGTTCATTTTTGGCAAAATCTTAAATATTTTTCTAACCAATTGCTCTGAAATTGAACAGGGACACTTATGGAGAGCTCTAGACCATTGTTTGTTTAACAGGTGGCACTGTGGTATATACATATATATATATATTTTTTGTTTGCTTTTGAAAGAATTTTTGTCTGTTTTCACTTTTCTTGACAATTCTCCCAAATGGTAAGTTGGATCCTCTACAAATTTATTGGGATTGTACATGGACTTGATGTCCACCAAGTTTGTTCACTGCATGGTGGTGTTGTCATTTTCTGAATTTTAACAAATTATCAAAATACAGAAAAATCGGCAAGGGGATATGTTCATGTTAGCAGCAGTGATGATGGTGTTAAACAAAGGTCACCTTGATATCAATTCTGAAGTTCACAGGATCACTTCAGTCTGTGCATGTAAGGTCAGCTGAGCACAGGACTGTTACAGTCCTCTTGTTCAGATATTTCTACTGATAGCATATATATATATATATATATATTTGTAAAGAAGTGTTTCCTGTCTTTATTGTAAAGGTATGCAAGACTAGAATAAATTTGTGTCCATATAAATGTACATGTAGTACAAGAATTTAGGATATATATATATGCCATAAATTCTCTCTTAGAAGACACACACCAACTCTGGGACATCTGCTAGTTTTGATTTCCTTCATTTTGTTCAGCAGAAAAACCCTAACACAAGATGCACCCCGACTTCAGGCTGCGAAATTAAAGTAATCAAAATGAAAAGCTCCTGCCTGAGTTTCATGTGTATGACTCGCCGATCATTTTTAAGCCATTTAATCAATATTACAGAGGCATGTTGGTACCTTTTTTACCCCTTGGCGTTCTAGGCCGGAGGGGTATTGTGGTCATCTGCACGTCCATCCGTCCATGGCTTGTTTACACCATATCTCCAAAAATACTCGCTTTACAGAGACCAAAATTTTATCACTGGGCCATTGAGGTACTTCAGGTGCCTGTGAAAAATTAGTTCACAAGGTCACATATTTAGGTCGCAGTACTACATTAAAGAAAAAAATGGCATTAACACAATAACTTTAAAAAGTACTGAATGTAGCTTCATCAATTATTTATGACAGTTGGTCCTAAGGATGCCTCAGAAGCCTATCAAAAACTAGGCCACTGGGTCACATATTTATTTCACAGTGCTGCATTGAAGAAAAATGGCAGTACCATGATATCTCCAAATCTTAATTTTCTCATTGTAGCTGCACCAGTTATTTATGACAGTTTGTCCTAAGGATACCTCAGATACCTAGTAAAAACTAGGTCACAGTGCTGCATTGAAGAAAAATGGCCTCGCCATGATATCTCTGCTCATTGCATTTGCACCAAAGCTTTGTCATTAGGTCAAAAAGAAGTAACCTTGAACTACCCAAGGATATTGTCGCTTACACGTCTGTCCGTCCTGGCCGAGCGGTTTTTGGTCACTTATTGCCTTTTAGTTTTGTCTGTGGTACTTTCATCAATAAAAAGTAGGTGTATTAAAAATGCAACCCCTCTATTTCTTGACCTTATGATATTGTGTGTTCTCGGTATGTCTACTCTTGAAGCTACCGTAATAGCTCATCAGGTCATGGGGCGGGGAAAACTTTCTATTAGAAGACGCACCCCGACTTCATCATCTTCAATTTTGAATGAAATAAAATGTATTCTAATACAAGCCGCAGCTTCAGTTAGAGAATTTACAGTATATATATTAATATGGACACAAATTCATTCTAGTCATGCACACTTTTACATTTTGTACACTTCTTGTTTTAAACGGCATATTTGCAAATCAGTTATTGATGATCTATTTTGGATGCTGTAATCAAAGTTTTCAATAAACACGTTTTTTCTTTGATTAATAATCCTATTGGCCTATGATTTAAATATATATGCCCATAATTGTGCATATTTTGGTAATATTTTTCCCAAATCTGTCCCATTTTGGCCCTGATGGCAAAATTGCATGATATTGAAGAGTTCAATTAGAATTAACAAATTCTAATAATTTTGACAAGAGTTATGATGGTTGATTGATCAATCATGTTATTGAAATAACATTAATGTATTGATAAGACTCATTTGGGTACACCTCGATAAGTTATAATATTTTTCACTACGTGTCATTGCAAATGCCACCCTAACTGTACGCACTTTAGGATGGGAGTTAAGATTTGCATTTTTGCTTGCTTGTGACCATCATATTGTACGGTTCTCCTTCATTATAACACAGACAGTGGGATGTAAGGAATGTGTATACTGGAAGTATAAAGGCCAGCTCCAGTGGACATGTAGTAAATAAGAAAATCGAAAAAGTCGTGGTTCAGTGAGACATGGTCATTGTACATTGAAGAACCTTATAATGTGGGAATACTGTACTGGCCTCCCGTCTACTCCCTTTTTTAAGATATTCCCAGTGCTTTGTACAAGGTCAAGGTCAAATATTTAGCCTGAGCCTGCTGACAATGGAATTTTTGTATTCCCGATACCCTCTAGTTGCTTCCAAGTTTGGTTCTTTAAATGAGATGTGCGAAATTTGCCTTCAGTATGTTCAAACAGAGAGTTGTCGTGTTACAAAGGCTTACTGAGAATTGATCTCAATATACTCGCTAGCTTGTTCATGAATGCTAACTTTTAAACATGGTTATTGTATTATATGTGCGTTGCTGCTCCCAGTTTCATGCTGTTCAATGTACGAGTTTTGTTAGCAATTGAGGCCTGTGGTCTGAAGGTGCCTGAATAAAGATTTTTTTCCTGTTGTGTGTGCAGTATAGTTTCCAAATTGCCTGACATGGAAATTTAGCATGGGCTCACCTAATTAGGTAGAGCAGTTCATGATGCATAGTATGAATGTCGTCCTGGTTTTCAATTTTATTGAAAAATACAGCATTACAATTTAATTTACTTTGATATCTTAAAGTTTTAGTGTAAGCTTTGAGACTCATCTTGATGTCATGCTGTCAGCGAAACAGTCACTCAAAACTCCCTCCAAGTGTGGATTTGACCCGATTTTATAATGCTATGCATCCATGTGTTGGGAGGTCAAGGAGTCTTCGCCTGTTTCTGGACTGCCTCCTGCTACAAGATGGCATGGGACCTGGGTTTATGCAGCCACATTTATCTAGGTCAGATCTGCACATGGAGGGGGTGTCATGGTTTTGCTGGAAGCATGACCATGCTGGGAGTACTCTACTGCAGATTGACAACTTCTCTTTGCATGGACTCTTTCAGTGCCAATCACGTCTAAAGTTGACCTACTAAAGTCAAACTAGTCTGGATTATCATTAAGATCTCAGATTTGTATTCCTCGTAAAAAGACCGTTCATTCAAGTACCAGCATGCCTCTAGTTTCAGAGAAAATATCCCAGGTCAACAGCTTTTCTCTGTGTGCATTGGGTGCATTGCACCCAATGTGTGTTGAAAAAAGCTGTTGACTCAGTCCAAAATTTGGCACTTAAAGAGTTAAGGCACTGATAAGTGACAAAAACAAGGAATTTGGTGATTTTTTATGGCCAGACACTGGTTATTGACGACATTTTTTTTTCACCATACGGGTTACTTTGATAAAACATTTAGCTCAGACAAAGATCAACTATCACAGATATATGTCATGATATTTCAGACTCTGAAAAATACTTCTAATTGTCACCCACCGAAGACCCTTGTTTATAGTTAAGCCTGATCTTCCCACCATTTAATCATACCTTGGGACATCCGTTGAGTCAGTGTTTGATTCACGATAAGAGGTGTAACGTCCATGTATGATATGTCTACACAGTGTACATAGTCCTTGTATCATTTGTACATAAACCCGTAGGATTGTACCTTGTGCCACAGCGGTGTGTGCTGAATCCCAGTGAAACCACGAAAGAGATTATTTTTGTGAGCCAAAGTAGCCATGTCTGAGAGCTCTGGGCTGTTTCCCAAGGACGGCTACAGCACAAAGTTGACCCAGTGTTGACCCGTCGTTGACCCATCTTAGAATGGAGTATGTGTTAAAGGCACTGCAACTGTCTCTGTTGCCGCATCACACTCCCGGCAATGCAAAACCACCGACTTAAACTCTTTCAGTGCCAACTGCGACTAGAGTCGAACTATTAAAAAGGAACTGCTCCTAATTATAACAAGGATTCTAGATTCATATCTCTATGAAAAGACCTTTCATTCAAGTACCAGCATGCCTTAAGTTCTAGAGAATACAATGGTCCAGGTCAACAGCTTTTCTCCGCACACTTTGGGTCCAATGTGCCCAAAGCACTCTGAGGATAGCTGTTGACTGGTCTGAAATGTGTTGCTGAAAGAGTTAAAATGAAGCTTGATGGTACTTTGGTGAAGGTCCTTCTCCTGGGGAAATGGAAAACATGCAATAGGGCAGAACAAGAATAGAAGGTTCCTGTATCCCGCCTCCAGAGGGCACTTCAGTCAGGAGGAGTGTAGTTGCGTATTCCCACTGCTTTTGAGTTATAATTTGTAACTTAATAACTTAAAAACAAATCTGACGGGACTAAGGCCGTAGATGGAAGAGAGATTTTTGTGTTCAGACATAAGAACAGTTTGGGAGATACCTTCTCATCAATTACGAAACTAAACTGTTAGAAAAAAAACTGTGTTTGCCTATATTACACTTTAGGATAGCCACCTTGGTACATAAAACGCAAACACGTGCTATTGTTTACGTTTCAATGGTGGATGGATGTAAATATTCCTGCTAGATATGATGTTTGTTTCAAAGGATTTTTCTTTGTAAAAAAGGAGTTTTCCTTGGGAAATTCTTAAAGGTTGGTGACTACGGGTCAACCAGTGCTTATCTTAGGCTTCCTAGAATTAGAAAAACAGAATAGTGGCTCCAATAGCCCTGAATATGGACTGTGGAAATCTATAGGAACATTTCCTAAAATGATTAAATCATGCAGTTTCTTCAAATTAACACTTTATGTGTTAATTGAGCTGTAAATAGCATGGGCAAATGAGCTCAGACAATAAAAATTTTTTAATAGCTTGAAGACCCCGGCATACCGAAACACCAATTTTTTCACAGTAAGTCTAGTTGATTCTGAAAATTTATTTGTTATCTTCTAAAGTTAGTAGTTTATTGAAGGTTGCTTTAACAAACAGTTCAGTGGAATAACATAACTCTAGCCTATAAGAATATTGTGTGTTGGGTTGCGTATTCAGCTGAATGCGCATGGAGTCCTTAATTGTGACCTGTCCTATTCCCAAAGCAGTTGCAACTGAATTAGATTTTTTGGAAAAATCTTCAGTAGTAACTGCAAAAGAATTCATATCATGATTGTCAGCCAATCCTGTCTACTGCTGGGATGAATGCTATTTAAGGTTCAAAAAAATAAAAAGCAAAAAAAACTCTGTAATTTTGGTACATTTTTATCTTGCAAAGGCAAAATTTTCATCAGAAATGGGAAACCCACATTGTTCTACATTCCCTGTGGTGGAGCATTACCACAGCAGGCCTTGCAGAGGCACCGTTTATATTCAAATTACATGTACTACATATACACTAAAGTAAGCTGAATGATCCCATTCATGTAAAGGGAATTGAAATTTTAAAAAGACTGCATGGGGGCACCATCTGGTGAGAGATGACTGTACTACATCCATATTGATAAGTTACTTTAGTTTCATAGTTGCACACTACAGTGAAATAGAGAGAACTATCCTCAATGTGACAGCTACATTTCCTCAGAGAATGTAATATCTGATCTTTTCAAGAACCCGACAGTTCCCAAATTGGGTGATATTATTTTGTCACTTCATATATCATATTCCTAATGCCAGTAAGTACATTAATCTGGCATATATTATTGCTGGTATGACTTCATTGGTTACTGCAGCTGAGTCAGTTTTTGTCTTACAGAAATACTTCACCTGCCTTTTTGAGAAGGCCAATTGTGCATGTGTGGTTAAGAAGATCCTTCTGAAAGTTTGTGGGCATTTTCCCATGTACTTTCTCTGAGTTACCAAAAAATACATGCACTAAAAGAGGTCACATTGTCTCTAGACAGGCATAAAAAAAAATATCTGTAGCAAAAGTAGTCGTCATTGTAGCAAAGTGTGCACATGTTTAGGATGGTGCAACATTCCAACGAAAAGACTTTGTAGCGGTTTTGAGAAGAGGTTGCTCACTCTGGCCTTACACAAGCATAGTTATCAATGGTCAATATAGTATCTATATACCTATTTTACATATTCCATTACCTATTATTTTGTTTTTCTACTGCATTGTAACAAATATTAAAGGTAAAACACGTTCTCACTACAAGTGAGGTGCACCAGAGGCTTCAATAAGCTTTCTTCAGTGAGGGGCTCAATTTTTAATAGGAGGTTTATTCTGACAGTCAACCTTCAAAATGCCGTGGCAGTGCAGCAACTGTCGTGCACATTCTATACCAGAATACCACAGTGTTGACCTTCTTTTGTGGTGGTAAAAAATTGCCGGCAAATAACAGGTCAAGGGGGTTAATACTTGTCACAGCACGACAAGGGCAGAAACAGGTCTACATGGTTTGATATTGTCACTGTATATTGGTGGCATGAGGGTTCAATGACAAAAAGATCCAAAGGAGAGGACGCTTCAGTGGATACATAAATGTTGGGTTTTACCTTCATCATCAAAGCTGTATGTCCCATGATTTTTTTTTTTTTTTTTGTAACTCCCATGATGCTTTGTGCCGGCGCATATGGCTTTTGCTCCAAGTACCCTCAGTGCTTATTCCCTAGGGTTGTGCCAATGGAATGTACCGGGGTCATGTTTGACCTATTCCTGTCTCTGCTGAAAGCTTTCATTGTATGTTATGTAAGTCCACTAGGTGGCAGCACTAGTGGTCTTACGGCAGTCATTGGCCCTCATGTGGCACACACTGAGACGGCTTATTTTCCCATTATGCACTACAGTCTGTAGATTACCCTGTGTAAAATTTTATACTTGGACAAGATGCATGTGGGTAGTATAGAAACTGTACATTGCTTGCAAAGAAATAGGCCGTATTAGTGCAGAGGGAATAATTTTTGTCTCGATGTGTTATTCTCGGGGAAAGATTTCAGTTTGGCATTAATTAGTAATTTTAAATAAGATAATCAGGCAGGCAAGCGAAGCACTTTATTATGTTGGCCTGTGTGTTACAGTCCAAACCTACCCAGTAATGTGTTGCATGTTACTTTGAGTTTTTTATTGTATTCATTTGATCGTAATGGAAGTTTGTTTGACAGTTTGAGATCAGTGCAGTTGTTGAATTTGGCCATTAATTTGACAGAAATGTGCTTCATTTAACATTCATACATAGTTTACTAGATTTAAATGAAAGGTAGACCAACAGACAGAAAATAGAAGTGTAAAATATATATATATATATATATATTTATACATTTACATATAAATGTATATATATATATGTTTGTATATATACATATCTATATATATACACACACACACATATATATGTATATATACATATATATATATATACATATATATATACATATATACATATATATATACACACATATATACATATACATACATATATACATATATATATATATATATATATATATATATATATATATATATATATATATATATATATATATATATATA
>OZ026627.1:35067027-35092027 GCA_964020975.1 Hermodice carunculata
TTCGGCTTCTGGGTGTCAGTGGTACACACTTTAACACACAATAATAGCAAATGCTTGAAATAAAAAGGATGGAAAATAAAACTTGACAATGTGCACAAAGAACCATCATGATCAACCACAATAACTGATTGGTCCATTGCAGTATGTTAGGTAGCCTTTGATTGGTCCATTGCATTATGCTAGGTGGCACCTGATTCGTCCATTGCAGTATGTTAGGTGGCATGTGATTGGTCAACAAACAGTTTCCTTTGCAGATATCACCAACAGAAGACATGTTTATTTTTGCTCCTCAAATTGACATTCATATTTTCTTATCTCTGTGGGTTTTTTATGCAATTTTTTGTCAATGTGCATGCGAAGTGTTTTCTCCTTTTACACTGCACTTAGGTAGTTCTTTGTAGATTTTGTGCACCTACAGTGTGATTTTAAGTTCATAATGTGGACTGCATATTTTATTTGTGTGATGTTTTATGTAGATATCCCTGTGGTGTGATTAAGTTCATGATACAGTATAACACAGCGTAGACATTTTGTGTGAAATAACTTGCAGTTAACAATGTTGCTTAATATGTACTGTTTGAAGATACATGTATAGTGAGACTCAGAAAAAACAACATGAAGATTTCTCGTGACAAGTTCAAAAGAACAACAGTCTATTAATATTTTCTTGTCCATTATGTTACTTGTATGTAACACAACTGAACTAATTTGATAACATCAGACCGGAACTTAATGTATTTTTGCATTATCCTAGCCCACGAAGATTTGTAAATATATGGGGACATGTGAAAGACAAAACTTGTGAAAAACAAAATAACAAAATAACAAAACCAAAGCATCAGTTTGGAGTAAAAATTTTTGCAAGACACAGAGCTGCCATGAACTTATTCAAAATGAAAGTATTATACTTTTGCAACTTTGTATAGAAAGTTTTAAGTTTGCATGTGACTTTTGTGCTTTGCATGGATCACCCTTTTCTTTAGGAGGAAGAACGACGTAAAATTCGGATCTCTCAGAACGAGCATTTGGCCCCTGACCCAGCTGTAAGTGTGTGTCTTGTACAGTTAGAGTGCTCTGCTCTGCTCAATGGTTTCCATCGAGGGGGTGGGGGTGTCATATTCTTTCAGTAAATTTTTCTTTTGGTTATCCCAGTTTGCTTTGTGGATACAGAGCATTAATTACAACTTTGCAAATGTAGATTTTTTTTTTCTATATTTGTGTTCCTTTTTTTCTTTTTGAAGCACTGAATATGTTGTACATGTTAACTGGGTACCAGATATTTGCAAATTTTGGATATATGATATGAAGAAAAAAGGCTGGCTCATGATTGGTTTTTGCAAGCATTATGCGTTTATTACAGTGAAACGTCATTATAACGACACTCAAACGTCTGACATATTCAATATAATGACACAAATTTTCATGGGAAAAAGTTCGTTTTCTTTGTTATTTGACTCATTTATATGACATATTCAGTTATCCGACACATTTCTTAGGGAACAGGTGGTGTCATTATAATGAGTTTTCACGTTTTTACTTTCAAGTTTCTGCTAATGTTGATGGGCAAATGTTCCTTGTTCTCCACTCCAACAACTTTAAAAATAGTTGTTACAGACTAAAATTCACTTTTGTCATATGTAAAAGACCAATCTCAGATATTTTTAACTCTTTAAGTGCCAAATTTTGGACTGAGTCAACAGCTTTTCTCGTTGCCCATTGTGCGCAATGTGCCCAATGTGTGCACAGAAAAGCTGTTGATCTGGGATATTTTCTCTGGAACTAGAGGCATGTTGGTTACTTGAAGGAAACGTCTTTTTACGAGGAATACAAATCTGAGATCCTAATGATAATTCAGACTAATTTCACTTTATTGGATTGACTTTTGATGTGATTGGCACTGAAAGAGTTAACAAATGCAGAATCGTTTGTATGGGAGAAACCATTGAGTGGTAGAAGGGTGCTGTAAATACGCTTGTGTCGAATATGAACTGAAGCAAGATGCACTGAAATAATTGAGATGTTCTAGTGTGTACAGCACGGAGAGTGGCAAGTAGGAGACTGAGACGCGTGAGGTGAAGCCATCCAACTGTGATAAATATCTGCCAGTGTTATATATTTTGTGGGCAAAAGAGGCATCATTCCAAAATTTGTCCCTTTGGAACCATGTGTAAACCATGAGGATTAAAATTACTTGAATTTTAAATGCCTGCTTTTAAAGGGCGTTTTAATTCACTGTCTGAATAGATATAATCACCTGATAATGTCCACTTAGAGGGCATTCTGATGCAGTCGGTGTATAAATTTGACTGCTTATTTTAAAGGGCAGTGTGACTCATTCACAGCCACTGTGCTGAAGGCCAAGGTCACTGGGTTTTGCATTGCCTGGCTAGTTGTGCTGAGGCAGCCACTGGGGGGAGCCACAGTAAGACTGACCAGGCAATGCTAAAAGTGACTTGGGTGTGGGCAGGCTTGTGCATGAGTAAATATGAATACTATGGTCCCTCCTATAAGCCCCCCTCCCCCCCCCCCCAAAGAGTAGGCCACCCCCTCTACAGAGGCCACTTCTCCATGCAGCAAGTATGGTATTTTCATTGTATTTTACCTCTCAAGAGAGGCCCGTCTTTTTATAAGGCCAATTTTGTAGTGCATTTGGGGTGGCCTTATAAGAGGGAGACCACTTTACATCTACAATTTTCTTTTATAAAATCTAGCTGTAATATACACAAAAACAAGTCAGTGGTGGTGAATGAGTTAATATGCTCTTTGTGAAGATATTCAATGCCCCTTGAAGAGGGTATTCTTATGCACCCTTTGGTTAAATTTTAATGCTCCTTTTAGATGGCATTTTAATGCGCTCTTTGGGAATAAATTGATTGCCATTTTAGATGGCATTTTTTAGTGTGTCTTGGATAAAAACACAACTCAGGTGTTTAAATTGATGACCATTTGGGATGACCAAAACACGTCACAAGAAAATTTGTTGATAATGCAGGAAAAAATCACGAAACTGGAAATTTTTTTCGGCCGAAAGGTTTAATACGAAAAGATGATACCCTCAACATCCTGGTTTTGACATGTACTGCAAAAACTCATCTGGTTCAGGTTTCACTTTCACTTGTACATTTGCCTCTTTTGTTTTAGTATGATTTATTTTTGGGTTTTTTTTAAGACATAAAAGAGGGTAGGTACGGTTGCGCTGTCTCAAAGAGATGAATACAGAGGGGCTACATTCTGAGTTTATTTCTGCCGTTGTAGTCGTAAGATTTCGTCTGTATTTTTGTAGAATTAGATAGCACTCATATTTCATCTTATTTCCCTGCACTTGCACTATGTTCAAAGTCCGCACAAGGTTTTTCAAGGTATATTGAGATGGAAAAGATTCTTTATTGGGATTTTGTAACAAACAAAATCTGGAATGATCTGTGCTGCGAAAAATGCAGGTACTTGGGATAACCAATAAAAGAATGCTTGATTTTTTTTCAGTTTTGCAAGTGACTGTTTAAAATGATTTCTATTTGACTGACAATGATGAAAATATTCATAATTAAGGAATACAAGGTGTTAATTTTGACTGGTAAGTACACCGATTTGGGAAATAAATGTGTCTACGGCTGAGGCTTCAGAGTAGCTCCTCATATAAAGTATCAAGAAAACATCCAGGGTTTTTGGGATGCTACAGCATGAGATTTGTAAAGTCGACATCAAAGCTCTGGACCCCCAGAGCATGTGTCAAGGGCAGATAGCAATTTTAAGGCCCAGAATTTTTAACAATTTAAAATTGACAAAAATATGAAGACAAATTCTTCCTCCGATAAAGTGATAAAGTTGTGCAGTGAAGTCTGTAGCTTTTAGTTGAAGGACCTATTTGAAAACTGAATATATATGTGTCAGCATGTATCTTATGTTGGAATTTTGGACATAGTTATTTCCCAATTGAGAGTACAATTGAAGAACCATTGACTTCTGGTGGTTCTGCTATTGAATATTGTAAGAAACCTTGTGTCCAATAATGTTTGAGCAAAATGCATGAGCATGCCTCTAATAAGGATAACTGCTTGCTATATCATCTAATCTGTTCTCAGGCCTAATTCTCAAGCTGGTTTTGGGATAGATCCTAGAGGGCAGCACTTTGCAGCTTATTTGCATATGACTGACTGATTTGCATAACACTACCTGCAATGTGTTTATGATGCAAGATTACAAAATATATGCAAATGAACACACAGAGTGCTGTCATTTATTATATTATGTTCCACGTTTTCACATATGCAACTAATTTTGTCGTCACATTCTTAATGTCGGTGAAGATTGTGTTTATACTCTGTTTGTGTCCTTTTCATATATAACTTAACGCCTCTGTGTATTTTTTCCCATATTGTGTCAAAAGCTTAAAGGATGGGTCACGTTAATTAAATTTGATGAATAGCATGTTCATGGATGTGTAAATGAAAGTGTTTATCTGTTTGTGCTTTCCTGAACTTGCCAGCAAGCCTTTCAGTGGAAGGTTGCTTATGTACTTGGAAAATGTTCCACATCCTACAATGATGTGTTACGGAGTGGAATAATGTGAAAGACAAACTCTTGCCCCTTTGTATGTGTGTATGTGTGTCAACATACAACTGTCTTGAGCCTATCATGACTTTATTTCAGCATTGAATGTAGGATTGCTGTCTTGAAGAAAAAGCAGAAGCTTTCTTGGGTATACATAATGCCCACCCAGTCTGTTCCAAATAAAGCTCCAATTTGTTGGATATGTATGAATTCCGCCTGCGTACTTCCTATATTTATATAGTAGTTGCATCCATTTCACTTCACAGATATCGTACTTATGACAGTATTATGGCTTCCTGGATAGTCTCCATGCTCAATTTTTTTTCTGAAGTTGTTGTCAGTGGGCAAAAACAAAGCCTTGGATGTTTGCTATAAACCCAAACAGTGCAAAGAAAACCCAGAAATTAAAGGCCCGGATAGAAAATTCCAAGTCACGATCACTCAACTATCTATCCAAGGTGTCCCATACATGTCTCCATTTAATTTTCTATCCGGGTGATATGACTTTGAAGATGTGCAAAAATAAAAAGTAATTTACATCAGCATTAATTTTTTTTGACACCATGGAGATAAACGCTTGCAAGTTTGTAAGTGGCCGTGGCAGGGCAGCTAGAGCATGAAGGTAGGGCAGCTAGAGCATGACTTGCTGGGCAGTGCAAAAACCAGACTTCTTGCGAGTCATGTTGATACTCACCAGACAATGTAAAAGCCTGGACTACAGATGAATAATGTTTCTTGAATGAAGTACAGACAATTAATGCTTGAATGAATGTTGTCTTTTTAAAAACATTCTTAACTCTTGGGATGCGTATCGGAAAATTCGAAATAAGTATGACAAAAAAGTGAGCACAAGATCTTTGTTCCTTGTACTGATAGGACCACAGTGAGGCAAAATCTGCAGTTTTTTGGTCTAATGACCGCGTTTGAGAAAGGTAACAGGAAGAGCTGGCCATTTGGACTGAAATGAGCCCCCCCCCCCAAAAAAGAAAGTGAAGTGAATAAGAAGCTGCAATCAGTCATAGAAATATTCTTACTCATATGGCATCCATAGTGGACCCCTTCAAACCCTGATCATTGAGTGTGTTGATGGGGATAAACCTGTCATAATCATTGATCCTGTGGAAGACCAGCCTGTCATGAGATCATTGAGATTCTCAATCCTTCGCACTGTAATAAAATCAGTCTCCTTGATAAAAATACATCTATTAATTAATCTATATGGAGCTAATCATCCTATAGTTAATGAGAAACTCTTTAATGAATAATCATTGATGAAGATAATTTTGTTGTAATGATTGATCCTCGATGAGGATAAACCTGCCTTAATGATTGATCCTCGATGAGGATAAACCTGCCTTAATGATTGATCCTCGATGAGGATAAACCTGCCTTAATGATTGATCCTCGTGGCAGCTAGAGGATCAGTCCTGACGACCGGTGTATTGATCCTCCTGATGCCACTGATAAAACAGTCTTAATCATACATTCTCTTGGTTTTGTTTTCATAAACGTTGCATGGTAAGTGTCATTGCCGTTAATTCTGCGAGGCCTTTGGCTTGGTGTAGATCCCTCCCCTGTCTACACTTAAAAAAGTTGCCTGCTAAGCTGACCTTGATCGAGATGTGCATATTAATTTGCTGCCAAAATTTTGGCCCCTGTCACCAGTAACAGTGACAATCATCCACCATGATACAAGTATATTATATATACATATGTATGTATGTGTGTGTGTACGTACGTACGTACGTATGTATGTAAAGCCCCAAGCTCAATGCGTGGTTCCGAAAGAAGACTTTCAAAACAAATTGTTTCTAAGTCACAGGTTTCTGCAAAAGACATATTTTGTCTTGTTTGATAAAGTAACCTGCCCCAACATGCAGGTACTTTCTTCCTGAGTGATATGGGCCAAAGCAGCACCACAGTTAATATGAATGTCCTGTATTGATGTGAAGAAAAGCTAGCTTACAAGGCAACAGAGAATTTAGTGCTTAAACTGCTTTTTAACATTTTTTCCCATCAAGTTGGAAAATTTTTTGTGGCGTGTAGTCGAGTTTTGCTTGAAGCCCTTTGGCTTTTATACATGCGGGTGTGCAAGCTGGAAGTGGGAAGCATTTGTGCCTCGAAATGTCATGAAAATGATGTCTAGGCTGAAAATTTGTGCCTGTGTTGGCTGCAAAAGGAAAAAATTGCTTTGTGTTTGTGTATCGTGAGTGTACGATGAATTCGCTTTAAAAGCATTGTGGAGTGTCCAGCATTTAACAGAGCTCACACGTGAGGACCGAAAAGTATGAATGCAAATGTTTGACAAAGATGTGCTTGTTAAAAGGCATAATCCAAAGATTTAAGTTTGATTAAAATGTCAAGTATGTAAGCTAATTGTTTTAACCCTTTCCCCCTTAAACCGGCCAAAACTGGCTGGTGGTCAAATGTCATCTGCTTCAGCATTTTCTACTGATTTCAACATCAATGAAAAACAATTTGACTGAGAATTGAAGATGAGACCTGTCAAGACAACATGACCCAGGTCAACAGCTTTCCTCATCATGGGTTGGGCCCAACCCATGCCGAGGAAAGCTGTTGACTCAGTCTTAATTCAAGGGAGGAAAGGGTTAAAAAAAATTATTTGTGACACATATTTGAAATGGTACCTACTTATACAAATCGGGAAATAGCTGTATACAGGTTCAATCAAGTTGCCATTTTCTTCACACAGAATTCATGTATACCCATGCAGCCAAACATGTCCCAGGAATTCTCTTCATTTGAGTTTGTTTTGGTATTTCAAGAAAATTTTGATGTTTGCATAGTTTGAAAGGGCCCTGTTTGGAAAATTGAGTGAGACTTCAGGCCCTGTTTGGAAAAATGAGCGAGTCATAAAAATGCACTGGCTGCTTTTTCAGCTACACGGACTCACATCATTTTTGCAAACAAAAAAGTATTAACTAGAATTTGATGAAGCCTGTGAAGAGTAACGTCTGCGTTTGTACATCTACGACCATTTTCTGTAGTTTTGTGTTTTGGCGTAAATGTAAACGCTTATATGGAAACGAGATGAAATATTAATGTGATTTGAAATCTTTGGATGATGTTCTTTTAAAAAATACCTACCTTTGGAATGTTTCCCTTGACAGTCCTTGAGCTATGAAAATATCCAAATATGCTTCACCTCTCCTTCAACCGTTTGTCTGCCCTTGAAGGGTGTAATTTTTTGTTTTTTGGTTTTTTTTTTTTGTAGAAACTGGTTGCATTGTTCAGTGTTGGTCCAAAAATTATAAATTGATCAAGTTTAAAGTTAGTAATGTCCAACTCATCTAACACAACCAAGAAGGACCACAGTCCTGGCAGAACAAAATAGCAAATTTTGGATGTGGTCATATGAAATCTTATGTTTTTGAAATTCTGGGGACCTTGGGTTGTCGAGGCAGCTAGTGTGGTGCTTTAAAGGCCGTTTTGCCAGATGTCTGCACTGGCTGCGCGCAACAATATAACATCCGTAAGCCAAGTAGACCCAAATTGGTATTTTTTTGCCAAAACCTGTCCACTGTGTTCCAGCAGCTGGAAAGTTTTGAGATTTTTGGATCAAGTTGTTTGTGCACATATGTATGATGATTATGTCTTCCTCTGGAATAGGATAGAAATATTGAATGTGCACACATTTCTTCCACTCTACCTTGTCCTTCTCCTCCTCTAATAGAATTTGATGGAGCGCCTCCCTTCTGGGTTACCATTACAGTAAAACCTGTTATGAGAGACCACCCCAGGACAAGCCAAAAAGTGGTCACATAAGGCAGGTGGTCTCTCATTAGAGATACAATAACATGGGAGAGATAGCAAAAGGGACATTGTAATCTGTGCTCTGAATGCTATTCTTATAATTGAGAGCAGTTCATCTTTACCTTTAAAGCACTGATATAAGACTGAGTCCACAGCTTTCCTTCGGACACTTTGCACGCAGTGTGTGCAAAATGTCCCGAGGAAAGCTGTTGACTGAGATTATTTTTGTTTTGGACTAGGCTTGCTGGTATTTGAATGAAAGGTATCTTCGTGAGGAATTTGATTCTTTAAACCATTATATGTTTAACGGCCATGAGAAAATGACTATAGCCGTGATTAACATTTTAAAGGTTAAGTAGTTTGACTTTAGTCATAGCTGGCACTAAAAGAGTTATTGAGTGTGACAGGATGAGGTCCCTGTAATCTGTAACGTGCAGTCAGCAGCGTCTTGGGTAAAGACAATTAGCAATGTATGGCAGAAAATGTGCTCGTATAAGGGCATCCTGTACGGCATCTATTTGATGAGACATAGCAAGATTATGTGGCTTTGTTAGACGTAAGTTGCATGTTTGGGTGACCTTGACCTCATTGTCGAGGTCAAAGGGCCATTAATATGAATTCCGTTTCCATGCCATAACTCCTTAAGAATGTGAGGAAGCTGGGTGAAAGATGTAGATAGGATTATGATTTCATGGTGATCATAGTGGTAATTACCGTGGGATTGTCCTCAGATGACCTTGACCTAATTTTTAATATCACAGGATTATATAATTATACGAGTTATTCCTTTGCTACAACTTGTTAAGAATATGGGGAAACGTGAGGAAATAGCGGGGAATGTAGAAGATTTGGTAAGACCTGGGTAAGGATTGAATTACTGTGAGCTTGACCAAATTCTCAAGGTCACATTATTTTTACCATCCAACAAAATAACCTTCTTTAACTCTTTCACTGCTGCATTTCTACCCAGGTTAACCTCAGAACACTAAATTTCTAGGCATATTTTCCAACGTTTGTTACTAACTTGATACTACATTTTGTATGTACAAAACTTTCCATGATATTTATTGCAACCTGTCAGCACTAGCAATATACTTGATGGTTTTTATTTTGCAAGGTCAGTATCAAGGTCAAAAGTCACAACATTTTGCAGCTGTCTTGGAATTAAAGACCTAAAGCACACAAAGCAAGAGATATATATGATGTACTATTTGGTCTAAAAATTGACCCATTTTTGTTCCTTTGAATCAATCATAGTATATTTATTGTAAATACAATAAATAAAGGTAAACTATATTATGTAAACATTGTTTTTCACTTTTGTCACATAAGACTTTATGCCAACCATGTCAGTTTATACAGGCAAGCTGCAGGTTACAAACACTTTCCTCATACGCAAACCAAACATATCAAATAATGTTTAAAAACAAATTTATTTCAAATCTTTTAAGAACTACTTTCGCACATTGTGCACTTTTTAGTAGGGTCAGTTTTAGGGTCAGAAGTTGGACGTTCATTCTAAAGGTCCAATGTCACATAATTTGGCAGCCATCTTGAAATTCAATTACAGTCGCATCCCAGAGCCTGCAGACAATTCGACTACAGTCACTTCCTGGGGTGTAAGAGTTAAACAGTATATCCATGCGCCAGGCCTGCACCCTTTGGTTGCTATAGAGACAAACCTGTTCCATGGGGAGACACTTAATTCTGCTTTGTTATTTGTCATGCAAAATCCGCAAGTGCTGGTTACTTTTGTTTGTTTGTCATTAACAGTGTTGAACAGCCAATCCATAACATTGTTACAGTAATAACCACAACTTTTGGATCAGATCGTTTTCTCTCGTACTCTTGATTTTGATGGTTAAGTGAAAATTTTATTTTAAGGACATCCAGGACAACACTGGTGTAAAGTTATCGATTGCTGTGCCTGAACATTATGTTGTATGGCATTTAAAGCCTTTGTTAACCCTAGTGCTGCAGGGTCTGTGTGTATATGATCCAAAACGCTGGTGAAACAATTCAGCTGTACTAGAGTAAATTCATGTTTGAAATTTGTCATCGTGCATTTGCCCCAATTTCTCTAGTTTTAGGGTCGGAAAGTGTCATTGCCAGGGTAACGCTTTGAATGTGTGTTTTGTTCAAAAACTAAAATGACACCAACAATTGATTTTACTTCACAAGTAAAAATCCAGTTCTTGATTTTGGCATTGAATACAGAAAATGGCGTGTCTAATGTCTGTTCACCCACTGCATGCACAAGAGACTGAGTCAGTTGCCTTCCTCATGGAGCCAAGAGAGCACTCAAGAAACTGTTCAAGCTTGTCTGTGGATGCTCCAGAATTGGATTTCTGAGGGCTACAGTGTTAATGTTACAATGCTGAAAGTCTGAAGCAAGCATGGAGTTATCATAACACTGTTTGAAAGTTTGATGTAACAAACGCTGGGTTTTTAATGCTTTTTGGAGTGAATTAACATCACAAATGCTCAAATCACTTAACACTAGAAGTAGAGTGAATCTTGCCAGTACATTTTACACATTAAATTTCACTGCAGCGTGGTGATTGGACAAGACAGTTTTAGTTCCTGTCACATTGCCTGGTACTTGTAAACCTATTGGTTGCTATAAATACATTTTCCTATTGTGGGATACAGTTATTTTCTTTATTTCTTGTATACAGTAGGTGTGGACTGTGATATTTTAACATATTTAATGGTGGCCAGTGTACATATAATTACTCTTTCTGCCCTAACCATTACGGAATGAATGCCCATCTGGATTGTTATGTCCATTTCCAATTCCAATTCCTTATAAAGATTTCGGCATCTCTTTGGGCCTGTATTTTTCCGTTTCTAAAAACTAGAAATTCCGTTTTACCAGCCAAAAATTTCCAAATTCCGTTTCAGTAGTTCTCTTTGTATATAAAATACATTGAGGCAAAACAGCAAATTCCGTTTCAGAGGTGACAAAAATTCATTATTCCGTTCCGTTTCGGTTAAAAACGGAAAAATACAGGCCCTAGTCCCTATCCATATATCAAGAAAAGGGAAGAATGTTTCAGTTCAACAACTTTCCTCAGCATGTTTTGGGAGCATTAGGCCGAAAGAGCATTGAGGCAAGGTGTTGATTTGGTCCCCAACTTAGCGCTGGCCATGGGCTTATAATTGTGCAATTTGGCTAAAGAAATTTTTGTTGCTGTGTAGCTTCAAAATCAGATTTCCTGTTTTGTCATCGAACCAAGAAAAATTCTATTGTAGCAGTGAGTTGGAAGGTTTTATCACATGCATGGGTTAACCAGGTTACTTTTATGCAAGAATAGAATATTTTCAAAGAAGGGAACAAATGTTTCATAAGCAGTATTCCATAAACTTGCATTTATATTATACCAAGTTTTTATTTCAATATATCAAAACATTTTGTGAACACACGACAAATCCTTTTGTTGTTCTTGCTGTGAAAAAATATTTGAGTAGAACTTTTATAAACTATAATTGTTATGGACTTGCAGATACAAAAAAAATCGAAGCAGGCCAAAGAGAAGGGAAGCGAACTGTACTTGTCCTCCGCCATATTGATGGTCAACCTGGACTCTGCGACGTCACTGCCGGTTTGTACTTTTTTAATTAAATCTTTTCATTTGTGTCATGAGACATTACCTATCCACTACATTTGGGAAGATCTCTCGATGATCATATCTTCTCCAAACTTGATCCCATCAGAAAACATTTGTCCATACATATTCCTCTGGACTGGAGGCCCATGGCGCCATCTAGCAGTCAACCTCAGTGCCCAGCACAGTACCTCTAGCACTGACCAATCGCGTCAGTTTTCTCTCTTTGGCTGCCTTGCAATCATGTTGTCTTATACTCTTGATCTTCTCACACTGTTTTTACTGACAAAGGTCATCGTTATCTGTTCACTGCTACAAAGTTCTGTCGGACATACCCTGGTGCTCATAACGCAAAGTTGGGAGTGTTTGTGGAAACTGCTCTGAAGTTGTTCGAACCGGCCTTTTTTTGTTGGTGGGACTTCCCTCTTGTTGTTAATTGTCATTTAAGATTGCATCTCATGATAGTTTTAGCAACAGAGATGCTCAGGGACTTGCTATGGTGAGCTGTGACAACCACAGCCATTGCCAGAAATGCCTGGAGTCCTTTAGGGTGGGTGTGGGTGTGTGTGGGAGGTGAAGGGGTGGGGGTGGGAGGGGCAGTTGTAGGAAAGACAGACCAGAGACTTTGGGACATTTGCCAGCCCTGGCTCCAGGGATTTTGTTACAAAGTCGGGAAAGGGGACTTCAGAGCTGATCAAAGAAGAAAGAGGAAGTCGTCACCTGGGCCAGCTCCTTCCCCGGCTATGGAGACCACACCAACTGCCTGCACCAAGCTGTCTGTGCCCAATCCAACCACTACCATCACTGGACCAGTCTCCAGCCCAGCACCTGTCATTTGTGCCAGGCCTGTTACCCACGCAGGTCCTAGGGGTCCAGTCCCCAGTACTGTCTCCACACAGTTACTAACCCCTGCCCATATTGACTTGACGTGCTTGCCACGATACACTGCCAGGGAACACATGGCATACCCAGAGTGGCTAAGGCCCCCGTTTCTTTCACTTGGCTATGTGTTCAAATATGCACAGTGTACTCCTTAGCGAGTACAGCCATCCTGCCTCCCCAGGCCACATGTTACAGCTCAAGCATCATGGGCATGTTGGGTGGGGACAGGTGTGGGACTGCAATATCTCTTATACCATGATAGCAACCACTAGACCAAGTCCGTGTAGTACCTGGGTGTCTGCATTGCCAACTACTGTGCCGCCCTTTGATGCGGTCGCAATCCAGGCCTTGGGGACAGGGGTTGTACAACAGTAATTTCGCAAGTACAGGCTACAATACAAGAGCACATTCAGCTTTCAGTGCAGGCCCCACCTCCACCAGCCCAACACCCAGCACTGTTAGTAGCTTCACAGGTAGACCCATTCAGCTCCTTCCTTTTCCGTCATTGAGTGCATCATCTCCACGGACCAGAGTGTGTCGTTGCCATACCATTGTGAATCCTAGGACCCTGACTAGCCACATAACTAAGTTCAGTCTACCATATGCGGTGACACTTTGACATTGAGTGATCACACACAGTCTCTACTGCCTATACGGGCCCTGGTCTGCTGGTCCTTGAAGAACATGCTACAGGCAAGGGACTGTTCCTCTACACCAATCAAGTCCGGCTTCCCATTATCCTCACAGGCCAAGTTTTGGTTCAAGTTCTTTGCATCCTGGGACAGGGTTTCCTGTCAGCAGTCCGTATCAATACACTGCCGAGTTCATCAGTCGCTTCCGTGGTGACGCAGCAGGGACAGTGTGATGGGCAGTCAGACCTTGATCCCCTTGTGCTCACAGGAAATCATTCACACGGACGTGTCTCTCTACAGTAGGGGAGCTCACCTGTGCTTTAGGAATGTGTCTGCAGTCTGGCCTGTTTGATACAGGTCTTACCCAATCAAGTGGATGGGACTGGAGGCTGTCTGCCTGGCCTTGGAGAGGTTTCACGAGGATCTGTCTCACGAATGTGTCCTTGTTCGCTCAGACAATTGGATGGCAGTTGTGTCTGTGAACAAACAAAGGGGGACCAGGTCGGCACTTCTGTTGACTTTGACTGAGATGCTTCTGCTTTGGTGCACGAACAGGAGTATCAAGCTCTGTTGTGCACATATGGTGCGAGTTCTCAATGTGACAACCAATCTACTGTCGCACAGCCACCGGGCAGTCACTACAGAATGGTCTCCACACCCTCAGGTAGCAGGGTCCGTCTGGGCCCTTAGGGGCACCCCACTTATAGATCTGTCTGTCATGAAGGGCAGTCACAAGCGTCCAATGTTCATCTCACCTGTTCAGGAAGAGCAGACCTGGGCAGTAGATGCTCTCTCCATAAGTTGGGAGAACATGGGCGTACGCTGTTCCCCCTACTCCCCTGATTCCCTGGGTCCTAGAGAGACCAGAGCAGAAAAGTTGAGTATGATGTTGATCATTCCTTGGGGGGCCAAAAAGCAATGAGTGTTAGAGAATCTGGAGCTCAACCTGGCACCTCATTGAGCACTCCTGACATGGCCAACTCTTATGTCTATCCAGGTCTGCCGCTTTTTACCAAAATCCTTCCATCCTTCAGCTGCATGCCTGGTGACTGTCGTGAAGGTTGTTGCAGACGTCAGATTCTCGGACAAAGTGGCAGCACGAGTTGCCAGATGCAAATGGGCGAGGTTGGTCATGTGGTGTTCAGAACAGGAGCCGTTAATATACCCCTGGAAAGCCTCTACTCAGAAAATCTACAATTTTTGTTGTTGCTCCTTTATGAGGCAATATTTGAGGTAGGTACATGTACAGAACGGGCTGCAGGTGCACGATCTCCTCCTTCCTGGACATGACAAGTGCTGTTCTTTGCTGGAGCATGATTTTGTCTCCAGCTTATTAAGAGCTTCTACATTGACCAGTCAGATGAAATATCATCCCTCACTTGTTAGTGATGACTGCTGGTCTTCGTTCCCCAGTCTTTGAGTGTCGAAACACTGACACTCTTGGGTTGGATTGTCCGTCTTATAAGATAGTCTTTTTTTATTATGTTGGCTTCTTGGGCTCGAAGAAGTGAGATTTATGCTCTCGACCACTCTACTCTTGGCTGGTCAGAGGATCACACAGAAGTATTTCTGAAACCTGATCCCGTTACATGTATTCATGAGTAAAACACATGCCCCTGATTGGCTGATCACTACTTTTGTGGGTTTTTCTATCAAGGCTCTGTCTGCTTATTTGGATTGTCAGGATCTTGAGAGATCCCTTTGACCAGTTACAGCACTAAAAATCTTTTGAAAAAGAACAGATCCCATCAGAAGAAATTCAATTAAATTTGTTAGCAATACTTACCTATCCACCACATTAAGGCCCTCCCAACTGACCCAGCATCATGTCGTTTCAAGGTTTAAGTCTATTGAGAGAAACTGATGTGATTGGTCAGTGGCGAAGTTGATTGCGAGAGGGCGCCACTGGCCCTCAGTCCAGAGGAATGTGTACGGAGAAATGTTTTTCTGATGGTATCAAGTTTGGAGTAGATGTGTTCTCTGAGAGATCTTACCAAATGTTATGGATAGGTAAGTGTTACGAACAAGTTTCCCAGTTCAGGGAAATGATGAAGCTGATCTGGTCAAGGTGAATGTATGCAATTTTGCATTTTTCACTAGTGTGTAAACATGAAAAATTAACTCAGTGATAGATTGAAAACCATTAAATATTCCCTATGTGTCATGACACATTTGCACAAAATTTAAAGTGCAGAAGAAACAAAGTAACAATTGCTTGAAATTAGATACCTTTACAGTAATTTTATAGGTTCACATGAGGCTGATGATGGACAAATATAATACTTATATAGAACAGAGGACAATTCATACACAGAAAAGAAGAAAAATATGTCCTTTGGAAATATTGTATGGAACCAAAACCATAGAGAACCTTTGAGTGGTTTAAAACTCTTTTAACCACATCTGTTATCTTTCTGGTATGAGGAACTGTTAGCAAAGAACTTTAGACCCTTTCAAAATCCTAAAAATTAGTCTTTGGCCAGTTTTCACCATTATATCACCAGTTTAATGTACTAATCTGGCAAAAAAGTGGCACTAATATCACCAGTCTTCATCCAGTCCTGAACCAGTCTTATTCCAGTTTTCCACTAGTTTATTGCCGGAATGTAGCCTTTTCACAGAAGCCCTTTTGACAGAAAACTGGTTGTAGTCTGTGTTGGTTAAGAATCAAAGTGATCCTAGTTGCTACCCCCACCCCCACCCCTGCCTTTTCAGCTAGAAACAGTCACTTAACTGGCAGAAAACTGGGAATAAACTGGTACCCATGTTAAAAGTAACTGGTCTGAAATTGGTGATAAACTGACTGAAAAGTAGCTATAAATTGTTAGAAACTGGCACTCCAAAAAATTGGTTTGATACTGATGATAAACTGGAACACCCAAATGGCCTAAAATTGGTGATAGATGGACTGAAAATTGGTGATAAATTGGCAGAAAACTGGTGATAACTGACAGAAAACTGGCAGTAGACCAGGTCCCCATGAGGGGAGGACACAGGGTCTTCAAAACTGGAGATAAACTGGTGGAAAACTGATGATAAACAGAAATGGCACTGTGGTTTATGTGTTACATGGCCAGAACCCCCCTCCCTCCCCCCCACACACACACGCACACACACACACACACACACACACACACACCGAAAAAAAACAAACAAAAAAAAAAACAAAAACAAAAACAAAAAACCACAGCCAGTAGCAACAGATCTAACAGGTCCAGTTTTTTGTCTGGTCCACTGGGCCAGCACTAAGAACTTCTGCTGGTCCTGCCCAATTTTGGGTGCTCCAAAAGGATTATCTGTTTATCAATGTGTTTTAATAAATTGTTGTTTTGACTCAGTATAGACAAAAGGTAAGTATATCCCTTCCGCATTATGGCATTTCCAGACATTTTGATTGTTGCTGTTGAACAGTTTTATTATCAATTTTGTTCAGCAGTTCAACGTCTTATCTTTTGATCATTTTAACTCTTTAAGTGCCAAATTTTGGACTGAGTCAGCAGGTTTTCTCTGGAACCAGAGGCTACTGATACTTGAATGAAAGGTCTTTTTGAGAAGAATACGAATCTGATATCCTAATGATAATTCAGACTAGTTTCACTTTAGTAGATCAACTTCAGATGTGATTCACACTGAAAGAGTTAATCGCCCAGACTCTAATCTCATTCAAGTTCACAGTTACAGTTCCGCAGTTGAGTTATGTATTCACTGTTGGTCCTTCAGGGCACTGCCTGTCTGCTGAAGAGACCTTGGACACATGCTTGGGCCACCTCTAACCTGTTGAGGGTTAATAAACCTTAAGGAAGATTCACATCTGTTTTTTATTGCTGAATAATTACTGCATTTTTTTGAATGCGTGGCTGAATCACTGCTGGATTTGGGACTTTGAAGGCTGGACTCAGCCAAAATTCAGACAAGATTCAGCCTAAATTAATTCCTAATAATTGTATTAAGAGTGTCAAGTCAGCCTGAATTCACACAAGACTCAAATGTTCTTCAGCCAGAACTCAGACTATTTTAAAGTAGAATTTCAGACTGATTTCAGTCACAATTCAGATTAAATTCAGCCAAAAATCCCAAAAGATTCATACTAGATTCAGCCAAAATTCAGCCCATCATGGCCCTGTTTGAGAGTGCCAAGAACAGTTCATGAACTATTCATGACTGGTGCATGAACAGTACATGAAGCAAGTTTAAAACAGATTATGATGAGTTCATGAAAGTGTTCATGGCCAGTTTATGAGTAATTCAGGAATATTAAATGGGCACTTTCAGTTTACGTATAATTCATGAAGGTATTTTCATATGAAATATTGAAATCAATATTTCATGACCCAGAATTTCATGAACAGTTCATTCAAATGTTTTCATGAACAGACCATGACGAATGTGTAAATAAAATGTATCATGCACAATCCATGAACTGAAAGTGTCCATTTAAGGTTCATAAACTACTCATAAACTCTTCATGAACTTTTGTACATAAATTGTTCATTCACAGTTCATGACATCTGTGCACATGAACATTCATGAAAAGTTCATTGACAATAGTTCATGAAAAAGTCATTAACAGTGTATGAATGTACATCATGCACAATTGATGAAGAATTCATACACTGAAGGTGTCCCTTTAATGTTGATGAATTACTCACGAACTGTTTATGTACATGTAGTTTACATAAATCGTTCGTGTACAGTTTTTTTTTGCTTGTAAGCCTGTACAGTTCACAGTTTTCAAGACAGCCCCATATAGCTTTCAGGACTTTTTGAGTGTATGAAAATCTAAGTTGAGTTTGATATTGATGGTGCCACCTACAGTTTTATGTTATATATGGGTCAAAATGTGAACATTTTGTGACTGCCACACCATGAAAAATAATTGAATTAGAGATGCCAAATTTATAGGATATACAGATTATGTCCAGTGCTAATATGTTTTGTAAGATCAGTGATGTTGACGTGTTTATGTAAGGTCACCAGCCCTGTTAAGTTGGAAGATGTGATTTTGTAATGGCAGGGTGGAGCTGGGACAGAGCCTTCACATCAAAATTGACCTGAAGTACATTGTATATAAAATTCTACATGGTGACCTACATTGCGGGTCGACCACCTTGACCCAGTGATTGTGTGACTTTCACCTCTGTTTCAAGGTCACTAACGACTTACGAAAATGGCATTTAATTTTATATCTTGATATAGTTTAAGGTGAATGATGCCGAATGTACCACTGTTCAGAAATAAAACATCATTGGTTAAAAAAAAATCCCTCCCCCCCCAAAAAAAAAAATTAAAAAGCAAAAAAAAAAAAAAAAACACAAAAAACAAGAAAAGTTAATATACCCTTACAAAACTTAATGTCGGGATTATATTGGGATAATGTTGGGATCATGTTGGACTTACTATGTTGGGAGACAATGGGTAATGTTGGGATACAGACGTTGGGATGACATTGGGATTTGGTAAAATCCCAACATTTACTTAGCAAATTAACAAGAAGGAGGTGCCTGAATGCAGGGGTAAAATTTTGTTGGGACATGTTGGAGTACGTTGGGATGATGTAGGAGTAATGTTGGGAAAAGTTAGAGTAATGTTGGGAGATGTTGGAGTAACATTGGGAGATGTTGGAGTAACATTGGGAGATGTTGGAGTAACATTGGGAGATGTTGGAGACTAATAGGAGGAAGCCCTATAGTCCAGCATTTCCCAACATGTTGGGATGATGTCGGACTCCTGTAGTTGCATAATGTAGTCAGGTCTCCACAGTATCAGTCTCTCAGCTAGCATGTTGGGAGAAGTTGGACCAATATCCCAACGTCCCCCCAACATGTTGGGAAATGTTGTCCAGAGCTATAACCCAACATCTCCCAACATGTTGGGAAACATTGGGCCTACATCCCAACATCTATTAGCATGTTGGGAGAAGTTGGACCAATATCCCGACATCCCCCCAACATGCTGGGAAACCTTGGGCCTACATCCCAACATCTCCCATGTTGGGAAACGTTGGGCCTACATCCCAACATGTTGGGAGATGGCTTCAGATCAAATCTATTGTTGTAGAGAGCCTCCTTTTCACCATTACTTTTCTTCTAAAAACTATAATGAATAAAAAACAAGAAGACAGAGCTGTTGTATAATAATTCATGTGTATTTTGGTACATGTATAATACACAGATTCACCAGTATTAAAGAAAAAGTGTTCACTATATGCCTTCCTTCAACTGGGGGCATAAATGTTGTACAGTCCAGAGTTTCAGATCCATATTCATTATCATTGGTTGCAGTTGATCACTGTTGAGCAGATGGTCTCACAACTTCTTGCAGCTTGCGCTTGATGTCCCCATTTGTGGTGCAAGGGTATGCTTCTTGTAGCAGTTCTGAAAAATGGAAAACAAATGTGCAAGGACACAGGAAAATAAAATGTTAAAAGTGTAACATTTACAAATTGTCAAAAAGTTTGGTTGAAATACTTTGCTAAGGGTTCCTGCCTTTATCCCACTATGCATGAAATGTTTAATGATTTTTCAAAGTACATGTACATTGTATATGGGTTTTGATTGACAATTTAAAAGGCATTTCACCGCTCCAGTATTTACATAAAATAAATGAACTTTTATGGGTTTGCATGCCTCAGCAGTTTCCATGTTTAAAAGTCTTACAGTAATTTTATGGACACAGTATGCAATGACCCAGGTCCTGTACTCTAAAATTCATTATATTTTTAAACAAAATTACCCCAACAAGCTCACATTTTCATATTGAAAACTTTTCATTTGCAAGATATTTTTTTTTATATGCTTCTATAAGGAAAATTGCAGGCGCAGATTACTACATGTCATAAATATCTTTCTGTAAGCAATCATACAATAAAAGTGAGAAACAATAAATTAATTTATAGAAATAAAAGATCACAATGAAACATTTATATTATTTGTAAATTCCACAAGGTCCAGAATGACATGTTGACCCTGGCCTTTGGCAACTTCACCTGGCTAGATGTAAATTTGGACAATATTCTGATATTCTATTTTCACCATAAAGACCATATTGGATGAAATGGGTTTAAGCCAGGAAAACTTAAAGGTTGAGAATGACATCTCTTCTGGAAAAGCTGGACTGTGAGGCTGAATCTACAATCAGCTGATATGTGTCTTTTACAGTTCATAACATTCATTCAAGTATAGCTTTACTGACCAGATATAATATCCAATCCAGATAGATCATTCAGACCACTTATTTTGTGGATTTTTTTTTTTTTTTTTGGCTTCCCTTCATTCGTTGTATAATTCCCCATGAAAAATGTACATTGGTATTCCAGTGCAATTCCACTGAAATAGCAATGGTATTTCACTTGAATCAACTTGACATTTCATTGGAATGCCAGTGGAAATGTACTTTGAGCATATGATACATTATTTATTTTGGTGGCAAATGACCCTTTGTATAAGACCAATATTCCAGTAAAAATTTGCCTACTCTTTTGACTCTCACTGCAGTATTCGATTTCTTCGATCATGGAAGTGCAAGATGTTGATGCATGTTAATTTGTGTTTTAATATATATCTTCCAGCTCAGTACAGCCATTGCGTTAATGTTTATCAACACAGCTTTATATATCTGCTGGGCTCTAATTAGTTACAGCCAGGTCAAGTCCCCTGTGGTCTGGGTAAAGTAGTCAGCAGGCTGTGCTATATATGGCCAAGGCTTCTTGATGTGGCTGACCATACAGAGGGTTTTTAAAGGCAGTATATATAGATCCTAGCCTGACAACACAATGGAGAGTCATATATGCTGTGAAAGCTGAATTCTTTGTGATCCACTCCCTGAAATTCATGAGCATTGCAGAAAGTATGCTTAAATTTATACTTACTTTGGTGTCTTGTGCCTATAATGATGCCAAAGTAGTCCTTTGTTATCACCACAGCCCTATGATAGTCTTGCATTCAGTTGCCTTTGTTAGCTGGACAAATTTCACACTACACCATGGCCATGTATACCACTTTGAGCTGAGGTTTGAGCTTAAGCTATCCACATGCCTGCCAGTATGCTATAATGTCCTTGAAGCCATCATTATCTTCAAAAACATCACAAGATGATGCCTTGTAATACTTAAACATGAACCTGCCATAGCTCTTTTAAATCTGACGATGCCCAGCCTGGCAGCCTCGCTTTCAGGCCTGCCTCAGCCAATCAACCACTGAGTATTCAGATGAGTCAGGATGACTGGTACAGTATAAACAGTTGAAACTTGATCCCTGTGCTCTCAGGGTGAAGATATATATTGAGGCACAATGATGTGAGCATGATCAAACATAATCCACATGATCACAAAAACTCCTAGGTATGGATGTGATTTATGCTGTTTGTGTATTTGCTGTCATATTCTTCAAAAGAAAAAAAAAATTGTCTGGTAAACTGCTAAAATTTCAAGTATATGTTTTTAGAATATCCCATACCCATGAAGTGACCATATTTTGACATGCCTATTAAGAGTTTAATGATTCAAAATGCCATGGTTCATTGCTTGCCAACAAAGTGACAATGTCAGAACACAAGATGTCTTTGATTAAGTTACTTATATTCATGTCATCACTCGTCATCTTTTGCAGTAAAGTGAGAATTTTTTTTGACCATGACAATGAATTCATAATGTCAGTTTGAGTGCAATGTTATAATGATTGAGATAAGTCAAATTTCACTGGGAAAATGAAAATTCCAGTGGAATTTCAAATGAGGACAAAATTCCAGTGGAATTTCAAATGAGGACAAAATTCCACAGGGAATTCTGATCAGGGTAAAAATTACCAGTGAGATACCAGTGGAATTTGGGGGGGGGGGGGGGGGGCAAAAATTCCATTGAAATTCAATTGATGGGAAAAAATTCCAGTGGAATTCCAGTAATTTGCTGAAATTCCAGAGAGTTAAATGGGTTGTTCTCATGTTTTTGTAAGCAAATTTATGTATGTATACATACAAAGGATATATTTTTTTAAAATGTGTGAGTCTGTTGTTCCAACTAGGGCCTGGCATGAAAAATTGACAAAGTTTGTGCTCCAGCATTATCCCAATGTGTTCCAACTTGATCCCAACATGTCAGGACCCTGCATAATTTACAGAGTCTGTTCTTCTGGCATGAGAAATTGACAAAGTTTTGAGCTCCAACATGGTTCCAATGCATCCCAACACGCTCCCAACATGTCAGGATCCTGAAAATTTACAGAGTCTGTTCTTCCAGCATGGGTCGACATGAAAAGTTGGCAAAGTTCTGTGCTCCAACATGATCCCAACAATGTGTTGCCTGAAAATTTTGGTTAAGTTGTTGTTCTGACATCATCCCAACATACCCCGACGTGATCCTGACATTACAGCAACTAAAAAATTTAATAAGGTTTGTTGCTCCAGTCGGATCCCAATATAACCCAACATGCTCCCAACACTGAAAACTTGATGAAGTTTGTTACCCCAATGTGATCCCATCATGCCCCAACATGATTCCAAAATACCCTGACATGATCCCAACATTACCCAACATAATCCAACATTGAAAAATTGGCAAAGTGATATACTCCAACATGATCCCAATGTAAATCCAACTTGATCCCAATGTCATCCCGACATCATCCCAACACACCCGACATTATTCCAATATTTTCCCGAAATTTTTCCGACATTTAGTTTTGTAAGGGTACCATTGTCTGTGGATATCTTATGCAAGATACAGCTGTATGTATGTGGATCCCATTACAATTCCCACTTGCTCTCATTGTGTATTACTTTGCCACAGATGGTTTTGATTCAGATTACAAAGGCAATTCCTCATGTGGATTTTTCAGAGAAGTAAGAAGTCCATGTCGGAGCCAAGCCCCAAAGTTGTACTCTACATTGGAAATGACAAACAGGAGAGCCTCTCCAAGCCACGCACGACAGATCCCAGGTGGGAAACCAACTTCCAGTTTCTGATAAATGACCCCGAACACCAGGATCTGCAGGTGCAGGTGGGGAATATTTCATGCTGATTTCCTACACTTGATTGCCTGTTCACTGACCAATCATAGAGCAGCAACTGATCTGGCATATAATTATTTTTGTGAAGTGAAATTATTTTGTTTCAGTCATTTATATCTCAGGGCAGGTCACGTTGGAGGTGAAATTAGAAATTGAAAATTCATAACTTTTTGGGGGTGTGGTGTGGTGGAGGAATGGGTGGATGGCATTTGTTTTGATGTTCAGTGACCAGTGGCTTGGCAGTTGAGCAAAGACAGTGGCCTGTAACATGGAGCCTTCTTGTTCAGTTCAGGGTAAATTACAATTGTGAGCTTGTTGAAAGTTTTAGGGAATTGGGGCTGTAAAGTTATTTATTGTAACATGTCATATATATATATATATATATATATATATATATATATATATATATATATATATATATAATATATATAGATGTATATATATATGTATATGTATATATATATATAATATATATAGATGTATATATATATATGTATATGTATATGTATATATATATATATATATATATATATATATATATATATATATATATATATATATATATATATATATACACACACACATGTATTTATATTCATAAGGTGTCCTGGTTAGTACTAGGAGCACTAATTAACCACAGGGCCCTCTATAAAATTGGTACATTTGATAGAAGCAAAACACAATGATAAATGCCATGTTTACCTTGTCATGAGCTTTAATCTGACCTTGGTTTATGATTTATTTGCAATGTTTAGTTTGTGAATGAATTAATTTCCTTATTTTGATGTATGATTTGTATGGATCTTAATTTTTCTGTCTTTTGCGTGAGTTCACTGTTACTTGTCCACATGTGATTTCGTTGTATGGTTTCATAATGACCTTGAGGCATGATTTATTATTTTGATTTATGATGTGTTATTTTTTCAATGTATTGCGCAGGTCCAGTAAAGTTGTAATGCTAAAAGAAAAAGATACAAGATTACCATGCGTTGCATTACAAACAATCAGCAATGTAGCATTGAGATTTATACTTCCCAAAATATGTTACTTTCTGGAACCCAAAACATACGTGGTACATGATCTTTAGAATACAGGAAAAGTTTTTGTTTCCCTTGTTTCAGGCAAACCTACTCCATATGCTGGACCCAGAGTAACTGAATAGTTATTTGACATATTGAGACTTTGGTTTCTGCAAATCAAGACAGTTATTGACAGCAGTTCTCGAGTTTCACTTCCTATCCTTTTGAGGTCATGCTCTAGCTGTGTCTTGCACTACTTACTTCATGGAGTAAACATTTTTGAGTTTCACAGGCTCTGTCGCCACTCATCTAACAACACCAAGTAAGCAGGTCAAGGTCCAAATTGAGTTATGAATGGTGTGTTCGTGTTAAAACATTCTCTGTACAAGTTGGTGGTGAAAGCACAGGTATTCTTCATTCTTAATGAAGCTTTGCATTTATAAGCAAAACTTCATGTATTTAGCTAATTTATCATTTGCGACGTTCATATCTATTCATTATTATGTGGGTTGTCTTTGCTGAATATTTAGCT